>CM022391.1:186104489-186680282 GCA_011833715.1 Carcinoscorpius rotundicauda
GTGTATAAATACAGTACAAAAGTATTAACAGGATGACTAAATGGTGTATAAAATGCAGTACAGAAGCATTAACAAGATGACCAAATGGTGCATAAAATGCAGTACAGAAGTATTAACAGGATGACTAAATGGTTTATATAAAGATGTACAAAAGTATTAACAGGATGACCAAATGGTGTATAAAATGCAGTAGAGAAGCATTAACAGGATAACCAAATGGTGTATAAAATGCAGTACAGAGGTATTAACAGGATGACCAAATGGTGTATAAAATGCAGTTCAGAAGCATTAAGAGAATGACCAAATGGTGTATAAAATGAAGTGCAGAAGTATTAACAGGATGACTAAATGGTGTATAGAAAGCAGTTCAGAAGTATTAACCGGATGACTAAATGGTGTATAGTAAGCAGTACAGAAGTATTAACAGGATGACTAAATGGTGTATAAAATGCAGTACAGAAGCATTAACAGGACGACTAAATGGTGTATAAAAAAGGAGTACAAAAGTATTAAGAAGATGAGTGAATGGTGTATAAAGAAACATTTTAGAACATTATTAACAATATCGTATTGTTAAGATGAGGTAACGCAATGTTGTGACTGTCCAACTGAGGTACTCAAGCGAACGGAACGGGATGTTGTGACTGTCCAACTGAGATTGGTTGGATGTTTTGGGCTGAATGGCGAAAGCAGCTAGAATATCTGCGCCAGATAACCGTTAAAGAAATTAATACTAATTAAACACTGTAGAAAGTTAAAATGTTACATAATCATGTAAAAAATAACACTATTAAAAATCTAATGACTCATAAAAACAAATAAATAACCAAACTGGACAGTGTGACCATCGCCAACAACACTGTCTAACATTAGGGTTAAAGCCTGAGAAAATATATCTCGAACATGGTACCGTCGTTCACGATCGTAACGAAAGCAATACATGAGTTGAGTGTACTGACGAATTAGTTACTGAACTGTGAACAATGTGTAACCAACACAACATTCTCTCCACGACCCTTCAGACGGCCAAACAACAAGATTTTAGTTGAAAAAGCTTATTATGAATTTCCTGATCCGAAACATTAGCAAGAAGCTGGATCTTGTTCACGTGGCTGTTGTCCATATGCAGCAGTGTCATCAAGGTCGTTACCCACAATACCAATTTGGCGTAGCATTTTAAAAGCTAGATAGAAACGCATGATAGAGAAAAATGACACAGATGTTTCTAAATATTCAAGAGAACAGAATAAAAACTCACATAAAGAAATTCCAGGATGAGTAGAAAAGTAAAAGAGTCAGTATAAATATTAATTCAGTTGCTGTACAGCTTAGTGACCAGTGAGGATGGTAACTAGTCGTGGAAGGGTGGCCAGGTGAGGATGGTAACTAGGCGTGCAGGAGTGACCAGGTGTGGATGGTAACTAGGCATGCAGGAGTGGCCAGGTGTGGATGGTAACTAGGCATGGAGGGGTGGGCTGATCATGAGATTAGCAGCATCAACCAAAAACAGCCCCATTCAGTTAACTATATCTGAATGCAAAGACCAAATGAAGAAATGATTGGCTGCCAATTCTCAAAGACCAAAGCCTAAAGAGGAAGAAAGAAAGAACCAGAGGTGGGATGTCCTGGTACCAAGTTTAAGAAATTAATAGTGTGTGTATATCAAAAGAAATACGATCATTATGTAATAGAAAAACCTAAATACCTTAAAAGAAAAAAAATCTATTAACACTGGGTTCAGATAATACTCCCTCAAGTATTGCTTTACCAGTCTACAACTACTGGATATTAAACAAATGAAATTAGATGTTGGACAAAGTAAGTTTAAAAGTCAAATAAACAGTGGTTTAAGGTAATAATGTAACATAACTTTCTGGGACAGCATGGGCCTATTGGTTCATCTCGGCTCTTACATCCTCTAAACTAAATTAGAATAATAAATTATCTTAAAGTCAACCCTTATAATTCATATACTTGTCAAGCTTTTTATTAGACTCGCTTGAATTTACTGCCTCTATAACATTATAAGGCAACCCATTCTAAAGGCCAACTACCATGCAAGAAAAATAAAAGTGTGTTAGCTGAAGATAGTTCTTACCCTGTCAAAATTTATATTTATGCCCCAAGTTCTAATATTCTGTGTTGAAAATGTAAAAAATATGACATATCAACAGTGTCAATCTTTAACACCTCAATCTTCCAAAGTTTCTTTTTTAAAAGAGGAAACAGTTTGGGAGATTTCAGTCTCCCTCATGACAAAAACCTTCATCCCATGTAACATTTCAGCAATTCTACTTTCAACCCTTCCTAAAAATTCAGTCTTTCCTAAGGTAAGAAACTTCAGACTGAACACAGTACTCTAAACATGGCCTAACAAGTGACCTGTGCAATAAAGTTATAACCTCTTTAGACTTGTGTTCAGTATTTCTGTAGACATAACCTGAAATCCTATTTGCCCAACTACTAGTAACAGCATGCTGCTTGAATGGCAAGAGACCGATCAACCATGATACCAAGAACACTTTCCTTCATGACGTTATTCCTCCCAAATTATACTTCAGTGTTTTTGGCTTTAAACAGAAATCATAAATAAAGTGTCTGCTTAAAATGAAATGACATGAAAAAGAACAGAAAGCATAAAAACAAAACATAATTCAGACTTTGTGTGTTTTGTTCAAAGCATTTAAATGTTAAGAAAAAAATCAACAGATTTTATTCATTGTTTTCTTTCTAGGCTCAAAATAAAAATTGACATCAGAATTAAATGTTTTAAATGATGTTTTAGAACAAGAACGATCTCAAAATGCAAAGAAATTAATGTCACTTATCTTACAGTTACTGAGCTATTTAATGTCACTTGTCTTACAGTTACTCAGCTGTTTAATACTGCTTGTTTTTACAGTTACTCAGCTGTTTAATGTCACTTGTTTTACAGTTACTCAGCTGTTTAATGTCACTTGTTTTTACAGTTACTCACCTGTTTAATGTTACTTGTTTTTACAGTTACTCACCTGTTTAATGTTACTTGTCTTACAGTTACTCAGCTATTTAATGTGGTATGTCTTACAGTTACTTAGCTGTTTAATGTTGATTGTTTTACAGTTACTCAGCTGCTTAATATTGTTTTACAGTTATTCAGCTGTTTAATGTCACTTGTTTTAAAGTTATTAAGCTGTCTAATGTCCCTGAGATTTTAACAAAATAGTTCAAGGAATCTAATTTTACAAATCTTTGCTACTGACAATTCTCAACTCTTTATTAAAAACTATTTGTATAAACGTGAAGGCTGCTGGTAAAACACTAAGGAACACACTTCTTTCAAGTAAGAGTTGTCTCCTCAAACATTTTCAATAACTTAAATGTACTGATTATATAACTACAACTATCAAATGTTAGACTAATGAACATTAACTAATTAACTATACAGTTCATAAACACATCTAGTGTTTTCTTTTATTAAGTTTTGTTTCCTCTCATTAATGTTGAACGAATTTTCAATTTGTTTTCTAAACTATTTCTAAATATATTTCATATAATTATTTACTCTCAAAATCTGATGTTTTGTTGTAAATATTTTTTTCTAAACTACATTTCTAAGTGTACTTTGTATAATTATTTGCTCTTAACATCTATTGTTTTTTGTCTAATTAATCTTACAGAAAGATATTTTCATTAACAACCAGATAAAAATTTGGTTAAAATCTAAAATAAAAAATTCAACATGTTCATTGGTAGTTTATATAAATATGTTATTACAGTTTGTTTTACTTTATATAAATGTTATTAGTTTGTTTTACTTTATATAAATATGTTATTACAGTTTGTTTTACTTTATATAAATATGTTATTACAGTTTGTTTTACTTTATATAAATATGTTATTACAGTTTGTTTTACTTTATATAAATATGTTATTACAGTTTGTTTTACTTTATATAAATATGTTATTACAGTTTGTTTTACTTTATATAAATATGTTATTACAGTTTGTTTTACTTTATATAAATGTTATTAGTTTGTTTTACTTTATATAAATGTTATTAGTTTGTTTTACTTTATATAAATATGTTATTACAGTTTGTTTTACTTTATATAAATATGTTATTACAGTTTGTTTTACTTTATATAAATATGTTATTACAGTTTGTTTTACTTTATATAAATATGTTATTACAGTTTGTTTTACTTTATATAAATATGTTATTACAGTTTGTTTTACTTTATATAAATATGTTATTACAGTTTGTTTTCTCAGAGAAAACATCTGTTAATTTATGTAATAATATGTGGTTCATTCCCTCACAAAAAACAATGAACGAAGTTTTATCACAATAAATCCTTTATTCTACACAGATATCACTGCATATATGTATTAAATTTAATTTCTAAAAACTGCCTTGCTCTGCTATATATTTTTCATCTATGGTTCAAAATGTTACTAAAAGTTTTAATACATACATCGCTAATATAGAGTCCAAGAAAATGTTACTCCCACATCTAATTCTATAATTCTTTTCTTTAGTAGAAATGCTAAGTACAATAACTTCACTTCTTACTTAAAATAACACATACATCTGTATTGTTGGTTAATTTTAAATACAAAACATAAAACAGTAAACCATCATTCACCAGCTATTAAACAAAATATTTGATGATTAGAAACTATCAACATTATACTGATGGAGATAGAAATGTTGGCAGTTCATTCAAGATTAATAAATACTTTATGAAGACTCTGCTGATGATTTAATCTACAGAAAATTCATGTTCATCTAAAGCTTTTCCTACATTATTGTTAAGCCTTTAAAAACCTACAAGCACGTTTCATAAATGATCAGTCAGTAGAGTCTACTGGTATATTATCTTACAACTAACAACACACTCTTCTTAAAAGACCTATTCACACATGTTAACAAGCATTAGATTGATTTTGAATGTTAACAAACATTCAGAAACATGTTAGATACAGGATAATCTGAACATTAGACTGATGTTAGATGTTAATAAACATTCAGAAATGTTTTAGATACAGGACAATCAAAACATTAGACTGATGTTAGATGTTAACAAACATTCAGAAACATGTTAGATATAGGATAATCTGAACATTAGATTGATGTTAGATGTTAACAAACATTCAGAAACATGTTAGATATAGGATAATCTGAACATTAGACTGATGTTAGATGTTAACAAACATTCAGAAACATGTTAGATATAGGACAATCAAAACATCAGACTGATGTTGGATGTTAATAAACATTCAGAAATGTTTTAGATACAGGACAATCAAAACATCAGACTGATGTTGGATGTTAACAAACATGTTAGATACAGAACAATCACAACATTAGATATTAGACAATCAGAACATTAGACTGATGTTGGATATTAACAAACATTCAGAAACATGTTAAATACAGGACAATCAGAGCATTAGAATGATGCTGAATGTTAACAAACATTCAAAAACATGTTACTTATAGGATAATCAGAGCATTAGATACAGGACAATCAGAACATTAGATTGATGTTGGATGTTAACAAACATTCAGAAACATATTAGATATGGGACAATCAGAACATCAGATTGATGTTGGATGTTAAAACATTCAGAAACATGTTAGATATGGGATAATCAGAATATTAGATACAGGACAATCAGAACATTAGACTGATTTTGAATGTTGACAAACATTCAGAAACATGTTAGATATAGGACAATCAGAACATTAGATTGATTTTGAATGTTGACAAACATTCAGAAACATGTTAGATATAGGACAATCAGAACATTAGATTGATGCTGGATGTTAAATGTTCAGAAATTTGTTAGATATGCAGGACAATCAGAAGCTCACTAAACAGAATTCTATATTTTCAACAGCATATCTGATCCTTGCCAAACAAGTTGTAAAGTAACTTTAAAATATAAATTTTGAACCAACAAATAACAATCTTGCCAGTAAAGCTGGAATAAACCCTGTTTTAAAATCCAGAGGAGGGAACTTAACAAAAACAAAAATGAAACCAATCTTGCTGCCAATCATGACTGTTCACAATCATCGTGAGAAAACAGCAATCATAATTCCCTGCATCCACCATGGAAGGTTGCCAGGGTAACCATGATAATTTGCACAGACAACCAAGACACTTTACACAGTCCTATTGGCAGATGATTAAAATATTCTTTCACATTAACTGAGAAAACCCACAAGAGTGACTGTGAAGGATTATACTCATCTGAAAAAGACTAGAACAACAACCATAGATGATAAGAATGACCCATGTTGGGCAAAAAATAAAATGTTCTAGTTTTCTTCCACTTTCAGAAAGACGTCATTTTACATTACCAGTTTCATATGTTAAGAGCAATGATTTATCAACTAATAAAATTTAATATAGCTCTTGTTCTATCAACCCAGAAAAATAATTTTATAATATTGACCACAACCAATTAAAATATGCCTTATTCTGTCAACCATGATAAAATGTAAAGTTTTGTTTATTTTTAATAAGAAAGCTTAAGAACACTATAGGTTTACTGTTTCTTTAACCTTTTAACTGAGGCGATTCAGTCCAGATGACCAACAGCACACACACAGCTGCTTCACAAACCAATTTCATTTGTCAATTACAGCTTAATTAATAACATAACACATTTAATGTAGGACTTAAATTCTACTTCTTATTAAATTAAACCACGGTTATATATTTTAATAAATTTCAAAAATAATCACAAGTATTATTATCCCTAAATAGAGTTACATATTCATTCAAGTATCACAGAGTCAGTAATTAGCATTATAGATGTGATGTCTGACTAGCTTCAAGTCAAAGATCACAGTCAGTAATTAATATTATAGATGTGATGTCTGACTAGCTTTAAGTCAAAGATTATAGAGTCAAAAACTAATATTACAGATATGATTTCTGGCCATTGTTTCCTTGAGCAATTACTTTTAAAACAAAAGAAGCTATTTATTTGGAAAATAGAAACGAAAAAATCCAGTAAACTAATTCTTGTAAGAAACACACAGCAGTGGAACATCCAAACCACCTCAGTGTGTTAATCATTTATAAGCAGATTATAAGATGGGATTATTCTTAAAAAGGCATATATACAACAGTTCATTCATTTTGTCAACATACAAAACAAGTCTGCCTAAACTTTACAATATATCCATACATATGGTTCTCAACTTAAAAAATGACAACCAACTTTGTTACAACTATGAGAAATAAAACAAATATAACAAGGTATTATCATATCACTGAATGTCAAGCAGTTTACATTGACTCGTATTTGAATTTAAAAAGAAAACATCATTTTAAATATAAACACAAAATGTTACCACTTCAACTAAAATACATTTTAACAGTTAAATACATTATATAAAAGAATCACAATGTTAAACACAGTTTTGTATGTGACAGCCATTCCTCTGAAAACAACATAGGAATGTAGAGATTTAAAAATATGTAACATTTAACACACATCATAGAATTCAGACTAAACACTGTACTGAAAACATTTAACATACATCATAGAATTAAGACTAAACATTGTACTAAAAAAACATTTAACATGCATCACAGAATTAAGACTAAACATTGTACTAAAAAAACATTTAACATGCATCACAGAATTAAGACTAAACATTGTACTAAAAAAACATTTAACATGCATCACAGAATTAAGACTAAACATTGTACTAAAAAAACATTTAACATGCATCACAGAATTAAGACTAAACATTGTACTAAAAACATTTAACATGCATCACAGAATTAAGACTAAACATTGTACTAAAAACATTTAACATGCATCACAGAATTAAGACTAAACATTGTACTAAAAACATTTAACATGCATCACAGAATTAAGACTAAACATTGTAATAAAAAAACATTTAACATGCATCATAGAATTAAGACTAAACATTGTACTAAAAAACATTTAACATGCATCACAGAATTAAGACTAAACATTGTACTAAAAAAACATTTAACATGCATCACAGAATTAAGACTAAACATTGTACTAAAAACATTTAACATGCATCACAGAATTAAGACTAAACATTGTACTAAAAACATTTAACATGCATCACAGAATTAAGACTAAACATTGTACTGAAAAAACATTTAACATGCATCACAGAATTAAGACTAAACATTGTACTAAAAACATTTAACATGCATCACAGAATTAAGACTAAACATTGTACTGAAAAAACATTTAACATACATCACAGAATGTACTGAAAAAACATTTAACATGCATCATAGAATTCAGGCTAAACATCGTACTAAAAAACATCTAATACACATCACAGTATTCAGGCTTAACATTGTACTGGCTCAAAAACTAAAAACATTTCTGATAAAACTGCATTCATAAAGCTAGTTGGATTTAAGAAATATCCAGGCATTTGTGTCTATACTGTTCACAGAAGTTTGTTCCTAACAAATCAACAGCATTCTGCAACAAGGTCATGGAATAATTAAATAATTAATAATAAGACCTTAATTGTTCTAGTTCCTTTGGAACCTTACAAATGATGATGTATCAACCAATAACTGTCCGATGATTATGTAACATATTACAAACCCCAATGAAGTAATATTCTAAGATAAGCAACTACTAAGTGAGAAACTATGTTCCATCAAAATTTAGGCTTAACCACAATTATTTTATCCAATGAATAAGAAAGTTCAATGCCAAATTTTCCATTTGAAAGTAGTTTTATTACATTCTTAAGTAAAGAATTACATAAATATGTAAAGACTTTATTACCTATTTAATCAGACAAAATATTAAAATCACCCTTTTGAGAGATGTGTGGTTCTTTACATGACACCAATGTTAGCCACCAGCTGATTTTATTCTCCTATAGAGAACTACAAGTGGAATACAACTTGCAACAAAGTCTTTATTGTGGCAATGATTACTTGTAAGGTTTTGAACACTTGTTAATAAATATCCTTGCCTCAGAGAAATGCACATGTATACCAAATCAAAACCAAATACATTCACAACCCTGAAATAAAACAGAAACGTCTTATACACATTTAGTATCAAACTTATAGCTGTATCAAAACAAAACTAAATGCATTCACAACCCTAGGATAAAACAGAAACGTCTTATACATATGTTTCAGATTCATAACTGAAAAAAAAACAAGCTACTACATTAAAAAATTATGATAGTTTTAAAGATAGTCTTAAAGATAAAATGGTATCACTACAATGATTAACTACACATTTCAATGTTCTTTAAGCATCATATGCATTCAATATTTTGTGGAATAATAATCAGTCTCTGTGATCCTTAAAATATCAGATGAAACATAAAGAACGTACATTTGTAAAGAAACTAAACAACAAGCACATTTTCTTGGTTTCTTTTCAATCAAAATAAATAATTTGTTGTCACAACATACGAATGTTCATCTCTAGGAATTCTAAACTTTAAAAATTCTTGCTGAAACTCTAAATAAGTACAAACTAAGTGTTTCCTCAGTAAGGTTTTTATAAAATGTAAAATTCCGACTGCCAAAACTAACAAAATCTGTCGATAATAAAAACTGCTGCTTGTTGTTCCTACCTGTTTCAGAATCTGTAAGGATAAATTTCTGAAAAACTAATAAAGCAAAAAGTCTGATAACACCCAACCTTTCTTTAGTACTGACTGAAGTTCTGTGAACTCCACACAAACTCATTTCTTAATCAACAAAATAAAATCATCCAACTATTTAAGGATAATAAATTTGTCAAAAGATTATTAACTCTTTCTTCTTAATGGGGAGTAACAAACATCTGCATATACGATCAAATAAATTCATAATGTGCAAAAAAAATCTACAAGTTCTGAAAGAAATAATACAGAACAAAAAGATTCCATGTACATAAATCTGCATCACATTGCCTCTTCATTGTATTAAGAGATTACCACCCTTCCACTTCTTGTCTAATGTTCCAGGAATCTGTGAATTGAAGAAGAAATATAAAGAAATGGTGAGATCTTCTGTCCTTGGTTCGAAACGTTCTTCTTTTTAATCAGGTCTAACATCGTCTAAAACTAACAGTCACTAATTGAAAAACTAGCACAGATAACATCTGAATGTGGTTATTTTATTGTCATGGACAAAGCTTATTTGTCCTGTCCAACCCACACCAAGTGCTTCAAGAATGTGTACATTTATAAACGTGGAATGCAATTCTTACTAAAACATGGGGAATCCCTAAAACTTTACTATGGAAAATTTTTGCTCTCAAATTATTAAAAGCCCACATCATAAATCTATTAGACTGGAATGAATAGACTGAGAATCACTTTCAACTTGTTTTTATTACTGAAAAAAAAAATTTAGAAAAAAATCGATAAACAAACTTTTTACCCTGATCACAAAGTTACAATAAAAAGATAGAACATCGAAAATTTCATGAACATATTTTATTATTAAAATTACCAAAACAGAGAAATGTCACTCGTGTCGTGAATGTACCTTTTATAAACATGCTTTTCAGGAAAGGGGTCATCTTCTCTATAATTGTATACTTTCAAATTAATCTCAGATTTAAATACTTCACGTGAAACAAAGTAATAATGACTAAATTATCACCAGTCGTCGTTTGTTCTATAAATATTTATTTCCGAGGAATGATGTTTTTTAACCACAAATCCAATTCAAATATTCCATAGGAATAATCAGTACAATTAATTTATCAAATTATAAGTCTACATTTGTGTGTCTCCTTATAACTAGAAAACTATCGGATTAATTTCCATAAAACCTCGCATCCAGAAAAGTGATATACAGTGTGTTGCTGTTTAAATCTAGCTGTACACATCATAAAACCTCCACGCATTGAGCAGATACATCAGCTAGTACGTCAATAAATACAAACGTCTGAAGCTTAAAACCAGTTTGTTTCATTTAAAATAAAGAGTGAATGCAATGAACACAGCACATGCTCTACTGTTATCCAACACAATGAACACAACACACGCTCTACTGTTATCCAACACAATGAACACAACACACGCTCTACTGTTATCCAACACAATGAACACAACACACGCTCTACTGTTATCCAACACAATGAACACAACACATGCTCTAGTGTTATCCCACACAATGAACACAACACATGCTCTAGTGTTATCCAACACAATGAACACAACACATGCTCTAGTGTTATCCCACACAATGAACACAACACATGCTCTACTGTTATCCAATACAATGAACATAACACATGCTCTACTGTTATCCAACACAATGAACACAACACATGCTCTACTGTTATCCAATACAATGAACACAACACATGCTCTACTGTTATCCAACACAATGAACACAACACATGCTCTACTGTTATCCAATACAATGAAAATATATCATCATGCACAAAAAAAATCCAACTATGAATCTGAAATACATACACACAGACACTATCTCACACAAACACAACTCTGAAATAAGTTTCAAAGAAAAACATCCAACTATGGTTGGCTATTGTGTAATCCACAGAACTTCATGCTTTGGAAAATCTGAAAACCACTCCGTTTAACTGGCTCTATAGGTTGACAGAGCAAAACATCTTTTGTTATAATACAGATAAAAAGTTATTGTACAATGACATAAAATAATTAAAAAAAAGAAATTTCAGAGAACCCAAATGCTCCTACTGCAATATACCACCTTCTAATACCTTCCAAAATCAAATAACTTACATGATTCAAGTATCAATTTAATCTGATTTCTTAACAGGATTATTTTACATCTCAAAAACTGCAAAGCATCACAGAGAGACAGTTGCAATCAAATTAATTGCATCAATTTGTTTTATGGTTCCATTTTTAACAAGCAAATGTAGGTAATTAGATTACAAACCAAGTTAACTTTATTACAACTCACTTCAAGTTTCGTTACAAAACAGTCTTTCAAAATGTGCTACATTTCTTTGAAAACTTTTAGCTGTAAATTACTGATCTTGTTGTGTAAAATAAACTAAACCAATAAATAGCCTAAAAATCTTTTACCCCATTTTTTTTTTTCTTTTCTATAACAATTGCCTATTTTGATACGGCAGAATCAAACCCTCTAATTTAGCTTACTAAATCACTAAACCTGAAAGTCTCAGTTTCTCTTCTTTGTTACTATGGTCATAATGTCACTCAACCCTTAAGCTATTCTAGTAATCCAAATACCAATGATACCCCATAAAGTAATGAAGGGGCGTTATGTTCACATATCAGTTTCACTTCTCCAGGAAAATTCTAAACACATAAAACAATGAGTAACTAACAACAATTCTATAATTAAATCAACACTTTTTACAGTATCACTTGTCAGGAAATATAAAAGTTGTGTTGCAACAGTGTTCTACATGTGAAAAATATACCAAAATGTCCCTATGAACACAAATATGTAACAAATTAGATAAAAAAAAAAAGTTTTATTCAACCAATTATTAAGTGCCTACTGTGAAGAAAAGAAACAATGGTGAGTTTATGACAACTACTGTTCTGGTTAGCAGCCCTAAATAACCATACAAGTAATTCTGTTTTAAATTACTAGATATTACATTTATATCTGTATTTCTGTACATTTCACTACGTACTGCTGTACTGTTGTCAAATGTGTTTTTATCTTCAAGAAATGGTATTTAATTTGCTAATCTAGTAAATTACTAGATATTACATTTATATCTGTATTTCTGTACATTTCACTACGTACTGCTGTACTGTTGTCAAATGTGTTTTTATCTTCAAGAAATGGTATTTAATTTGCTAATCTAGTAAATTACTAGATATTACATTTATATCTGTATTTCTGTACGTTTCACTACGTACTGCTGTACTGTTGTCAAATGTGTTTATTTTCAAGAAATGGTATTTAATTTGCCATTCGACAGAAACCAGCCCATCTCTACTTAACAGTGTCCATAATAAAGACGATAAGCTTAATGATGCTAAAACTCGGAGTGTACTTCAAATATTGATGATGTGGCAACACCTTACTCACTGCCCACGTGGGAAATGAACAAAAATAAGTCCACTGGTGAATAGTCCAACACACAATCTTAGTGGAAATCGAGGATGTAGCATTCCTTTCAGTTACCACATGGAAAATGGATAAAAGTAAGTCCAGTGGTGAATAGTTCAACACATAGACTTAGTGGAAATTGAGGATGTAGCATTCCTTTCAGTTACCACATGGAAAATGGACAAAAGTAAGTCCACTGGTGAAAAGTCCAACACAGATTTAGTGGAAATTGAGAATGTAGCATTCCTTTCAGCTACAAACCTAGAGTACAGTAACAACCAATGCATACTACTTTATATAATTTATATGTTGTCCAATCATTATTTGCCCATCTTAGTTCATCTGTCACTAGTGTGTATTAGTAATGCCCATGTATGTTTATATTCATTACTAAACCTGTTCAGGTTGCATCTACAACTTTGAATACTCCACATTTAAACCTATTCAGGTTGCATCTAGAACCCTGAATACTCCACATTTAAACCTATTCAGGTTGCATCTACAATCTTGAATACTCCACATTTAAACCTATTCAGGTTGCATCTACAATCTTGAATACTCCACATTTAAACCTATTCAGGTTGCATCTAGAACCCTTTTACCAACGAATAGTGGGATTGACCGTCAAAATATACGCCCCCACGGCTGGGAGGGCGAGTATGTTTAGCGCGACGCGGGCGCGAACCCGCGACCCTCGGATTACGAGTCGCACGCCTTACGCGCTTGGCCATGCGGGGCTTTTGAAAGTATAAAACACTTTTGATAAAGAAGTTCTTCATGATACTTTTCACGTGACTTGATGACAGACAACCGTTTCAGTGTTTTCTCTTTTCGTAACAAAATGTTTATTTATTTTTTTGTTGTAATGTGAAATTTTGTATTTTAAAAACTCATCAAAATGTTTTTTGTTTTTTTTTTGTATTAGGCCTAACAAAATACATCTTCTTTAACGAAACGTCACAAATCGTTAAAGTGAAAGCTTTCCGTGGAAACTGGTTTTCATGAAACTGTTTGTTAGGAGAATTTTTAAGTATTCAAATACTTTTTATGATGTAACAAATTTAGGAAAACTTCAAAGTGTATGTAAGAGTGAGCGAAGTTTTCAAATTAAGAATAATAAGATACGAAATTACAGCTTTTCTGATAGCGTTTAGGTGTAGATAATTTAGTGATCCAACACAGAATAATCAAACATTTCTTTTTGTGAAGAGTGTATTAACGAACTTTACTTTTATAAATTAAAATCCTTTTCTCAGGCTTAATTACCACCGGCTTTTGTCCAAGCTGTTATGTTCACATCAGTACTTTTAGTGTTATTCATAAGTTAAACTTACCAATGTATTAATGGTTAAAAACAAATATTGGATATGTGTAATGTGAACTAACTGGTATCGAAACTTGAGACACAATTCATAAGTTAAACTTACCAATGTATTCATGGTTAAAAACAAATATTAGATATGTGTAATGTGAACTTACTGGTATCGAAACTTGAGACACAATTACAGAAATTTTCCCGCCAGTTTACAGGTTTATCTGATCGTTTAAAATTCAAAATAAAATAACAGATGTTTTTAAAGCATCAAACTCTGTCATTATTTCATTGTGATTAAGCACAATGTTATACACAATAGGCTATCCATGTTCCATCCAAATTTTAGCTTTATAGTTTGTGAAAACTTCCGAGTGGGGGCTAGTTGAAATTATATCAGTATTTGGCTTTTTTTGTTTAAAGGATAACTATTGTACCGATTAAAAAGCATTACTGTTAACAGAGACGTCGTTAGGTGGTGTGGCACATGCTCCGAATTCCTAGTTGGTGTCTTGAACTGTGAGAACGGAGAACTAAATCAATGTGACACTGAAACACCGACCGTTCCTGCGCCTATGGGCAAATATTTTAATTAAGCATCTAGTAACATCTTTAATTGCTAATAAATCTAATTATACTGTATTAAGTAGAGCTTTCCAGATAATTAAAGTAGCTCTATTTATTTGGTATCATAATTACTGGTGTTTAATAAAGTTACATATGAAACCCGAGTTTCTCCTTCGGTAAACTTGTATTCGTTTCCATGTTTCACACACCAGTTTATTCTGATCCTGTGTTTACTACAGATGCCCCTAGTGGCTCAGCAGTATGTCTGCGGACTTACAACGCTAAAAACCAGGTTTCGATACTCCCGATGGGCAGAGCACATTGTGAAGCTTTGTACTTAATTCCAAACAAAAACAACTACTATTACATATATCGTGGATGAGTGAAAGCTTTGGTTTATTATCATATATCACATTCATATTTTCAAAAACGTACTCAGTAAAATTTTCTTTTTAGACCAAATGCCTGAGAATGTTCTGGTATGGTCTGTCAGTTAGGGCAAGCGATTCGCAATCTAATGGTCGGAGGTTCGAATCTTCTCTTCAGACTCGCCTATTCAGCTGTACGTACGTTATAACGTGACGGTCAATCTCATTATTTATTAGTTGGTAAAAAGGGCCCAAAAGTTAGTGACGGGTGCTCTTGACCAGGCACCTTCTGTCCACGTTACCACTTCCAAGGTAAGGAACGGTCAGCCGTCAGACAGCTTTGTTGTAAATTCAAAACAAACAAATAAACAGTTAAATAAATCATTAACAATATCCTTCTTATCATCTATTTATTGTTTATTAGTCTTCTCGCTGGATCAGCGGTATGTTTACGGACGTAAAATTCAAGGTTCGATTTCCCGCGGTTGACGAAACGCATATACCCATTTGTGCAGCTGTGCCTTGAACAGTAAAATGTGTTTTTTGAGTAAAGTATTATACGCAGCTAACAAGGATTCGGGGTTGGTACTTCCTTGTACTGGTGTCCAGAACTATCCCGTCATTAATCCAAAACAAGGTGCCCCCCAGTGGCTCAGCGGTATGTCTGCGGACTTACACGCTAAAATCTGTGGTGAGCAGAGCACAGATAGCCCATTGTGTAGCTTTGTGCTTAATTTAAATAAACAAACAAACCAAAACAAGTTTAACGTCGAGGGAACCAGTTTCCAAAACCGGTTGATGTGGAAATCCAAGAGACAAGTTGGATACTCAAACGGAATGTTTGAGACTTTGCTATCTATAAAATATTAGGTAATGTCATTTTTAGTTATTCTTGAAAAACACACGATATTGTAAGTATGTTTTATAAATGAAGGATGACTCATTCTCCGGGCGTACAAAATTACACGTTTAATACAACCAGCGACTCAGCCACATCAATTAACTCAGGGAAACTTTACTTAAATTAAATACATTTTAGGTCACTTCAAGCCATTAACATTTCTCGAGGTGTCCACCTAGTGAGACAGCGATAAGTTTACTGGTTTACAACGTTAACATCCGTGGTTCGATTTCCCACTGTGGACACAACAGATAACCCAATGTTTTGTTTGGAAATACCGGTTTGTTTGTTTGTTTGTTTGGAAATACTGGTTTGTTTGTTTGTTTTTGAATTTTGCGCAAAGCTACATGAGGACTATCTGTGCTAGCCGTCCCTAATTTAGCAGTGTAAGACTAGAGAGAAGGCAGCAATCATCACCACCCACAACCAACTCTTGGGCTACTCATATACCAACGAATAATGGGATTGACCGTTACATTATAACTCTTCCACGGCTGAAAGGGCAAGCATGTTTGGTGTGGCGGGGATTCGGACCCGCGACCCTCGGATTACGAGTTGAGTGCCTTAACCACCTGACCATGTCAGGCCTTGGAAATATTACTTCACAATTATGTTTGACTAAAAGTAAATAAAAACTGAATGAATCAACTCTTCAAGTTATTTAAACCATCACGGTTGGGGATATTGGGAAACCAGTTATAGAGTAGCTGGATATGTTCTCGAGGAAGTTCATATTCCACGGTCCCCATCTGTCTACGTCTCTTCCCTTTTGTTAATCTGCTTTTCTTTTGACTGCCATCACGAAGATTGTTTTCCCAGAGCATGATAGAAAGCGACAAAAGTAATTTCATGAAATAAAGATGCAACCAGTCACTCCAGCGGTAAACTGGTAGTGAGATTAAACAACCAGTCACTCTAGCGGTAAACTGGTAGTGAGATTAAACAACCAGTCACTCTAGCGGTAAACTGGTAGTGAGGTTAAACAACCAGTCACTCCAGCGGTAAACTGGTAGTGAGATTAAACAACCAGTCACTCCAGCGGTAAACTGGTAGTGAGATTAAACAACCAGTCACTCCAGCGGTAAACTGGTAGTGAGATTAAACAACCAGTCACTCCAGCGGTAAACTGGTAGTGAGATTAAACAACCAGTCACTCCAGCGGTAAACTGGTAGTGAGATTAAACAACCAGTCACTCCAGCGGTAAACTGGTAGTGAGATTAAACAACCAGTCACTCCAGCGGTAAACTGGTAGTGAGATTAAACAACCAGTCACTCCAGCGGTAAACTGGTAGTGAGATTAAACAACCAGTCACTCCAGCGGTAAACTGGTAGTGAGATTAAACAACCAGTCACTTCAGCGGTAAACTGGTAGTGAGATTAAACAACCAGTCACTTCAGCGGTAAACTGGTAGTGAGATTAAACAACCAGTCACTTCAGCGGTAAACTGGTAGTGAGATTAAACAACCAGTCACTTCAGCGGTAAACTGGTAGTGAGATTAAACAACCAGTCACTTCAGCGGTAAACTGGTAGTGAGATTAAACAACCAGTCACTTCAGCGGTAAACTGGTAGTGAGATTAAATAACCAGCCATTCCAGCGGTAAACTGGTTGTGAGATTAAACAACCAGCCATTCCAGCGGTAAACTGGTTGTGAGATTAAACAACCAGCCATTTCAGTGGTAAACTGGTAGTGAGATTAAATAACCAGCCATTCCAGCGGTAAACTGGTTGTGAGATTAAGCAACCAGCCATTTGGTTTTTTGAAATATTTGTGATTCGAACAAACATTCATTATTTCTACAGTGTCTTCCCTGTTCCGTCTATTGACGTTATAGTCTTGGTTTTATATTCAGAAGATAAGAAAACATTAAATGCACGTGCATTTGAGAACACACGATCCGATCATGGAAGAGAAGTGAATGTCAAACGTAATAAAGAAAGATCACTGAAATGTCTATATGATATCCGTAATGGAGCGAACATAATTCCAGGTGACGGGATTTGCACGGTACATGAAAATATTTACTTAGCTTTCAGGATTTCATAAAAATGGAAAACGGCGAGACGTCGTGGCATCCAGATTTAGGAGCGTTGAGAAAATACAAGTTTAGTCTGATATTAGAAAATGTTATAGATTTACCAAATAAGTAGCGTTGCGCGCAGTGGTTTATTATTATGTAAACAGTAGCGTTGCGCGCAGTGGTTTATTATTATGTAAACAGTAGCGTTGCGCGCAGTGGCTGATTACTATGTAAAGAGTAGCGTGGCACACGGTGGCTGATTACTATGTAAAGAGTAGCGTGGCACACGGTGGCTGATTACTGTGTAAAGAGTAGCGTGGCACACGGTGGCTGATTACTGTGTAAAGAGTAGCGTGGCACACGGTGGCTGATTACTATGTAAAGAGTAGCGTGGCACACGGTGGCTGATTACTGTGTAAAGAGTAGCGTGGCACACGGTGGCTGATTACTGTGTAAAGAGTAGCGTGGCACACGGTGGCTGATTACTGTGTAAAGAGTAGCGTGGCACACGGTGGCTGATTACTGTGTAAAGAGTAGCGTGGCACACGGTGGCTGATTACTGTGTAAAGAGTAGCGTGGCACGCGGTGGCTGATTACTATATAAAGAGTAGCGTGTTTATGGATCCTTACCAAATTTGGTGAATGTTTGTTGGGCCCGTGAACAAAAATAAAGTTTTTGTTGATATTTATATAAGTTTAATAATTACCAATAAGGAATGTAACTTCATTTCCTGAAGTAATGTTTTATTAACGATAGTTACATATTTGATGTATGAGGGTCGGGGACCACAGATGGTCACTACCATATATAACGTGTAGAATGGCATACAACGATTTCTTATTGAAGCGTTCGTTAATTTTCGCTCGTGTAATTTTTTCCCTTTGTTTTTCCAGTAAATTTTGACTTGATTAATATGGATTCCTGTCTTACCGTTTTGAACAAATGTTGGTTTTGTTGTGTGTAAGACTTTGATAAACAGTTGTTTAACTGGTATAACTTATAAACAGATACTTATTGTAGTCAGTTTTCTCCGTCATATTCTTCCTGTTTATGAAACGTTTACCTTCTAACTGTGAGGTTTCTTTCTTGCTGTCCACGAAACGCCAAAGTTGGTGTGAAACTGTTATTTGCTGGTTATGTTTTTCCGGAACGGTTTGATTAAATTGGTGACGCTGGTCGTTTCTCCTCGTATTGCACCCCGCCCGTGCAGCATTGGTTCTAATTATTTACAACGCTAAAATCAGGGGCTCGATTCCCCTCGGTGGACTCAGGAGAAAGGCCAATGTGGCTTTACTATAAGAAAACACAAATACACACTCTTCTCGTATTGGTCCGCTAAGAAGTTTTGTTTAGATGTTGATGTGTGAACAAGGGTTAGAACAGAACATTAACACGGCTCGCACAATCAGAGCAACATCTCTATGTAACAAATACAACGGCAGAAATAACGAAACGTTGGTATGACTTTCAACGTTGCTAGGAAACATATTTAGTTCTGTCACCTGTGCGAGTCTGTTTTTCTGTCCCATCCCTACGCTATCGGCATGACGTCAGATTTAAATGTCTCTTTATTTGCACACATGCATGACGTCAGATTTAAATATCTCTGTATTAACCCACATATATATAGTCAACACGCTGTTACCCTTATGAGTTATCGATAAAACCTTTTCCATAATGTAACATTTTGTTATCTTGTGATTTAGACATGTATGTGACTTCGACATGTATGAGATTTAGACGTGTGTGATTTAGACATGTATGTGACGATCCACATGAACACGTTCCTTTCTCATGAAGTAGTGACGTAATTCGCGTGCTCATAAGTGCTACAATATATTCAGCTTTAAGTTCTAACTTAAATGAAAGGCAGAAAGCACGAGAACGCTAGTGATGTAATACGCATGCTCACGGTGAGAATGTAAGATTTTATTTTGTTTTTCAGAACGGGAATTTGGGTGTTAAAACTGAAAATATACATGAGGGTTGACAAAGTGTGTTGCTGACCAGAGAGTTCACTTTGGTTGTTGTTTAAGTCATCATGTCGCACATTTTATAAACTCCTCTTCACATGCTTACATCAATAGTCAGAATCATCACTGTTTAGAAACTAGGCACATAATTTTGTTTTAGCGCCATCTGGTAAGATATATCGAGTTATCATCTGAGTGGCTAAAAGCCTACCTTTATTTTTGTTTAATTTGTTTATAATGCTATTTAAGTACAACATGATTCAGAACGTTTCCTCGTGCCAGATAAGCCTATTAATTTCTTGAAATTCTTTTTATTTCACAGCGTCCCCAAGCGGTACTTTTGCGGACTTACAACGTTATACATCAGGTTTCGATACTCGTGATGGGCAGAACGCGGCTCATTGTGTATCTTTGTGCTTAAATATAAAATAAACAAACAAACGAAACCGTTTTAGTGATTTATATGTGAATAATACTCTAAGATATCAGTTCACATTGACGAAGGAAGTGTCTCTTCTATTGGCATTTTCTAACCGAAAAACCACCTTACTTAACACACGAGCTAAACAGATATTCCTAATTTAAAACTGAGGAATACAGTCAGGTAATAACACACACCGTATGCGACTATTCTTAACAAAAGCGCGGGAATGACTGTCGCAGATAAAATGGAGCGTGTATATGCTGCAATGTATTGTTGCTCGAACCTTGGACCTTCCTGCCAAAGCAGTAATTATCAATAAAGGACATCCTGTTTAACGAGTTGATTAATACATGTTTTCCCTTAAATTAAACAATTTCAATGTAGTATATCGAAGCATAATTTTAAAAAACCGAAACTTTTCTATGGCTAATACAAATCTGAACACTTGTAAGTAAGCTAGTGTTTACCACAAACAGTTAAAAACAATTCATCTTATGAGCTGTGTAGGTCAACTTCGGGGAAATATAATCACAGTTTGTTACTTATTTCCCCAGATATAACAAACTAAGTTAAATTAAGTACAAAACTAATTCAGAAAATAATGTGTTATGACAGTTTCCGATATTGTGCACCATGTGTTATGACAGTTTTCGATATTGTGCACCATGTGTTATGACAGTTTTCGATATTGTATGGCCTGGCGTGGCCAGCTGGTTAAGGCGCTCGACTCGTAATCCGATAAGCGTGGGTTCGAATCTCCGTCACACCAAACATGCTCGCCCTTCAGCCGTGGGGGCGTGATAATGTGACGGTCAATCCTACTATTCGCTGGTAAAAGAGTAGCCCAACAGTTGGCGGTGGGTGGTGATGACTAGCTGCCTTCCCTCTAGTCTTACACTGCTAAATTAGGGACGGCTAGCACAGATAATCCTCGAGTAGCTTTTCGCGAAATTAAAAAACAAACAATCCGATGTTGTACGCCACGTGTTTGTAAAAGTTTTCAGTCTTCTCTTGTTTGAACATAAGTAGTTACTTCACGTTATATGAGCACACAGAGAAGTCGTTTGTCTTTTTTATATGTGCAGAATCTTTAGGACCTAATGGGAGCCCCTGACTTTTTTTCACGAAATTTCTGTAACACGTCCATACTGTTGTTACTTGAATCATGCCTTCTGCTTCTGTTAGATCTGATCTCCAGAACGGAACGAAAAGAAGTTTGCAACAAAAAAACAATTTACAATTATGTAGAATGAATTAAAACATATAAGTAAAATATATCCAAGGTTTGTATGTGTGTGTATATATAATGTATGTATACGTCACTTATTTTTATTATCATCTTTACACTAGATAGCAATCATCTATGACCTTCCCTCACCTCTCACCTTCCCCCAACTGTTTCAGGAAGTGGTTTTGGTTTATTTTGAATTTTGTGCAAAGCTACACGAGGACTATCTGCGCTAGCCGTCCATAATTTATCAGTGTAAGACTAGAGGAAAGGCAGCAAGTCATCACCACCCATCGCCAACTGTTGGGCTACTCTTTTACCAACGAATAGTGGGGTTGAACGTCACATTATAATGCCCTCGCGGCTGAAAGAGCAAGCATGTTTGGTGTGACGGGGATTCGAACCCGCGACCCTCGGATTACGAGTCGAGCGTCTTAACCACCTGGCCATAACAATAACAATTATAATAATATGTAGATTAACTGCGATGTTAAGTTTAACAACTGCAAATGTTTGTGAAATATTAACGGGACAATAGTTCCTTCCTGCCATCCGCCCGTGATTAGTTACCTTCTTTTAGCTGTAATACGCATATAAAGGATCAGATACGTGTTATACTTTACCTCGCTGTGATGACATAAATAGTAGACTGTCCAATGAAAAGTCAGTCATTGTAACTAGAACTTTGTGTTTAGAAACGTCGTCTTATCTTTAACTGAGATTATGTAGTATTTTAGAAAATTGATTAGGTCGAAAGATGTTTTCAAGTCTTCAGAATGTATGAATCGTTTTTATAAAATCCTTTATTTGTAAAACAACCACTTTGTGTTCCGAAATATCTCTGTCTTGTAAAAACATACACTTAGTGTTTACTTTATCAGTTTTTAGTTTCGTATTTTGATGTGTAGACTGCAGTGTAAGTTTGACAGGACTTACTTTGGTAATAAAGTTTTGCTATGAATACAATCTTTCCTCTTTAACTTGTCACTAGATTTGCCTGGAGATTGATACCACGTATCTCTCTCCACTTTCCACATCCTGACGAATGAATTCTTAACTTAAACTTGCTTATTCTGAACTTTTCCGCCTCATACTTTTATTCTTTCCTACTTTACTCATCAATAAGTCTTAGCGTTCGTATCGTCACACTAAGACATCAAAAAACGAATGGATAAGCAAACAGTATTTAATTCGCTCTTGGATTTTCTACCCCTTTAAGTTATAATAAAACTACTCTGTTATTTGAGTGTCCATTTAAATGTGTAGGGCAAAATGATAAAAAATAATTGTCTGTTTGATATTTAATTTGAGATTGGGAAGAGCTAAGTGATCGCCATGATGGATTTTATATTTTTTTCATCGTAAAATTGTAGTTCTTTAGAAAGTGTCATTACTATTCATGGGTCGTGATACGGGAGTCATGATGAGTGAAAAGTAACAAACAGTTTTTCAGTTCCAGCTTTCAGAGCTATTTATGCCTTACTTAAAAGCCCATAGAAGATGTTAAGCCGAATCAATCCTCTTGGTAAATTGAGCGGTGCACGCGATATTTGCATTTTTCTGAAGCACTATGTTAGCCCTAATCAGTTCTCTGGATAAATTAATGCGGACGATA
Organism: Carcinoscorpius rotundicauda; assembly: GCA_011833715.1. Taxonomy (NCBI): domain Eukaryota; kingdom Metazoa; phylum Arthropoda; class Merostomata; order Xiphosura; family Limulidae; genus Carcinoscorpius; species Carcinoscorpius rotundicauda. Next base: position 186,127,960 of record CM022391.1, read on the forward strand.
TTTACATCTATTTTATGCTTGATGTTAGCCCTAATCAGTCCTATAGGTAAATTAAATAAGGCGGACGATATTTACATCAATTTTAAGCATGATGTTAGCCCTAATCAGTCCTATAGGTAAATTAAATGAGGCGGACAATATTCACATCTATCCTAAGCGTTCTGTTGGGCTTAATCAATCATCTGGCTAAATTACGCAAACATTTATATCTGTCTCAAGCATGAAATAACTATAGGCCTTTGTATTGTTTGTTTGTTTTTGATTTTCACGCAAAGCTACTCGAGCACTATCTGCGCTAGCCGTCCCTTCTTTAGCAGTTTAATACTAGAGGGAAGGCAGTTAGTTATCACCACCCGCCGCCAACTGTTGGGCTACACTTTTTACCAACTAAGAGTGGGATTGACCATGACACTATCACGCCCCGACGGTTGAGAGGGCGAGCATGTTTGGTGCGAGCGGGATTCGAATGCACGACCCTCGGATTACGAGCCGAATACCTTAACGTACTTGGCCTAAGCCTTTGTACCTATTTCATTAAATATAATGTGGTGTTTCATAAATTTTTAAATTTCACGTCCTTTGGCAAAAATATGACTCAATTTACTATTTCACGTAATACTTTGTACATCTATTTTTATGTTTACTAATAAATTTTAGAACACGAAAGAACGATAATATTTACATATAGATGTATAATTCATGTTCATTTATATGCAAATAAACTGATTTTTGTTGTTCGCGAGTGTTGCATGTTTAATTATCTTATAATTTGATAAAAATCTGAAATTCGACTTAGATACCCGTAATAACATATTTCATGAGTTGTTTTTGAGACTTAAAAAGAGATAATTATCGTACGGTACTGATTTGGTAGAATTAATTGTAGTACCTTTTACTTTGTTTTAGACTCAGGTGTGGAGCTCTAAAGGGGATAAACAGCGTTTTGAACACTGCGTTAAGGGTTTCACTATGATGTTTGTCTGGAGCTCTAAAGGGGATAAACAGCGTTTTGAACACTGCGTTAAGGGTTTCACTATGATGTTTGTCTGGAGCTCTAAAGGGGATAAACAGCGTTTTGAACACTGTGTTAAGGGTTTCATTAGGATGTTTGTCTGGAGCTCTAAAGGGGATAAACAACGTTTTGAACACCGTGTTAAGGGTTTCACTATGATGTTTGTCTGGAGCTCTAAAGGGGATAAACAGCGTTTTGAACACTGTGTTAAGGGTTTCATTAGGATGTTTGTCTGGAGCTCTAAAGGGGATAAACAGCGTTTTGAACACTATGTTAAGGCTTTCATTAAGATGTTTGTCTGGAGCTCTAAAGGGGATAAACAGCGTTTTGAACACTGTGTTAAGGGTTTCATTAGGATGTTTGTCTGGAGCTCTAAAGGGGATAAACAGCGTTTTGAACACTGTGTTAAGGCTTTCATTAAGATGTTTGTCTGGAGCTCTAAAGGGGATAAACAGCGTTTTGAACACTGTGTTAAGGGTTTCATTAGGATGTTTGTCTGGAGCTCTAAAGGGGATAAACAGCGTTTTGAACACTATGTTAAGGCTTTCATTAAGATGTTTGTCTGGAGCTCTAAAGGGGATAAACAGCGTTTTGAACACTATGTTAAGGCTTTCATTAAGATGTTTGTCTGGAGCTCTAAAGGGGATAAACAGCGTTTTGAACACTGTGTTAAGGGTTTCATTAGGGTGTTCGTCTGGAGTTATAGAAGGGTACAATCAATAGAAGGGCTAACATTAAGAATGATCTGTGATGGTTTTCTTCGTTTATTAACTTGGTAGAAAGATTAGGTTGAGGTGTAGTTTTTGTTATACCTGGGAAACGTCAGGTTGTTATGTTACACATCTGCAGATGTTATCTGTTGTTATGTTACACATCTGCAGATGTTATCTGTTGTTATGTTACACATCTGCAGATGTTATCTGTTGTTATGTTACACATCTGCAGATGTTATCTGTTGTTATGTTACACATCTGCAGTTGTTATCTGTTGTTATGTTACACATCTGCAGTTGTTATCTGTTGTTATGTTACACATCTGCAGTTGTTATCTGTTTTTATGTTATACATCTGCAGTTGTTATCTGTTTTTTCTCTTCTCTACATCTATCCAAATTAATTTCACGTTTGTTTTTTTTATTCTGTCTCGACGTCAACTATCTTCTTATGTCCGGTGTTTCTCTTTTAGCTGTCTACCAAAATGAATTGTGTACCTGATTTGTCCTAACTTTCCAAAATATGTAATTAAAAGTTCAACATAAGTGAGGAATTAATTATTTAGTTTTTCAGTAGAAGTTTTCTTTATGTTCATTGAAATATAACATAAGGACGTCTAATTGTGTTGTTTTATTACGTACGCTTTAGTGCAATAAAACCTTTATTTTGTGTGTATTTATAAAGTATGCATCACCGCTACTAAGTTCTACGGGGTGTCGTGAAAGGTTCCATTTCACGATTCCATTGAAGATATTGTACGCAGGGCTATTGAAGCATTATACATAGAAGCTGTAATTAAGTTATTTCATTAAGGCACACCGTATGTGTTTGGTTAGGTGTATATTTTTTGTGCATAGTTGTATTCATAAGTATACACATACTCAAATGAAATATTCGTGACATGTTTACCAAAATCTGTATTAATAGTGTGTTGACCTAAAACGAAAACTCACTGTATGTATCTTACTGGGTGACTTGTTTGGTGGTGACTCACTGTAACTGTCTTACCGGGATGACTTGTTTGGTGGTGACTCACTGTAACTGTCTTACCGGGATGACTTGTTTGGTGGTGACTCACTGTAACTGTCTTACCGGGATGACTTGTTTGGTGGTGACTCACTGTAACTGTCTTACCGGGATGACTTTTTGGTGGTGACTCACTGTAGCTGTCTTACCGTGATGACTTGTTTGGTGGTGACTCACTGTAGCTGTCTTACCGGGATGACTTGTTTGGTGGTGACTCACTGTAGCTGTCTTACCGGGATGACTTGTTTGGTGGAGACTCACTGTAGCTGTCTTACCGGGATGACTTGTTTGGTGGTGACTCACTGTAGCTGTCTTACCGGGATGACTTGTTTGGTGGTGACTCACTGTAGCTGTCTTACCGGGATGACTTGTTTGGTGGTGAATATCAAATAACTTTCACTTTCTGTTAGAGGGATTGATACCCTCACAAATGACCTATACTTCTATAGATGTAGAGTTTTGGAAACAGTTAACAGTATTGTATACAACTTTCTCCAATCATAGAAACAGTGAGGAAAATTGTTTAAAAGACCAATATTATTGGAACATCATAGTGTAACGTGTTTAAATAAATTACATCAGAGCACAGTCGTATTGTATTTGGATGACCATAACTATAATTGTTTTTTCTGGCCAATCAGAAACTATCACACCAATATAAAGTCTACAGACAGCTGTACTATGGCAAATAACAGTAGTGTGGCTCCATTAATGACTGAATTAATAAATATATACATATAGTTTTAGCTGTTAATTAGATACTTAACGGGAAAAGTGCAACAAGTGTGTATGTTTTAGCGAGAGCTCACACAAGTGTCCATGTTTGAGGAAGACCTGCCACAGTTTATAGTTAGAACACAACAGAAGCAGTTTTATGGTAAGTTAGACGACGTTCGAGTGTCTTGCTGTAAAAATACAAACGTGATTATTAACTACAAGAAGATAAACCTCAGCACGAAGAGGTCTCGATGAAGGTATAGTAGTTCGAAAACTACGATAAGATGTAACGAAACCTAAAGGTTCAAATTGGCATCCCAAACAGTGGGATGAGCAAAGCTGAAAACACGTGCTTTTTAACCACATCCAACAACGTTTATATTGTTCGGTCAAAATATGTGAAGGTTTCGACAATATTAGAGTCCGTTTACAGTGAAACATGGTGGTAATAGTATTTACGTCTCGTGCAAATACGCCAATAATCTGCACAAAACTGATGGCACCCTGACGGTTAACTAGTGCAGGTAGCATCACGACTGATGGATTCATTTTCCATATGGACAGGGATTTCAACCATCCAACAAATGTGGCTCAACCGATACATTAACGCTAAGAAGGTTGATGGGAAAACCCACAACTCTGCAAAGATATCTGTTCACAGTTCCAACATAAACACTGGCGCATGAATTTTGTGTAGAACTTCAGGTCAGAAGGGAATGAAGCAACTTTATGGAAATCACATTTGTAACAATATTTTGTATTGATAAACTGTAAGGAGACATGATGATTTGTTAAAACCTAGTGCACTGTATGCTCTCTTCAGGTTTTTCATATAGTTTTTCGCAGTATTCGTATATTCACTATCTAATTGCCGTTACCTAAGGTTTGTGTACAATGATTGGACCGAGTCTGTCATGTTTCAAAGTAAAAATACTGAAACAGTGGGTCTGACCCAGTTGTACATCTAGCTATTAAGATAATGTGTATACAGTTAATACTGAATACTTACCATGAAGTCACGTGGAAAATCAAGTCCTGCTCCATACGTAGCAATACGTTTATGGTAGTCATACGTGTGGGAACAAGTAACTAGTTTATGGTAGTCATACGTGTGGGAACAAGTAACTAGTTTATGGTAGTCATACGTGTGGGAACAAGTAACTAGTTTATGGAATTCATACGTGTGGGAACAAGTAACTAGTTTATGGAATTCATACGTGTGGGAACAAGTAACTAGTTTATGGAATTCATACGTGTGGGAACAAGTAACTAGTTCGTGGAAGTCATACGTGTGGGAACAAGTAACTAGTTCGTGGAAGTCATACGTGTGGGAACAAGTAACTAGTTCATGGAATTCATACGTGTGGGAACAAGTAACTAGTTTATGGGAGTCAAACGTGTGGGAACAAGTAACTAGTTTATGGAAGTCATACGTGTGGGAACAAGTAACTAGTTCGTGGAAGTCATACGTGTGGGAACAAGTAACTAGTTCGTGGAAGTCATACGTGTGGGAACAAGTAACTAGTTCGTGGAAGTCATACGTGTGGGAACAAGTAACTAGTTCATGGAAGTCATACGTGTGGGAACAAGTAACTAGTTCATGGCAACCATTTCTATACGAGGGGTTTACCGTTGTTTAAAATAGATTAATACATTCGATAAGGCACAATTTACTCACTAAAGATAGTCGACGGTATTGTTTAAAGAACAACATAATATTTGTTTGTTGAGTATTATTTCTTTGTGTACAGCTGTGCAAGATGGTATATTGTCTCTGAAGAGGGCGTGTCATAAAACAAACCCAGTGAAGAAGTTAGTTTGTCTCACAGTTTCATGTGTGTGGGAACGACGTTGTCAGGAAAAATGAAAACCATATTTTAATAGCTGGAGCTTTATTTGTTCTAGAACAAAGTCACATTAGTCTATCTTCCATGTCTGTCAAAAGAATCTAACCTTTAATTTTGCTTTGTAGATTCGTTGTTATACTAAGGATCATACCAGAATATGTATACCTATATATGTACATTCTTAAATTACTGTGCTGTTAAACAACATATTAGATGTTTCATACTAGTTAAAGTGTTAAGTCAAAACGATAAATAAACTTAATGTTTGATAGTTTTGTGAATACGTTTGTTACTGATTGCTATTAGAATGAAGCATTTGTAACATAGAATTTGCTTGTTTGCAAACACAAGGCTACAGAAAAGGGGGTTTTCGAAGTAGAAATGTTCTAATTTTGTTAACACTTGTTGCTATGGAACTGGAGGAGTTGGTTCTCTTTATTTGTTAACACTTGTTGCTATGGAACTGGAGCAGTTAGTTCTCTTTAGTTGTTAACACTTGTTGCTATGGAACTGGAGCAGTTAGTTCTCTTTAGTTGTTAACACTTGTTGCTATGGAATTGGAGCAGTTAGTTCTCTTTAGTTGTTAACACTTGTTGCTATGGAACTGGAGGAGTTAGTTCTCTTTAGTTGTTAACACTTGTTGCTATGGAACTGGAGGAGTTAGTTCTCTTTAGTTGTTAACACTTGTTGCTATGGAACTGGAGGAGTTAGTTCTCCTTAGTTGTTGACACTTGTTGCTATGGAACTGGAGGAGTTAGTTCTCTTTAGTTGTTGACACTTGTTGCTATGGAACTGGAGGTGTTAGTTCTCTTTAGTTGTTGACCTAAGTTTGGTAATTGTGTGTTTCCTGTTTCTCTATCACATTCTGTTAGACCTAAGTTTGGTTATTGTGTGTGTTTCCTGTTTCTCTGTCGCATTCTGTTAGACCTAAGTTTGGTTATTGTGTGTGTTTCCTGTTTCTCTGTCACATTCTGTTAGACCTAAGTTTGGTTATTGTGTGTGTTTCCTGTTTCTCTGTCACATTCTGTTAGACCTAAGTTTGGTTATTGTGCGTTCTTCTTTTTGTTTTCACTATGAATCTCTTTAATGCTATCCCACCTCTCAGTGACACAGCTGCATGTCTACGGACTTACAACGTTAGATACCGGGTTTCGATACCTGTGGTGGGCAGAGCACACATTCTGTGTTTAACTTCAAACAAACAAACTCTAATGCTAATCTGATGTTATATCCTTGTTTCGCACGATGTTTATTCTCAATATAAATTTTCACTCCTGGCCAATTACTGGCACATAACGTTGTAAAGACATCTTCCCATGATGAATGATGACTTCTAACTTTTCTCTCGCCGTTCGCCTTACTCCATTTTCTGTGAAGGTAATTTTTTAGGTTTTATTACTAGATCGGAAACGAAACTGTGCACAAACTTTAGAACCATTGTTGATGTGTTCTAAAACTGTGCACAAACTTTAGAACCATTGTTGATGTGTTCTAAAACAGAAGACAAAACTTCAGATATTTGTTTCAGTCGAAACATTACAATTTAAGGGACTTGATTTTCATTTTAAAATGAAGAGCTCATTGTTTAGCATAAGATCTTTTAATCATATATTTCTGTGTCTTCTATCCTTTAAATTATAATATTCATTCTTCACTTATGTTTGTAATGAAGTAAATTGGTTTAATTTTTTGTTACACTTTTCTCAGGCCCGTTTTGTTATATTTAAACAAATTTGAATGTTGAAATTTTGAAATAACGTGAGAAACACGTCCAATATGAAGTAGATGTGAAGCAGAATGTATCAGTACTACATTTTGACTTTGTTTCGCGTTACGTGGGTTGTGTTATCCGACCGAAAATTGATCGCTTTTGGAAAAGGAATGTAACAACTATATCAACGTTAAATATCTATAAGGTAAGATGATAAAGATTTGTTCAGATCGAGGATTTAGGATTTCCAAAACAGACAATACTGTCATACACCAGGAATAGTTATACAGAAAGACAAAAATAAAACCAGATTAATACCTTGATAAAGGAACAGGACTCGTACTTTTTAAAGGTTCAACTGTTTTGCATCATCACGAAGTCTCTGTAAACAGTTCTTTTCTTGATGCAAATAGAAATCGATACGAAAACTCACAGTGACTCGCGTTGGTCCTGCTTAATATACACTTACTCAACTAAATGAATGTGTCACAAACGTCTGAATTAACAACCGAGACAGATTGTCACGGATCGTTTCTATTAGCATATGCTTCATGCTTTACACGTGCCTTTATAACGGCAAGTTTAACTCAAACTGATCAATATACATGAGGCTGTTTCACTGACTCTAGAGCCATGCAAAGCTAGAGGATACACGTGCATTGTAACAAGCATCAACTGAAGAGAACGTGTGTGTTAATTTAATTTCTTAATTTCTTCATTATAATCGAGAAGCGATTCTTGGAATATCTTTGGTGAACATTCAGTTTGTCTCAAATCTACTGTTGCTACACATAGTACAAAATATTGCAATTTATTATCAAATCCTCGGAGTCACTTTAGCTATTACCAAATATTGTACTGACTTTTTAATATTATTATAGACCGCTAAGAGTATGTGTTCATAGTGTCACAGCATGACACAAGTGCCTAGGGGTGTTTAGTTAATAATAACAATGTAAGAACAACTGACTGACGATGTCACCAGTGTCTGGTGGTGTTTAGTTAATCATAACAATGTAAGAATAACTGACTGAAGGTAGGATTACAAGATGTCACCAGTGTCTGGTGGTGTTTAGTTAATGATAACAATTTAAGAACAACTGACTGAAGGTAGGACTACAAGATGTCACCAGTGTCTGGTGGTGTTTAGTTAATGATAACAATGTAAGAATAACTGACTGAAGGTAGGACTACAAGATGTCACCAGTGTCTGGTGGTGTTTAGTTAATTATAACAATGTAAGAACAACTGACTGAAGATGTCACCAGTGTCTGGTGGTGTTTAGTTAATGATAACAATGTAAGAACAACTGACTGAAGGTAGGACTATAAGATGTCACCAGTGTCTGGTGGTGTTTAGTTAATGATAACAATGTAAGAATAATTGACTGAAGGTAGGACTACAAGATGTCACCAGTGTCTGGTGGTGTTTAGTTAATCATAACAATGTGAGAATAACTGACTGAAGGTAGGACTACAAGATGTCACCAGTGTCTGGTGGTGTTTAGTTAATGATAACAATGTAAGAACAACTGACTGAAGGTAGGACTACAAGATGTCACCAGTGTCTGGTGGTGTTTAGTTAATGATAACAATGTAATAACAACTGACTGAAGGTAGGACTACAAGATGAGGCCTCTTTAGTTCCTACCTAAATACGCTACTATGGATTACTTGTAAAGATAACTTCGCCCAAATTTCTAAGCTTAACCTTCGACCCAAAGCCACCGTGAGAAAAACATGCAAATAATGCACTAACAAAAATTTAAAAACGCACAAAACCTGAAAGAAGTCTACTTGACAAAACTGAATGGTACATCAGCAGATCTACTTGACAAAACTGAATGGTACATCAGCAGATCTACTTGACAAAACTGAATGGTACATCAGCAGATCTACTTGACAAAACTGAATGGTACATCAGCAGATCTACTTGACAAAACTGAATGGTACATCACCAGATCTACTTGACAAAACTGAATGGTACATCAGCAGAGAATAGCATAAAGAATATGATATACATGATTGGGTATGCATGTACAGAATGGAGAAATTTAACACCAAAATATATAAATAAATTCCATTTAATGTCGAACTGTATAATTATCGGAGAATTTATAGTTCGTTCGTTGAAACTTATGGTCAATAAGAGAAACATATAACTCAGCGCTAATAGACTCTTGCATAATTCTCTAATTTACTTTGAGAGAAACGGGCAAAAGAGCGGTTACGTTTGAGAAGTTGACGTAATGAAGGAAGAAGTAGGCCTAAGTGCCTCTTCCCGGTTAATAAATATTTTTAAAATAGAAGTTTAATAAGGCCCTATAATACACCACTATGACATTTACTATACGTTTGCCCCCCAGTGGCTTAGCGGTATGTCTGTGGACTTACACGCTAAAATCCAGGTTTCGATACCCCTGGTGGGCAGAGCACAGATAGCCCATTATGTAGCTTTGTGCTTAATTCAAAACAACTACCACTATACGTTTAGACTTAAGAAATGTTTAAAAATGATTTTGTTTGTAAACTGTTTTTGTATAAGTTTAGGACGATTGTTATTGTTATTTTGAATTTTGCGCCAAACTTCAGGGGTGCTATGTGTGCTAGCCTCCCCTAATTTAGCAGTGTAAGACTAGAGGGAAGGCAGCTAGTCATCACCACCCACCGCCAACTCTTGGGCTTCTTTTTTACCAACGAATAGTGGGATTGACCGTCACATTATAATGCCCCCATGGCTGAAAGTGCGAGCATGTTTGGTTCGACCAGGATGCGAACCCGCGACTATCACATTACCGGTCTGTTCGTCCAATGAGAACGTTGTAATAATGATCATTAGCGACAGTATTCACAACATAAGAACGTATCTGCCGATACCTTGATTTGATTGATTGATTGATTTAGTGTTTTATGGCACAAAGCAACGAGGCTATCTGCGCCCATGCCGATACCTACACGGACATTATCCTAAAAGGGGTCAGAGTAATTATGTGTGACCTCTTTTTGTATCATTCACCTGTTCTTAAACCTAACTTCTGAGGTCTTATTGAATCTGACCATTCCTGGTCTATAAAGATCAAAATCCCGATAAATTAAGGGAGGTTATAGAAGATGGTAAACAACATTTAACATATTGAGAGTTATACAACACTCTAACAATGGTTATTACCTAGAATTCAATAACAAAGTAAACAAAATGACAGTTTATGAAAGGGTAAGAGATGTATGTTGAACCTACTAGTCCAAAACATGAAATAATAATAATTATTATTTATAGTTGTAGTAGAAATATAAATATTGTTTAAAATGTGAAGGTTACACTTACCAGATGTCGCTGTCACAAAAATAGTACATAACTACGTTACCGTTGTTCGCGAAGTAAATTATTCAGTAAGTTAAAAAAAACTTTTTAACGTTTGGTGAGAAAATGTATTTGAAGTTTGTAAATATCCGTGTCTGTTTGTAAAGCATGTCTGTGTATGAGAAACAAAGGTTCATGAAATATAGATGTGTTTATACTTTTACGTATAGTTACAGAAGTAACCGACATCCGCTAAACTACAGACTTTACCGGAGGGAGAATATATAATACTGTTAGTCTTATTAGAAAAGTGTTGTTTCCATGGGAACAGTAAGATGAAGATTGAAAGAGCAAGACAAGAAACACAAACCTTCACTGAGTAAACCAATAAAGAAACGAAGTCGAACGTGTAGCTTTCTACTGAAGTTAACAATGGCTATTTGGAACAGTGACACTAAAATACGTTTGAGAACCATTGGTCGACAGGCTATCGTGAGGTCGTCTTCTAGTGACGTCATTGTTTAGAGTACGTATATGGTTTTCCTCCACGTGACATTTTCTTACGAAGATTAATATTTGATACCACGAAAGGTTACTCCATAAATGGAAACCCAGGTTGAATACAAAGATACACCTTTGTTATAAAAGCATTAGATTAATGAAATGGAACATTAACTAAACAACGACCCCCATGTGTGTATTTTAACAGAACAAACATAGAGATAAGGGTCGTTTATATACATTTATAGTTTAATTTCTAACGCCTGAAAACGAAACAATTTTTAGAACCAAACGTATCATAGAAACTGTTCTAATTCCAACTGACAAATCGTACACAACTTACTGTATAATACGTACTCTGCTGTACCAATCGTACTGTAGCAGCTGTAACGTATCAGTGATTCAACTATATATATATAACAAAAATAACAATCGTATAATACTGTAACAGTTATGTAATATATATCAGTATATTCGCAATTTACACAACATAATATAGATTGTACGTTAGATTGTGTTTCAGTAATATTGGAGTACAGATGAGATGTTGGGTCATGTTTAAACAATAACAGAATATATGTTGTATGTTAGAATCGATGTGTACGATATTACATGACTTAACACTGAATAACATGGCATTCTTTACGAGTACAATAAACCATTATGCGACAAAGTAATTTCTAATGTATTCTAGTACTTAGACAATTACGAGGACAATTTTTATAATTAAGAAAAAAAACAGAGAAATATTCGCCAATTTCTATCGACTGAAAATACCTTAAGGCCTTTCGAAACGGTGGGTCCACTCGGGCTCTGTCTTGACCACTCTATTATGACATGTACAACTACAAGTTACCTACTTGGTATTTAAATTGTTTCTTTTAAACCTGTACATTATATTCCACGGGATCGAACCTTTACCTCACCAAACATGTTCTCTCTATCAGCTGTGTGGTGATATCTGCCTTCACTCTAGTTCTTCACTATTATCGGATATAACCCTTGTAATGCTTTGCGCGAAATTTAAAACAAACGAAACTGGTTAGGCCAGTCACCCGCATATAAACGTTCCTGGTTCGCGACTGTTCCGTTATATATATCTGGAATCAAATTGAAGTTAAAAATGAAACATTCTGTATTTAACTATAGTATCGGATTCAGCGTAATTCGTAAACATGATGAAAAGGCGTTTTTTGTAGATTTTTGAAACGTTGGGGGAAGGGAAAACTGTCACTACGAAAACACAAGTTACTTTGTCACGTGATATGTTTCAGAAACACGTCAAATATCTATTTGACGTTACGTGATAATTCGCTTTACACGTACAAAAGAAACGTACATTCGACTTTATGTTCACTAAAACAGACAAGCTGAGAAAATAAATTTATTTTATTTACTTGTCTCTCTGAGCAGAACTACACATGTTGGTTGTTGTTTTTTTGGTGTGCCTACCTTGGGTGTCGAAGACCGATATTCAGCGTTATGCATTTAACGCTGAGCCCTGCGGAATGATTATTCTGGAAACAACAGAACAGCATACAGGCCGTTTTTAGGACTAATATAAAAGTTTTGAAAATTTAATGCTATGAGATTGAATTTTGAACTACTCTAACTACAAATACTGGATACATCGAAGGAAATGAATGTTTGATGCATTTTGCGCAATGCTACATGAGGGCTATCTGCGTTAGCCGTCCCTAATTTAGCAGTGTAAGACTAGAGGGAAGGCAGCTAGTCATCACCACCCACTGCCAATTCTTGGGATACTCTTTTACCAACGGATAGTTGGATTTACCATCACATTATAACGTCGCCATGGCTGAAAGGGCGAGCATGTTTGGTGTAATGGGGATTCGAACCCGCGATCCTCAGATTACGAGTCAAGTACCTAATTAACAGGCCAAACCCATAAGTACATACATTAAAAATGTTTATAGTTTAGAGTCATCTTACCAAGCTCTGCCATTTAGCCCACCTCATCCAGCTATGTCCTCGAATTTTATGGAAAGACTGATAATACCATGTTTAGTTTGTTAGTAAGTATAAATCTACACAATAAGCTATTTGTGTTGTGCCCACTACGAGTATTCTAGCCCGATTTTTAGCTTCATAAACCTTTAGGCTTAACCAAAGATTACAACATAAGATATATATATATTTTTTATTCTTTGCTAGGCTTAACCAAATTAAAACATAGCGTTAAACTAATGCAGTAATCTGGTTGTACACTTAGTATTAACAGCAGTCTAGCAGTAATCTGGTTGTGCGTTCAGCGTTAACAGCAGTTTAACAAAGCGATTTTTTTAAAATTTATAAATGTTTTGTGGGGTAAAATTTCAAAATGGCTTTTTTCAAAAGAATTTCCAGCGAAACTGCACGTGATAGCTTTACCTTTAAGATAAAGTTTGTAGTTGGACAGCCGTTTTCCGCTTGTTGTCTCCTTAAAGTAAACTGTAATGTTTCCTTTTCTTTAATATGATATAATTTTTCAATGAACAATATATTTGTATATGTTTACAAGGACGACGAAAGCGCCCCAATATCTATACTGACAAAAACAGACAGATGTTAAAATTGTGATATATAGAAAAGGATAAAAACACTGACATATCTCAATGAAAAATTGGATAAAGTTGAAAATTTGACGTCAAAATATCTTCTCACTTGTAATCGATATTTCACGTTGCAAAGACATATTTTATGAAAGTTATAAAAACCTAAAACTGTACAACACGCGACATCTATTGAGTGAAATCGTAACTTTCTAGAGTTTCATAAAAACGTAGGTGATTTATGAGATGAGACAGCCGAGAGCTTCTCGCATCTAAATAAATTTAGAATACTGTAGCTTGAATTACTGTTGGTTCAGGTGTAACCTGTCACTTTGAACACATTCTCTCTCTCCTTACTTAACAAGTAGGTGAGTCGATCTAATTCATACTTAAGTAATTGTTTTATGTTTTGATATTTTTCATTTATTCTTCTAATTCCAGATCGTATTTGTAAAATTCCATTTATTCACTTTGGTTTTAAATATGTAAAACAGTTCAATTATATTTATTTTCCAGAGCAACTTTTCTAAATTAATAAAACCTGATTTTTAGCCTCAGTATCTTATTATTCTGCACAGCAGAATTACCTTGATGTGTTCACATCTTCACAGCAGTCACGGCCGTTTCTACTGGGCATAATGCAACATTCCACCATGTTAGACCAGTAATATTATATCACAATTGAAGGTTATTCATATCTAATTAAGTTACTGGATTTTTTAAAATAACTGACTGTTGGCGAAAGTCTGTAGTCATAATAAATATTTGTCAGAGTTTAGAAAAACGTAACGTTCAACTTACAACAGAATATGACGAAATGAAACGTTAAATGTACACGTGAACATAAAATATTGGGACTTTAAACGTACAATAGGACATGAAAATGTGTTATGTACATTATATGTATTAGCGCATATATAAATAGATATAAGTACAAACGCATATCGTGTGAACGAGCAGTTAGAATGGAAGACATGAGAGTGGCCTTTGTACTGTGTCGAACCAACAGCTAAACTGCGAAGGGAGGACCCGAGATAACCCGTTTTCATTGATTGGTCGTCGAAAATTTCACGTGACCATTGTTGGTACTGGAACTGTGAAGAAGGTTCAGGAGAAAAGAAACAAAACACGGAATCTTAAATTGTCAAGTTCACATGATATCTGGTGGATGTGTTCTCATGGTGTGAAGTACACATGTTCTCACGATATCTGGTGGATGTGTTCTCATGGTGTGAAGTACACATGTTCTCATGATATCTGGTGGATGTGTTCTCATGGTGTGAAGTACACATGTTCACATGATATCTGGTGGATGTGTTCTCATGGTGTGAAGTACACATGTTCTCACGATATCTGGTGGATGTGTTCTCATGGTGTGAAGTACACATGTTCTCACGATATTTGGTGGATGTATTTTCATGGTGTGAAGTACACATGTTCACATGATATCTGGTGGATGTGTTCTCATGGTGTGAAGTACACATGTTCACATGATATCTGGTGGATGTGTTCTCATGGTGTGAAGTACACATGTTCACATGATATCTGGTGGATGTGTTCTCATGGTGTGAAGTACACATGTTCTCATGATATCTAGTGGATGTGTTCTCACGATACCTAGTGGATGTGTTCTCATGGTGTGAAGTACACGTTCTCACGATATGTAGTGGATGTGTTCTCATGGTGTAAAGTACACATGTTCTCACGATATCTGGTGGATGTGTTCTCATGGTGTGAAGTACACATGTTCTCACGATATTTGGTGGATGTGCTAAAATTTTAATACATTCGTATCGTCAAAGTATTATGTTTTAATATAGTCGTGATGTCACAATATATTCTCAATATATAATTATATCTCATCATATTATTATCTTGTACTACAGTAGTGTCGTAATAATACCGTATTTTAACACTGTCCTGTCGTTACAAAGTCATGTTTCAACGCTGTTGTGTCGTCACAATATATTGTTTAAACTGAATGTAGCTTGAACAACTGCGATATTTAATTCTACGTACATTCATATAACTATCAACCCAGATCTGTGTTTCTATAGCAACATCGACTGTACAAGAACAGACGTGTCTATCGCTCCATGAAAATGTTTTTGATTGGATGAAAGATAATTTGTTTCTATAGCAACATTAACTGTACAAGAGTGTATTGCTTACCGAAACACCAGACTGGACGAGAAGTTAAACAGTCTACTTTTATGATCCTAAAGATAAATCCCTTCTCTATAAAACTAAAGTTTAGTTCCTCACTTGATGCAACATTTAGTTGTGATCTGGATATCGATAAAAATCAGGTTTCGATACTCGTGGTGAGCGCAATACAGATCGTATAGCTTTGTTCTCAGTAACAAATAAACCAAACCTTAAAAAAAATTAATTTTGACATTAACATTGTATATTCCACATAATTAATATTGGATGTTACATATAATTATTATTGTATATTCCACATAATTAATATTGGATGTTACATATAATTATTATTGTATATTCCACATAATTAATATTGGATGTTACATATAATTATTATTGTATATTCCACATAATTAATATTGGATGTTACATATAATTAATATTTTATATTCCACATAATTAATATTGGATGTTACATATAATTAATATTTTATATTCCACATAATTAATATTGGATGTTACATATAATTAATATTTTATATTCCACATAATTAATATTGTATATTCTGAATAATTAATGTTGTATATTCCACATAATTATTTGAAATATATAGTTTTAAGAGCGTTACATATATTTTCCGATGTTTTTATTTTGGTTACGAGTTGCTAAACAGCCAAATATTGAAAGATGTTTAGAAGCAGCTGTGTTTGCTTACATTATAAATTTACATTTATTTCACTTGGTAATAATTTAGTTTTGGTTCGTTTCATAGACTGCTGTGAAAACCTATTAACAACCTTCCTATTCACTACGGGTTTTATTCATCGTCTTTCTCAACTTCAAATCGTAAAACTGAATGCTCATAACTGTTTCATAATCTGTACTGTATTATAAAACCGATTACTTTCCTTACATGACTTGTAGTTTTATTAAGAATTGTTACATCTGTGTTAGGTTGCCTGCCTGAACGCATAGAGTTATTTTGAACAAACCAGAATTCATCGATCTAACACGTAATGCCTAGTCGTAGCTTAAATAGTGCGTGCGGAATTGATAAACATTTCATCGGAAGACATGAAAACTGTCGTTAATATTTCGCGGGTCGCGACCAATTTGATAAAATCACGCTATATATATCATGCGGTTTGACATCAGCAACGTCACAGCTTTCTGCATAAAAATCCTCTAGGTGGAGCCACTTGTTTGTTTTTACGACATATAAAATTATTGTTCTGAGACATGTAAAATAAGTATTGTACGTTTTAGAACTCACGGGGTATTTATTTTATGCTCTGAGGTTTATATACGGCCCCTTTCCTTTTGTTTGTGATGTTCTCATTTTACGTTGTTGCATCAAATGCACTGTTGTCCAGAGTGCTTTCTCGGCTGTTCGTGGCCACTCGACCAATTTGTCATAGCTGATCTCATGCAATGAAACGTACCGCCAAGCGACAAATTGGCGCCAAGCCGGTTGAAATGGTTGTTAGAGGTCTCTTCGGTTCCGCTAGTCGATCTCAGATTACAACTTTGAAATAAATTTTGATAAAACCGAGAAAAAACCACAAAGGGTTTTAGCTATGTAATATTTCACTTGGAAACACTTAACTAAGAACTAGGATGTTCTGTTTTGTACAAAACTCTAAAGTTAAGACGAGAAGCTAATTACGTTGAGTTTCACTATTTATTATCCCAAATATCTAGCTATCGACACGTTGTTACATCTATACAGCATGTTGGCGAAATTTTACTGCTTGAAACCAGGTTTCGATAACCCATTCATTATACAGCTTTGTGTTTAATCACAAACATCAAACATCAAATTGTAGTTTAATTTTCCGGTATTTCCTACGGTTAAGCTTCTGTTAACTCTCGATTTAACAACAATTTTTATTACAGCTGTATGGTAACTGTTGTACCTAGAAATTTCACACGTTGTTACACGATGGTTGTCTACAGTTGTCGTTCGTGCTTACGGAATGACAAACTACAGAAAAGGCAGTTGTCATGGAGAACTCGCCGCCACCTCTTGTGCTACAGTTGTATCAAAGAATAGTGGTGTTTGAATATCGCGGCTCTGCGGAGTGTCTTTTATCGAACCTTAAATCCTTGGACTCACAATCCAGACAAATCAATAACTTTGTATATTTTCTTCTGTTTATTATATGGTACTACAATTTGAGTCGGGTGAAGCAGTGTCTGGAAACACTTCTCACCTTTTGTTGTGTAAATTAAATATCGCAATAGTTTCAGTGAACCGGCTACACTGGAAGATACATTATTATTGTAACTACTATATTCCGATGAGCTTGTGTAATAAGTAGATACTAACGTCCTTATCAAATCTTCCACCTTCTAGGGTTTGTTAATTTTATTTCAGTGTACGGGGTCAAAGGGTAAACAAAGGCACCGAGGGTGAATTAAAGTCTAGGTTATCACGAAATCAAATAAGTGTTAAGCAGGGTTATATAGCTATTTTGAAAATGTAACCACTTCCTTACTAAGTTAGCTTATAACCACTTCCTTTTTCAAGTGTGAAGTTTTTTATTGTTTTGAATTAAGTACAAAGCTACACAACGGGCTATCTGTGCTCTGCCCACCACTGGTATCGAAACCTGGTTTTTAGCGTTGTAAGTCCGCAGACATACCACTGAACCACTGGGGGGGATAGTTTTTCTATTAACGTAACCCCTTCTTTATTGAAACATGTATCTACACCAGAGCTATAACAGTTTCCTTGTTCAGATACACAGCTATTCTACAAATGTAGCAACTTACTCATATAACATCCATATAACAGTAATAGCTGACTAGTTATATTAACTTTCTATATCCACACAGATTCACGACCAACCTGATGCTGCTTGTTGGAATAACAATGATGACCATTACCATGGCAATAATTCCTTTCTGCCAAGTCCTCTGGATGTTGGCCGTTGTGTTAGCTGTTATGGGTTTTTTTATGGGTGCTATCGATACAGTAGCCAATGTTTCCATGATCCGCATCTACGGGAAGGAAGTTTCGCCGTTTCTTCAGGTAAATATTTTTTATATTCTCGTTCCCGGCGATTTGCGTGAACAATAGATGTTGAGCGGAGGTGTAAGGAAAGCGGTATTTTCTACGATTTCAAAATACGCTGGGGAAATACTCTGCTTCAAGTTTTAGAAAATTTCATTTGTATGAAAAAAGCTTTTATGTGCTGGATTGTAAAAAGTTATTTATTATCTGCTCTGACTTCTAAAAATAAAGTATTGAAATTTAATAAAGTCCAAATATGTATCCAGCAATCGTTTACTTTATAAGGATTAATGGAAAAAAGAGATTTATTCTCTGGGTCGAACCTGGTCACGTTCTTAAGTCCAGATGAGTAAGACTGAAAGCCTTTTAAAGTTATGCTAACAATTTATTTTTGTTACAATTCGCCAGCTTGGAGTGAAGAGAACTTTCAATAAAAGTTTCTGAACACTTGGAGGGAATACTGATGACAGGGGGATAAACCCCCACTGTTTCGCAGCGAAATGGTTCCTGCTAGTATTTAAATGTAGTTTTCTTACAGTCGAACTACAATCTTGTCATCTGGTGGGCTAATAGGAAACTAATTTCTATGTTTGTAAATAACCATATCGAGTGTGATTTTGAGTTTCTGCATACAGGTGATAGCAGTCTACAATAACATAAGTGTGCTATCTTATTTTAACATTTGAAAGAAGTTAAATTTCTTTTTAATATTTCATGAAATAAGAACTGAAGTTAAATGTCATGTAAATAATGCAGTAAATACAGGGATGTGTCGTGACCCTTCATAACTCTCAATATTGTCTTAAATGATAACAAAACATTCTCTGGTTATTTAGAAATCCAATAATATATATCAGCTACTATTGAAAGAACTCAGCCAATTATGTGAACAAGTTTAGAAAATATCAGTATATAGTGACCTGTATCACGTATATCACTATCGGTTCCTAACACCAGGATACATCTCCAGTGTTGTCATGTTGTGACCTGTATCACGTATGTCACTATCGGTTCCTAACACCAGGATACATCTCCAGTGTTGTCATGTTGTGACCTGTATCACGTATGTCACTTTCGGTTCCTAACACCAGGATACATCTACAGTGTTGTCATGTTGTGACCTGTATCACGTATGTCACTTTCGGTTCCTAACACCAGGATACATCTACAGTGTTGTCATGTTGTGACCTGTATCACGTATGTCACTTTCGGTTCCTAACACCAGGATACATCTCCAGTGTTGTCATGTTGTGACCTGTATCACGTATATCACTATCGGTTCCTAACACCAGGATACATCTACAGTGTTGTCATGATCTCTATCATGTGTGTCATGGTTGACAACATAATTCTTATGTGTGTGTATGGTATGTGCATATATATGGTTAAATTATGTGAATGGACAATGTTACTGGAGATTTCACTCGTGCTAAACCTCTTATAAGGTTCTAGTTACATTTAATATTTATTCTAATGTTGACAGTTATTATGACACTAATTGATTTCTTTTTATATAGTATTATATAGCATCACTTGTCAGTCTACGTTACGTTTCTCTTCTAGGCGCTACATTTCTTCTATGGTGTTGGAGCTTTCGTGAGCCCCATGATTGCACAGCCGTTCGTCTTGAATGAAGACTGTTCTCCGTTCATAGACAACACTACACAGCCCGTTGACGAATACGGAGAGAATACCACACTACCTGCCGCCACATTGGCAGAAGCCCAGAAAAAGACACATATCGACTTTGCTTTCTGGATCATGGCACTTTTGATGGTAAACATTTCTCACTAATGAAAGGGAAAGCTAGCTACTCGTCTAAATTAATTACCATCTACACTGACGTGTAACATGTATGTTTGTCTGTCTAAACGTCTATATATATATATATATATCGGTTTAACGTGTATACTGACGTGTAAGATGTATGTTTGCCTGTCTAAACGTCTATATATATCGGTTTAACGTGTATTCTGACGTGTAAGACGTATGGTTGTCTAAACGTCTATAGATTCGTGTAACGTGTATACTGACGTGTAAGACGTATGGTTGTCTGAACGTCTATAGATTTGTGTAACATGTACACTGATCTGTAAGACATAAGTTTGTCTGTAGAACGTTTGTAGATTGTTCAATGTTGAAAGTATGACATATATAAAGAAAGATGAAACGCACCACGTGCATGTATCTGTACTCCATCTCAGGTGCCAGTTATCATCCTTTCCTTGACTTTGGTTGGAAGACAAGTTCACAACAGGATATTTCAAGCCGATACCACCCAAGAGACACCCAAGATACAAAGTCACTATGAAAGCATGGACAATGGTAAGAAAACTGCATGTTCTGACATTAACCAAAGTTTGGTTAACAGCACCATCTATTTACCTTGTTGCATACTATCCATAAATCTTCATGTATTAGAATATAATTTAGTTCATCTCATATTCTTTACTTGACTAGTGACAACACGTCATCGTTGTGAAAACCCCTGTAAAAGTGTTTCGTGTGCTTAACACTGCTGTGTAGGGGAGGAAATACATGGGTTAGTCTTCGATAGAACACCAGAAACTCGTGACTACGTTTGCGCGTGCAAGTGTCTTAGTAACGTTGGAAGTTTATCATAAATGTAAACGAACATGAAAATAATGCATTAAACAATAAATACAGAGTAAAGTTTGTCCTTAATTTCACAGACATGGACCACCAGGAAAATTATAATATTAACATGACGTATTGATTTACGAATAAGAAATAAAACTCTTTCTTACTTTGGATAGATCTTAAGTAACTCGAAAACAAACCAAAATCCGTTACCAGTTTACAATTAAAAATAACTGATTAATTACAGTAGTAATATTAAGTTGAATTTGTTATTATTACTATTATTATTTTAAATACGTTATTTACTTTTGTATAATTAGAAATTACGTCTTCTTTCATTTAATACACTTAACATTACCCATTCATGAATCGATATAATATATTTCTGAAAGCATGTATATGATTCATGGTTCTAGCTGTTCTCTCTACAATAACCTATTGTGTACTCTGGTTTCTTGGATAAAGTGGCGGAAACTTTTATTGGTCAGTTTTGTTTATTGTCGAATGGAGATACCTGTATATTATTTAGGAATGATTTTAATTAATATTTTACAATTAATTGTTTTAAGATTTATTTTTTCTCTATGTTTGATCGAGGTATTAGAAATTAGTTTCGACTTGTATCTTGTCTATTATTTCCTTTAACCAGAAACTTCCATTCTTGAAGGAAAAGAAAATGGCGTCCACGCTACAACTTTCCAGGTCATCTTAGTGACATTGTTGTGCGCTTGTGTTCTCTTCCTCTACGATGGACTGCAGGTTAGGACAACTTAGAGGTTAAATACATCATTTCACCAAAGCAACCGACCGATGACTCATGAGGGTTAATTTTATTAATTACATAAAATTAACAACATTTTTAAAATATACAGATGTATCATTTTTGTTTTACCAAACACATCATCATTGCTTGAGGACATCATTCGTTTTCACCCAAACTACTTAATATTTGTTTTATTGGTCGTTTAAAATAATAAATCGTTAGATAAGATGGAAAGAGAGGGTCATTAATACTTGAGAAAAAGAAATATTAATTCTGTATTGTATATTTCAGTTATAGTACAACACAAGTACACAGTACACTACTGAGTATTATCATTGTAGTACACAACATATAATAACAGTTTGTAAACCTACATTAGGTATCGGAATGACGTTATTGGTCTATAATTTGTAAACCTACATTAGGTATCGGAATGACGTTATTGGTCTATAATTTGTAAACCTACATTAGCTATTGGTATTGGAATGACACTATCGGTCCATAATTTGTAAACCTACATTAGATATTGGTATTGGAATGATACTATCGGTCCATAATTTGTAAACCTACATTAGATATTGGTATTGGAATGATACTCTCGGTCCATAATTTGTAAACCTACATTAGATATTGGTATTGGAATGATACTCTCGGTCCATAATTTGTAAACCTACATTAGATATTGGTATTGGAATGATACTATCGGTCCATAATTTGTAAACCTATATTAGCTATTGGTATTGGAATGATACTATCGGTCCATAATTTGTAAACCTACATTAGATATTGGTATTGGAATGATACTATCGGTCCATAATTTGTAAACCTACATCATCTATTGGTATTGGAATGACACTATCGATCTATAATTTGTAAACCTACATTAGCTATTGGTATTGGAATGACACTATCGGTCTATAATTTGTAAACCTACATTAGCTGTTGGTTTATAATTTGTAAACCTACATTAGCTATTGGTTTATAATTTGTAAACCTACATTAGCTATTGGTATTGCTTGTCTTAGACTTGTCCACAACAACCAATCCCTGTTTTTCACAATGTAATTAATTAATTCCTGTGTTCTTTATTGAGATAATTCACAATACTTCCAAGTTATTTGATGTTTTTCTTGGCATCGAGACATTTTAACAAACAATCATGTTGTTAAAATGAAACAGTACTCAGCACAGTGAAGGAAACTTGTTTTATGAATTAAACAGTGGCCAATAGCACACAGTTACAAACAATCATGTTGTTAAAATGAAACAGTACCCAGCACAGTGAAGGAAACTTGTTTTATGAATTAAACAGTGGCCAATAGCACACAGTTACAAACAATCATGTTGTTAAAATGAAACAGTACCCAGCACAGTGAAGGAAAACTTGTTTTATGAATTAAACAGTGGCCAATAGCACACAGTTACAAACAATCATGTTGTTTAAAATGAAACAGTACCCAGCACAGTGAAGGAACTTGTTTATGAATTAACAGTGGCCAATAGCACACAGTTACAAACAATCATGTTGTTAAAATGAAACAGTACTCAGCACAGTGAAGGAAACTTGTTTATGAATTAACAGTGGCCAATAGCACACAGTTACAAACAATCGTGTTGTTAAATGAAACATACTCAGCACAGTGAAGGAAACTTGTTTTATGAATTAAACAGTGGCCAATAGCACACAGTTACAAACAATCGTGTTGTTAAAATGAAACAGTACCCAGCACAGTGAAGGAAACTTGTTTTATGAATTAAACGATGGCCAATAGCACACAGTTACAAACAATCATGTTGTTAAAATGAAACAGTACTCAGCACAGTGAAGGAAACTTGTTTTATGAATTAACAGTGGCCAATAGCACACAGTTACAAACAATCGTGTTGTTAAAATGAAACAGTACCAGGCACAGTGAAGGAAACTTGTTTTATGAATTAAACAGTGGCCAATAGCACACAGTTACAAACAATCATGTTGTTAAAATGAAACAGTACCCCAGCACAGTGAAGGAAACTTGTTTTATGAATTAAACAGTGGCCAATAGCACACAAATACAAACAATCATGTTGTTAAAATGAAACAGTACCCAGCACAGTGAAGGAAACTTGTTTTATGAATTAAACAGTGGCCAATAGCACACAGTTACAAACAATCGTGTTGTTAAAATGAAACAGTACCCAGCACAGTGAAGGAACTTGTTTTATGAATTAAACAGTGGCCAATAGCACACAGTTACAAACAATCGTGTTGTTAAAATGAAACAGTACCCAGCACAGTGAAGGAAACTTGTTTTATGAATTAAACAGTGGCCAATAGCACACAGTTACAAACAATCATGTTGTTAAAATGAAACAGTACCCAGCACAGTGAAGGAAACTTGTTTTATGAATTAAACAGTGGCCAATAGCACACAGTTACAAACAATCATGTTGTTAAAATGAAACAGTACCCAGCACAGTGAAGGAAACTTGTTTTATGAATTAAACAGTGGCCAATAGCACACAAATACAAACAATCATGTTGTTAGAATGAAACAGTACCCAGCACAGTGAAGGAAACTTGTTTTATGAATTAAACAGTGGCCAATAGCACACAGTTACAAACAATCGTGTTGTTTAAAATGAAACAGTACCCCAGCACAGTGAAGGAAACTTGTTTTATGAATTAAACAGTGGCCAATAGCACACAAATACAAACAATCATGTTGTTTAGAATGAAACAGTACCCAGCACATTGAAGGAAACTTGTTTTATGAATTAAACAGTGGCCAATAGCAC
Source organism: Carcinoscorpius rotundicauda (assembly GCA_011833715.1). NCBI lineage: Eukaryota > Metazoa > Arthropoda > Merostomata > Xiphosura > Limulidae > Carcinoscorpius > Carcinoscorpius rotundicauda. Next base: position 186,152,645 of record CM022391.1, read on the forward strand.
ACAGTTACAAACAATCGTGTTGTTAAAATGAAACAGTACTCAGCACAGTGAAGGAAACTTGTTTATGAATTAAACAGTGGCCAATAGCACACAGTTACAAACAATCATGTTGTTAAAATGAAACAGTACCCGCACAGTGAAGGAAACTTGTTTTATGAATTAAACAGTGGCCAATAGCACACAGTTACAAACAATTCGTGTTGTTAAAATGAAACAGTACCCAGCACAGTGAAGGAAACTTGTTTATGAATTAAACAGTGGCCAATAGCACACAGTTACAAACAATCGTGTTGTTAAAATGAAACAGTACCCAGCACAGTGAAGGAAACTTGTTTTATGAATTAAACAGTGGCCAATAGCACACAGTTACAAACAATCGTGTTGTTAAAATGAAACAGTACCCAGCACAGTGAAGGAAACTTGTTTTATGAATTAACAGTGGCCAATAGCACACAGTTACAAACAATCATGTTGTTAAAATGAAACAGTACCCAGCACAGTGAAGGAAACTTGTTTTATGAATTAAACAGTGGCCAATAGCACACAGTTACAAACAATCATGTTGTTAAAATGAAACAGTACCCAGCACAGTGAAGGAAACTTGTTTTATGAATTAAACAGTGGCCAATAGCACACAGTTACAAACAATCATGTTAATGAAATAAAAATATTCCTTGCACAGTGAATGACTTTGTGAATAAATTAGTGAGTTAATAATTTATGACACTACACTTGATAAAACAACAACACTGAGAGATAAGATAACTGAATAACTTTCTGGAAAAGGAAAGGTTACCATTATTATACCATCTCTAGTGTTATTTATGTTTGAATAGGTACATATTTATTTTAACATAATAATTAGTATTTTTACTATATTGTGATAACATAATTTCTGTTGCTTTAGTAAACCTAAAAATGAAATAATTCATTTCTGTTTGTTGGAAGTAAAGCTTTGTAGAACATTTTTATCTTTTATATACACCATCCGTACTAGAGACCTCACACAGCTTCTGACACACCATCCGTACTAGACACCACACACAGCTTCTGACACACCATCCGTACTAGACCAAACAAAAAGCTTCTGACACACCATCCGTACAAGAGACCACACACAGCTTCTGACACACCATCCGTACAAGAGACCACACACAGCTTCTGACACACCATCCGTACAAGAGACCACACACAGCTTCTGACACACCATCCGTACAAGAGACCACACACAGCTTCTGACACACCATCCGTACTAGAGACCACACACAGCTTCTGACACACCATACGTACTAGAGACCACACACAGCTTCTGACACACCATACGTACTAGAAACCACACACAACTTCTGACACACCATACGTACTAGAAACCACACACAACTTCTGACACACCATACGTACTAGAAACCACACACAACTTCTGACACACCATCCGTACAAGAGACCACACACAGCTTCTGACACACCTTCCGTTTGAATACACTATTAATGTAGAACATATAAACATTCATGTACTCTTTATTAGTTTAGTCTTTCCACGGTATCAGACAGCAGGTGTCGTTCTTCAATGTACGCCATAGAAAGGAACTTTCTTATCGTCATATTAAATGTATGGAAATCAACTTTTTAGAATTAAAAGGAGTTGTGAAACTCATCTTCAATCACCCAGTGAAAATCCCTAATGTTTTTCTTTACTTACAGGCTGGTTATGGGGGTTATATTTACTCCTACGCTGTTAGGGGCCCAGCTCGATTTGAGAGGACCCAAGCAGCATACCTGAATGCTTTGTTTTGGGTACGTTTAGGGTATACTTTTTTGTTGTTGTTGTTTATGAACATCACTTTTTCATGTAATATTTGTTAATAATGAAACATGAATGTAGAATTTTAAATGAAAGTCTAGTTCTTTGTTCATTAGTGTATTTTGTTATTTGTACAGGTTTTTGTGATTACGAGAAATAAATAAAGGTTTATAATTATTTTTATTTATGAAGATATTTCAACTTTTTATTATTTGTATAATTAAATTCTCGCATATTTTTTGAAAATATAAAACATTCTGTGAGGTAATTTGTACTCAGGGAAAAACTTTATTTCGAAAAATAAAAAAATTGTTTTTCAAAATCTGAATTAAAACAGAGGCTATTTTAGACTTAATATTTATCATAAAAACTGCTTTATAACATGAAGATAAGTTTCTGAGAAATGATGAGAAGTCATAAAAATGTTATAATTTTATATTTATTTCATTCATTAAACTGTATCGTGTATTTTATTGTTTCATTGAGAAACGTCTAGTGTTTGGTTTATTATTTAATTCATTAAACTGTATCGTGTATTTTATTGTTTCATTGAGAAACGTCTAGTGTTTGGTTTATTCGGATGATGAGAATGGTGTGTTGTATTCATCAAAAGAACAGTTCTGAAAGTAAGTGTGATTTTCGATAAAACATTTATTATATAAAACGATACGCGTCGCTGTTTCGAATATATCTTCGTTAATGTTTCAGGGGATGTTTGCTGGTGGGCGACTCATATCTATTGCTTTGGCAACAAAGCTTTCACCATCCTTTATGTTGCTAGGTAACACTGTAAGTATTTACCTGTACATCGGAGCCTAATTTCCAAATGGGATTATGATAAATATAAAGTACACTAAACTTCTGTAATATCAGATTCAATTCCTCGCTGTAATATAACAGTTACAGTGAAATTTTAAACGGTTTACTCTGTTCTTGTGATACACTTAAGAAATGATGCACGAGAATTGAACACAACCAATATTGTTGATAATTTAACAATAAACATAAATAATGTATGTTTCATCGTATTTAATTTAACAATAACATAAACAAGGTTCATTATTTATAATTTAACAATGTCATTGTTAAATGTGTATCGATGTTCTGTTAATAACGGTTTAGTGTGTATCGATCTTTTGTTTTAACATGTTTCTGTGTTATGAATGTTATACTGTAACGTTAGTCTATGTTCTGATGGTTTTTAAGACTAGTCATGTCTTATTAGTAGTTTACCACGAGCTCTTCTGATTTCCCAGATTGGCTGCACCGTAGGGATGACCTTAATGGTCAGTTTCCCCACCAGCCAGAACATCCTCATTGTTGGAACCTGTCTACTGGGTGGTTTTATGAGTAGTGTTTTTCCTACATCCCTCTCTCTCACTGAACAATACATTAACATAACTCGTAAGTAGGAGACTTACTTATATCATGGTGTTCACATTGGCCTTTAGATAGTTTCTACTTTCTTGTTTTATTATACATTCTAAAATCAGTTTGTTTTTGTCTTTGGATAATTTAAATTTTTATCTCAGTTACAGGACAAACATTCTTTAAATTCAGCACAAAACTTCACAATGAGTTATCTGTATTGTTTCAGCTATGGGTATCGAAACTCGATTTTTATTAGTGTAAGTCTACTGACTTGTTGTTAAGTGATTGGGACTACACGATAAGCTGGTATATCTTTAAGTGGAACCTCCTTCTTATTACTATTTAAACTGTTATAGTGTTGCTAAGCGAACTAAGCCAATCAAACCGAGGGATTGTGGTTCGCAACTCGTCACCTAAAGCAACGCTATAACAGTAACGTTTAAATTCCATTATTTGCTCAGACAAGAATAGTCCAAGAGTTAGCATTGGATGTTGTTGAAAAGTATGCCTTCCCTCTGGTGTATCAGCTCAGAATCGGGAAGACGTCGGTGTATAGATAGCATTTGTGTGGCTTTGTTCCAAAATTCCTAAAGAAAGAAATCGCACATTAATGATAAGTCTTGGAGAATCGAGATTCGAACCTTCAACCAATCTGTAATGTACGAGTAATCGAAAGAACTGGAATAAGCAGAAACGATCAGGATTTCTGGATTCATCTTCTGTTTATTTCAGTAACCAACTTAATATTTCTGATAGTTGTTTTCTAAAAGTAGAAAAATAGTCATATGTGTTCAGTTTAGAATAGAAATGAATGAAAGTTAAGTGAAGAGTGTTTGTTATTATTCATAACAAAGGTCTTGCATTATGTTTCAGCAACCATCACAAGTTTTCTAGTGTTTGGGGCAGCTGCCGGAGAAATGTCAATGCCGGTCATTATTGGACACGTGAGTTCGTCAATTTTAACAGAACTTGGTTTTTAAAGTGTACAGTTATCTTTATATGACCACTTGAAAACTCTGAGGAGTAGACACTTTTGTCAATTACTTGGCTATCCGAGACATAATTACACTGGTTTACAAAAAAATATTTTTTGTCTGAGGCAAGGATGTGAATAGGTGTTCTTTTACTAATTTGGGTGTGCTGAATTCAAATTTATAAAGAGTTTTGCTCTATTACCTCTAGTTTTCTGGCTTTTAAATAGTCTCATTTTAGTATATACAGAGTATATACGTGCTTATTTCAACAGTTGCAGCAGCTTATTACAGATAAAACAGGATAAATAAAGAACATTGACGGAATAAATATACTTGGATGACACAATGTACACAATTCATAGTACCGCAGACAGTTAGAAGTGTGTTTTCTTAGATGATCTGGTGTATTTTGCCTCCGGGATGTCACGCAAGAGCATCCAGCAGAAGTCCCCATCATGCTGGGATTCCACTTGCCTTGGTAGTTGCTCTTCATCTTCGTAATGTCTTGGTGGAATCTTTCTCCGTGCTCATCACTCACTGCTCCAAGGTTTGGAGGGAAGAAGTTGAGGTGGGAATGGAGAAAATGAATTTTGAGTGACATTCGGCATCTCATATCCTCATAAGTCTTTAGCAACTTCTCAATACAGGCTTGGTAATTTGGTACGCGTGTGTTACCAAGGAAGTCACTACAGACTGACTTAAATGCTTCCTATGCTCTCAGTTCCTTTAAGGTAAGAAGCTCCTCAAAATCAGTATCCTTCAGCACTTCTCGGATTTGAGGTCCAACAAAGATGCCCTCTTTGAGCTTAGCAGCACTGAGACCTGGGAACACAGTTGACAAGTGTTGGAAGGCAGCACCATTTTTGTCCATGGCCTTCACGAAATTCTTCATCAAACCAAGCTTGATGTGAAGAGGAGGAAGAAGCACCTTCTTCATGTCAACCAGAGGATTCTCCTTGACGCTGTGTTCGCCAGGAACGAAAGTGCTTCTAGACCCCTAGTTTTTCTGCTTGTAATGTTGGGATACAGCTCGACTATCCCAGAGACAGAGAAAGCAACAGTACTTTGTGAAGCCCGCTTGCATACCCATAAGAAGACCAATGACCTTGACTCCACTGGTACTGGTTGTACTTAACAGCTTCTAAAAGAAGCTCCATATTGTCATAGGACTCCTTTAGATGGACAGAGTGTGCAGTGGGAATGCTGGGATATTTATTCCCGATGTGCAGAAGCACAGCCTTGAGACTTCGCTTGGAAGAGTCTATGAAAAGACGCCAGTCTGAAGGATTATGTGGCAAACCAAGGAAAGTGAACAAGCCAGGTACATTTGTGCAGTAGCACAACTTGTTTTCCATGTCGATAAATGAAGCAAGGTCTTTGTTCCGATTCCTGAAACTGGTGATCTGTCTTGATATATAGCTATATATATATATAATGTAATGCTATCACTTACATTTATTGCATAATAACTACAAAAAAAGACATAAATCTCACAATATTAGAAATTAACCCTGAATGCATATACGCCTTTATGTACAGTACGTGTACAAAATGTACAGTATGCATATCTGAAAAACTAGAGGTGATGAGTAAAAACGGATTTCAAATCTGAATTCAGCACTCCCAAATTAGAATTTTATATGCAAAACGGCTTGTTTTGGTTGAGAAAATGTTTTAAATAGAAGGTTGAAAGGTTGTTCGCTCTTCTATTTAAAATATTTTCTCAACCCAAACGAGCCGTTTTGCATATAAAATTCTCAACAAGTGGGTTTTTCGACATCACTGACCCCCAAATTAGGTTAAAACAGCTATTTTTGTGCTTGCCTCAATTTCTTTGTAAACCAGTGTTATTTAATGATATTACGAAACTAACCACTAGATGTCAGGCTATTCCCTACAATGACGTCATAACGTTTGATTTACTGCTGCACGTTCTTTAATGTTTAATTCAAAATTGTCAGGTCGTCTTCAGAAGTCTGCGGGTTAAAACAGAAACATCTGATCAAATGAGTAGTGGGCTGTCGGTTCATCCTGAGAGACATCAGTCATAGACAAATTAGGTCACTTGTCAACCTCATTCCAAGGTTGTCGATTTCTGACCTGATGTTGTTTTCTTGTCAGAGGTGGATTTTGTTAGTGAAACATAGTCGCTGATTTTAGTGTTGGAAGTAAGACTTGAGTTACTGGTGGCGTCTCTGAAAACTTAGACGATAAAACTAGAATCAATCAAGGACTGTGGAAATAGTTTCGGATATTACACTAAGTACTGAAACATAAGATATATAGTAGTAAGGTAGAACATTTGTCTTGATTCAGGAACTGAAACATAAGATACATAGTCGTAAAGTAGAACCTCAGTCCTGATTCACAGTATGAAACACAGCATACATAGTAGTAAAGTAGAACCTCAGTCTTGATTCATAGTATGAAACACAGCCTACATAGTAGTAAAGTAGAACTTCAGTCATGATTCATAGTATGAAACACAGCATACATAGTAGTAAAGTAGAACCTCAGTCCTGATTCATAGTATGAAACACAGCATACATAGTAGTAAAGTAGAACTTCAGTCCTGATTCATAGTATGAAACACAGCATACATAGTAGTAAAGTAGAACTTCAGTCCTGATTCATAGTATGAAACACAGCATACATAGTAGTAAAGTAGAACTTCAGTCCTGATTCATAGTATGAAACACAGCATATATAGTAGTAAAGTAGAACTTCAGTCCTGATTCATAGTATGAAACACAGCATACATAGTAGTAAAGTAGAACCTCAGTTCTGATTCATAATATGAAACACAGCATACATAGTAGTAAAGTAGAACCTCAGTCCTGATTCATAGTATGAAACACAGCATACATAGTAGTAAAGTAGAACCTCAGTCCTGATTCATAGTATGAAACACAGCATACATAGTAGTAAAGTAGAACCTCAGTCCTGATTCATAGTATGAAACACAGCATACATAGTAGTAAAGTAGAACTTCAGTCCTGATTCATAGTATGAAACACAGCATACATAGTAGTAAAGTAGAACCTCAGTCCTGATTCATAGTATGAAACACAGCATACATAGTAGTAAAGTAGAACTTCAGTCCTGATTCATAGTATGAAACACAGCATACATAGTAGTAAAGTAGAACTTCAGTCATGATTCATAGTATGAAACACAGCATACATAGTAGTAAAGTAGAACTTCAGTCATGATTCATAGTATGAAACACAGCATACATAGTAGTAAAGTAGAACCTCAGTCCTGATTCATAGTATGAAACACAGCATACATAGTAGTAAAGTAGAACTTCAGTCATGATTCATAGTATGAAACACAGCATACATAGTAGTAAAGTAGAACCTCAGTCCTGATTCATAGTATGAAACACAGCATACATAGTAGTAAAGTAGAACTTCAGTCATGATTCATAGTATGAAACACAGCATACATAGTAGTAAAGTAGAACTTCAGTCCTGATTCATAGTATGAAACACAGCATACATAGTAGTAAAGTAGAACTTCAGTCCTGATTCATAGTATGAAACACAGCATACATAGTAGTAAAGTAGAACTTCAGTCATGATTCAGAGTATGAAACACAGCATACATAGTAGAAAAGTAGAACCTCAGTCCTGATTCATAGTATGAAACACAGCCTACATAGTAGTAAAGTAGAACTTCAGTCATGATTCATAGTATGAAACACAGCATACATAGTAGTAAAGTAGAACCTCAGTCCTGATTCATAGTATGAAACACAGCATACACAGTAGTAAAGTAGAACCTCAGTCCTGATTCATAGTATGAAACACAGCATACACAGTAGTAAAGTAGAACTTCAGTCATGATTCATAGTATGAAACACAGCATACACAGTAGTAAAGTAGAACCTCAGTCCTGATTCATAGTATGAAACACAGCATACATAGTACTAAAGTAGAACTTCAGTCCTGATTCATAGTATGAAACACAGCATACATAGTAGTAAAGTAGAACCTCAGTCCTGATTCATAGTATGAAACACAGCATACATAGTAGTAAAGTAGAACCTCAGTCCTGATTCATAGTATGAAACACAGCATACATAGTAGTAAAGTAGAACCTCAGTCCTGATTCATAGTATGAAACACAGCATACATAGTAGTAAAGTAGAACCTCAGTCCTGATTCATAGTATGAAACACAGCATACACAGTAGTAAAGTAGAACTTCAGTCATGATTCATAGTATGAAACACAGCATACACAGTAGTAAAGTAGAACCTCAGTCCTGATTCATAGTATGAAACACAGCATACATAGTACTAAAGTAGAACTTCAGTCCTGATTCATAGTATGAAACACAGCATACATAGTAGTAAAGTAGAACCTCAGTCCTGATTCATAGTATGAAACACAGCATACATAGTAGTAAAGTAGAACTTCAGTCATGATTCATAGTATGAAACACAGCCTACATAGTAGTAAAGTAGAACTTCAGTCCTCATTCATAGTATGAAACACAGCATACATAGTAGTAAAGTAGAACTTCAGTCATGATTCATAGTATGAAACACAGCATACATAGTAGTAAAGTAGAACTTCAGTCATGATTCAGAGTATGAAACACAGCCTACATAGTAGTAAAGTAGAACTTCAGTCATGATTCATAGTATGAAACACAGCATACATAGTAGTAAAGTAGAACCTCAGTCCTGATTCATAGTATGAAACACAGCATACATAGTAGTAAAGTAGAACATCAGTCCTGATTCATAGTATGAAACACAGCATACCCAGTAGTAAAGTAGAACTTCAGTCATGATTCATAGTATGAAACACAGCATACATAGTATTAAAGTAGAACCTCAGTCCTGATTCATAGTATGAAACACAGCCTACATAGTAGTAAAGTAGAACTTCAGTCATGATTCATAGTATGAAACACAGCATACATAGTAGTAAAGTAGAACCTCAGTCCTGATTCATAGTATGAAACACAGCATACATAGTAGTAAAGTAGAACTTCAGTCATGATTCCTAGTATGAAACACAGCATACATAGTAGTAAAGTAGAACCTCAGTCCTGATTCATAGTATGAAACACAGCCTACATAGTAGTAAAGTAGAACTTCAGTCATGATTCATAGTATGAAACACAGCATACATAGTAGTAAAGTAGAACCTCAGTCCTGATTCATAGTATGAAACACAGCATACATAGTAGTAAAGTAGAACTTCAGTCCTGATTCATAGTATGAAACACAGCATACATAGTAGTAAAGTAGAACCTCAGTCCTGATTCATAGTATGAAACACAGCATACATAGTAGTAAAGTAGAACTTCAGTCCTGATTCATAGTATGAAACACAGCATACATAGTAGTAAAGTAGAACTTCAGTCATGATTCATAGTATGAAACACAGCATACATAGTAGTAAAGTAGAACCTCAGTCCTGATTCATAGTATGAAACACAGCATACATAGTAGTAAAGTAGAACTTCAGTCATGATTCATAGTATGAAACACAGCATACATAGTAGTAAAGTAGAACCTCAGTCCTGATTCATAGTATGAAACACAGCCTACATAGTAGTAAAGTAGAACTTCAGTCATGATTCATAGTATGAAACACAGCATACATAGTAGTAAAGTAGAACCTCAGTCCTGATTCATAGTATGAAACACAGCATACATAGTAGTAAAGTAGAACTTCAGTCCTGATTCATAGTATGAAACACAGCATACATAGTAGTAAAGTAGAACCTCAGTCCTGATTCATAGTATGAAACACAGCATACATAATAGTAAAGTAGAACTTCAGTCCTGATTCATAGTATGAAACACAGCATACATAATAGTAAAGTAGAACTTCAGTCCTGATTCATAGTATGAAACACAGCATACATAGTAGTAAAGTAGAACTTCAGTCCTGATTCATAGTATGAAACACAGCATACATAGTAGAAAGTAGAACTTCAGTCCTGATTCATAGTATGAAACACAGCATACATAGTAGTAAAGTAGAACTTCAGTCCTGATTCATAGTATGAAACAGCATACATAGTAGTAAAGTAGAACCTCAGTCCTGATTCACAGTATGAAACACAGCATACATAGTAGTAAAGTAGAACCTCAGTCCTGATTCACAGTATGAAACACAGCATACATAGTAGTAAAGTAGAACTTCAGTCATGATTCATAGTATGAAACACAGCATACACAGTAGTAAAGTATTACCTCTGTCCTGATTCATAGTATGAAACACAGCATACACAGTAGTAAAGTAGAACCTCAGTCCTGATTCATAGTATGAAACACAGCATACATAGTAGTAAAGTAGAACTTCAGTCATGATTCATAGTATGAAACACAGCATACATAGTAGTAAAGTAGAACCTCAGTCTTGATTCATAGTATGAAACACAGCCTACATAGTAGTAAAGTAGAACTTCAGTCATGATTCATAGTATGAAACACAGCATACATAGTAGTAAAGTAGAACCTCAGTCCTGATTCATAGTATGAAACACAGCATACATAGTAGTAAAGTAGAACCTCAGTCCTGATTCATAGTATGAAACACAGCATACATAGTAGTAAAGTAGAACTTCAGTCATGATTCATAGTATGAAACACAACATACATAGTAGTAAAGTAGAACCTCAGTCCTGATTCATAGTATGAAACACAGCCTACATAGTAGTAAAGTAGAACTTCAGTCATGATTCATAGTATGAAACACAGCATACATAGTAGTAAAGTAGAACCTCAGTCCTGATTCATAGTATGAAACACAGCATACATAGTAGTAAAGTCGAATTTCAGTCCTGATTCATAGTATGAAACACAGCATACATAGTAGTAAAGTAGAACTTCAGTCCTGATTCATAGTATGAAACACAGCATACATAGTAGTAAAGTAGAACTTCAGTCCTGATTCATAGTATGAAACACAGCATACATAGTAGTAAAGTAGAACTTCAGTCCTGATTCATAGTATGAAACACAGCATACATAGTAGTAAAGTAGAACTTCAGTCATGATTCATAGTATGAAACACAGCATACATAGTAGTAAAGTAGAACTTCAGTCATGATTCATAGTATGAAACACAGCATACATAGTAGTAAAGTAGAACCTCAGTCCTGATTCATAGTATGAAACACAGCATACATAGTAGTAAAGTAGAACTTCAGTCCTGATTCATAGTATGAAACACAGCATACATAGTAGTAAAGTAGAACTTCAGTCCTGATTCATAGTATGAAACACAGCATACATAGTAGTAAAGTAGAACTTCAGTCCTGATTCATAGTATGAAACACAGCATACATAGTAGTAAAGTAGAACTTCAGTCCTGATTCATAGTATGAAACACAGCTACATAGTAGTAAAGTAGAACTCAGTCCTGATTCATAGTAGTAAAGTAGAACTTCAGTCCTGATTCATAGTATGAAACACAGCATACATAGTAGTAAAGTAGAACTTCAGTCCTGATTCATAGTATGAAACACAGCATACATAGTAGTAAAGTAGAACTTCAGTCCTGATTCATAGTATGAAACACAGCATACATAGTAGTAAAGTAGAACTTCAGTCCTGATTCATAGTATTAAACACAGCATACATAGTAGTAAAGTAGAACTTCAGTCGTGATTCATAGTATGAAACACAGCATACATAGTAGTAAAGTAGAACTTCAGTCCTGATTCATAGTATGAAACACAGCATACATAGTAGTAAAGTGGAACCTCAGTCCTGATTCATAGTATGAAACACAGCATACATAGTAGTAAAGTAGAACTTCAGTCCTGATTCATAGTATGAAACACAGCATACATAGTAGTAAAGTAGAACTTCAGTCATGATTCCTAGTATGAAACACAGCATACATAGTAGTAAAGTAGAACTTCAGTCATGATTTAGATTTTGAGGCCAAAAATATTGATTTAACGATTTTACTTGCTCCTTACTGATAAAAAAAACTTACCCAGACTTGTGACGTCATAGATCACAATTGTAGACATACTTTACCGCTCTTTGAAATGGAAGATGTTGGAAGACATCACACAGCTATTAAACATTACATACGATTCAAGTATTTTATGTAACATTGTATAACTCGAAAAGGATATTCTGACAAGTACATTAAATTACAGAAAATTATCTTTTGATAATGTCCAGTGTGGGAGTGTGGAGAGTGTATTTATTCAAAATTAAAATATGTATTTCTGATTATGTGTATTTTATGTTAGTTTCAACTAATGATATGAAGTTATCATAGCAATAAATAAAACTTTTATTTCACATTAAATTACAAGCTATCCGTTTAAAATACTCTATTCCAGTGACTCTGGAGTAAGTCTGGGAACTTTTTATGCTAAAAATCATGTTTCAATATACGTGGTGAGGAAAGAATTAATTCGAACTGATATATATCATTATTTTAGACGCATATTTCGAAAATAAAATATGAAATTATGCTAGCCATTATTTTGCTAACAGTTTACTTCAAGATCAGTATTTTAACGTGAGAAAATGTTTATGTTGTAGAAACAGTTCCAATATATTTAAGGATTTATAAAATTGTATTTTTTAGGTTTACGGTGGAGTTTTGTACCTCTAGGAAATACTTGCAAAACATAACCAGAAACAGTTGTGAGAGTGTTTTTATGAAATATTTAGATAGAAATATTTTTATTGAAATACGTAACACTTCTTCAGGAAAGTAACCAAGTCTCTGTACCCTCATTCTCTTAGTATGATACGTTGTGTATATATATATATATCAGTTTGATGCAGTTGGAAATCACAGCTAGTGTAGTGCCCTCTATCGAGAAACAGTACTATTAATATATTAGTTGTTCCAAAAATTATTTCTGCACGTGAATTTAATTGTAAAAAATCGAAAAGTGCTTTAGTTCAAATGAGAAATAAAATAATTTTTGTTTACTTCTAGTATTGTAGTTATGAAGAGTTAATATAATGATACACATATTTATTTATTTATTTTTCTCAGGAGTTTGACAGAGCAGGTCCTATCAGCTTCGTCGTAACAGGATTGGTGTTGTGTTTTCTGTCGCTAATAGTGTATGCAGCGTTGTGGTTGGCCGGTCACAGCATCATTCGCTACTCAGGTACTATGCTTGATCTTAACCCTAAATACCTCAGGTTTCACTTTCACGCACATACAACCTTCTCAAATTACCGACTTGTTTAAACCTTCATATAAACTTTTTTTTATGGTGTTAAGTGCTGGTGAGGCTCTCGTGTTGAGTATGTGTAAGGTATTGAGTGTAAAGAAATATCCGACAACTCTCGTCAGATCATTTATATGTAAAACATTGGGGAGACTCCATCTGTGATTCACTTATTAACACAACGGATAACAGGTCATTTGGATCATAAAAACTTAGAAAAATACTCTTAAGAAATCGAGGGACAGGAACCCCACCAGTAATTCCGAGAGTTCAACATCACATGATTACTGAGGGGGTATGGGCTCAACCAGTAACTCCAAGAGTTGAAGATCACTTGATTACTGAGGGGGGTATGGGCTCCACCAGTAACTCCAAGAGTTCAACATCACGTGATTACTGAGGGGGTATGGGCTCAACCAGTAACTCCAAGAGTTGAAGATCACTTGATTACTGAGGGGTATGGGCTCAACCAGTAACTCCAAGAGTTGAAGATCACTTGATTACTGAGGGGTATGGGCTCAACCAGTAACTCCAAGAGTTGAAGATCACTTGATTACTGAGGGGGGTATGGGCTCCACCAGTAACTCCAAGAGTTCAACATCACGTGATTACTGAGGGGGTATGGGCTCAACCAGTAACTCCAAGAGTTGAAGATCACTTGATTACTGAGGGGGGTATGGGCTCCACCAGTAACTCCAAGAGTTCAACATCACGTGATTACTGAGGGGGTATGGGCTCAACCAGTAACTCCAAGAGTTGAAGATCACTTGATTACTGAGGGGGATATGGGCTCCACCAGTAACTCCAAGAGCTCAACATCACGTGATTACTGGGGGACTATGAACCCCGCCAGTAACTGTAGAGTTTAACGTAACGTGATTACTGGTATCACATCACACGGAGTAACTTTAATATCTGAACGTGTTAAAGTCGTCTAAATGTCGAATAGTAACGTTATACTTTAGCAGCTGAAAGGATTCGTTTTTAATATATTCATGTAGAGAGATCTTAGACGATGTGTTATTTGATATTGCACATGTGTCAAGGCGCAAGAAAACACCTTATTGTTAGCTCAATAATCAAGGTCTGTCCTACAACCTGAACTCCTCAGATAAGTGTAAAATGAATCTAATACTTATTATGCAAATATTAAGAAACTCTGCGTTATAGAGTATACTAAATCAGAAGAGATCATCTTTGTATGCTTATTTTAAAATGAGGTTTAAGTAAACCGGACATAACAACAGCAAGTAAACCAGACCACACACAAATGACAAAAATCACCAAGTTGTGATTCAGGTACTAGTAGACGAAGTCTTCTTGCATGGAACACTCCAAGGTTTATAAGTGGTTACGTTCTGACTTTTCCTAGCCTCGACTGGACTGATGGGATTCCTGAACTCTTACAAGGGGACCAGGAAGGATGAGGACACGGGCCTCATGAGGAAACATGTGAGGTACTACTCTCGCATGAGGTCCGAACTTTCAGAAAGTAGTCCAGGAGATGTATACAGCGACACAGCTTTCACAGAAGGAGACCAAGTGAAGAACTAGAACAAACTCGTTAAAAACAACACTGTTATTTTTCTCTATAGTTGATTCATTCTCAAAAAATCTCGGCGTAATTGTAGCCTTCGCTATTTGATAGCTGGTCCGAGCCACTATAAGTCTAATTGATAACTATTTCGTTAGCTTTTTGTCGTAAGATGTATTTTCAGCTTCATTCACTGTTAAACCACCAATGTGATGTTCCTTACAGATAGAAAACCTATTGTTTGAAACTTAGAGTTTGCTCAACCGAACACACAAATTTCCGTCAAAATTAAAGCAAAATAGTTTGTGCCATCAGCTACATGTTTTTGCTTTCCACGGTTAAATTTTCTAATATAGGAATTAAAAAATCAAACTTCAGTGTATGAAATTGCAGACAAGTAATCACTTCTTCTTCCTTATAGACAAATTCAGTTCATTCTAATGTTCACAACAGCCGAATTAATTAAACAAGTATTTTTGATGTAGTTTCTAAATGTGTTAAAGCAAGTGAAGTTAGACCCTATACCCACATTCTTAAGACAGTTTTATTTTTACATTGTTTGTATCAATCTGTAATGTCTAGGATAAAAACTTATATATTTAAATACGGCTGGTATGGCTAGAGAAAGTACTAATAGAGGAGCGAACAACGTTTCGACCTTCTTCTGCTATCGTCAGGTTGGTGACGATGACCGATGGAGGTCGAAACGTTGTTCGCTCCTCTATTAGTGGTCTCTCTGCCCATACAAGTTGTTTTTCAAAATATAATTTTTTCTCTACAAATGGGTTTTCTCGTCATCACGAATGTCTAGGAGAGTACATTTTCTTGTATTGGTCAGGTTGTCTTTAGATAGCTTTTCAGTAATCTGTAACTTCACTACAGTGTTATGGTTAAAAAAAAAAGACCTCAGAGAAAATAACGTTCGATTCTGTTTGAAATTCCAAGTTTAACGTAACGTTTTATGTCAACTCGGTTCGCATGATGAATCAAATAATTACGACTGAGGCCGATCATAATATTACCATCCTAGTAATGCCAGGTTTATCTCAGAATGATGACGAAATACTGGTTTACAAAACACGCAAAGTGTAGCTGGGGACTGACATGGACTGAGGCTAAAATATTTAATTTGTATAATTTCTCCGTACCAGATTTATACAACTTGTACGTATAACAGGACAAATATTAAATAACTGTTGTTTTGGCATTATTACTCAGAGTTGTAATGACAATAATAAATTAGAACTTGTTTGAGGGCAAATTAAATATTTGTAAAAATCATATTACATAAAATCAAAACAAACAAAAACGACTCAGATTAGTTTGTTAAATTTTTGCCCAGCAAAACGAATATTTTGTTCAGTGCGGCTATATCACAAAATACACATGTAAAAAGACGAGATAATGTGAGCCTTGTATATCTCAGGTAAAATACTTTAAATGATAAAGCAAAAAATGTTTAGATATTACATAAATTTCACAATAATTGGGATAAAAATTTGATTTTTCTAAACTGAAAAGTGGGAATATATAAATGATTATAAAGGATTATTTGAACTTTCGTAAAACTTACAGAATATTGTATCACTTACTTCTGACGCAATTAGCTTTGTTTCTAATCCTGAACACAAATTAATTATACTGCTACACGTATGTTATTCTAATACAGTAAGTTAATAATAGTAGCTATAAGATATTAATTTTATTGTAATATTGAACACAAGTTAATAATAGTAGCTGTAACATATTAATTTTATTGTAATACTGAACACAAGTTAATAATAGTAGCTATAAGATATAAATTTTATTGTAATACTGAACACAAGTTAATAATAGAAGCTATAAGATATTAATTCTATTGTAATACTGGACACAAGTTAATAATAGTAGCTGTAACATATTAATTTTATTGTAATACTGAACACAAGTTAATAATAGTAGCTATAAGATATTAATTTTATTGTAATACTGAACACAAGTTAATAACAGTAGCTGTAAAATATTAATTCTATTGTAATACTGGACACAAGTTAATAATAGTAGCTGTAACATATTAATTTTATTGTAATACTGAACACAAGTTAATAACAGTAGCTGTAAGATATTAATTCTATTGTAATACTGGACACAAGTTAATAATAGTAGCTGTAACATATTAATTTTATTGTAATACTAAACACAAGTTAATAATAGTAGCTATAAGATATTAATTTTATTGTAATACTGAACACAAGTTAATAACAGTAGCTGTAAGATATTAATTCTATTGTAATACTGGACACAAGTTAATAATAGTAGCTGTAACATATTAATTTTATTGTAATACTGAACACAAGTTAATAATAGTAGCTATAAGATATTAATTTTATTGTAATACTGAACACAAGTTAATAACAGTAGCTGTAAGATATTAATTCTATTGTAATACTGGACACAAGTTAATAATAGTAGCTGTAACATATTAATTTTATTGTAATACTGAACACAAGTTAATAATAGTAGCTATAAGATATTAATTTTATTGTAATATTGAACACAAGTTAATAATAGAAGCTATAAGATATTAATTCTATTGTAATACTGGACACAAGTTAATAATAGTAGCTGTAACATATTAATTTTATTGTAATACTGAGCACAAGTTAATAATAGTAGCTATAAGATATTAATTTTATTGTAATACTGAACACAAGTTAATAACAGTAGCTGTAAGATATTAATTTTATTGTAATACTGAACACAAGTTAATAATAGTAGCTGTAAGATATTAATTTTATTGTAATCTTGAACACAAGTTAATAATAGAAGCTATAAGATATTAATTCTATTGTAATACTGGACACAAGTTAATAATAGTAGCTGTAACATATTAATTTTATTGTAATACTGAACACAAGTTAATAATAGTAGCTATAATATATCAATTTTATTGTAATACTGAACACAAGTTAATAACAGTAGCTGTAAGATATTAATTTTATTGTAATACTGAACACAAGTTAATAATAGAAGCTATAAGATATTAATTCTATTGTAATACTGAACACAAGTTAATAATAGTAGCTGTAAGATATTGATTTTATTGTAATACTGTACACAAGTTAATAATAATAGCTGTAAGATATTAATTTTATTGTAATACTGTACACAAGTTAATAATAGTAGCTATAAGATATTGATTTTATTGTAATACTGTACACAAGTTAATAATAATAGCTGTAAGATATTAATTCTATTGTAATACTGAACACACGTTAATAATAGTAGCTGTAAGATATTAATTTTATTGTAATACTGAACACAAGTTAATAATAGTACCTGTAAGGTATTAATTTTATTGTAATACTGAACACAAGTTAATAATAGTAGCTATAAGGTATTAATTTTACTGTAATACTGTACACAAGTTAATAATAGTAGCTGTAAGATATTAATTTTATTGTAATATTTAACACAAGTTAATAATAGTAGCTATAAGATATTAATTTTATTGTAATACTGTACACAAGTTAATAATAGTACCTGTAAGATATTAATTTTATTGTAATACTGGACACAAGTTAATAATAGTAGCTATAAGATATTGATTTTATTGTAATACTGGACACAAGTTAATAATAGTACCTGTAAGATATTAATTTTATTGTAATACTGGACACAAGTTAATAATAATAGCTGTAAGATATTAATTTTATTGTAATACTGTACACAAGTTAATAATAGTAGCTGTAAGATATTGATTTTATTGTAATACTGAACACAAGTTAATAATAGTACCTGTAAGGTATTAATTTTATTGTAATACTGAACACAAGTTAATAATAATAGCTATAAGGTATTAATTTTACTGTAATACTGTACACAAGTTAATAATAGTAGCTGTAAGATATTAATTTTATTGTAATATTTAACACAAGTTAATAATAGTAGCTATAAGATATTAATTTTATTGTAATACTGTACACAAGTTAATAATAGTACCTGTAAGATATTAATTTTATTGTAATACTGAACACAAGTGAATAATAGTAGCTGTAAGATATTAATTTTACTGTAATACTGTACACAAGTTAATAATAGTAGCTATAAGATATTAATTTTATTGTAATACTGTACACAAGTTAATAATAGTAGCTGTAAGATATTAATTTTATTGTAATACTGAACACAAGTTAATAATAGTAGCTGTAAGATATTAATTTTATTGTAATACTGTACACAAGTTAATAATAGTAGCTGTAAGATATTAATTTTATTGTAATACTGAACACAAGTTAATAATAGTAGCTATGAGATATTATTTAAAGAATAAGGACAACAACAACCTAAATTACTAGATGAAAGATTTACTCCAATGGTTTATTGAAGGTTCTTGATTTAATACTTATGGTAAATTTTGTTCATCAAAACGGGGTAATTTGTCATGGGAACAAATCCAGTGCTTAGAAGCTATTAGTTTTTATAGAACTGTAATGGATAACACAGAGTAGTTTTATCTGTATTAATATCATTATAAACGTAAAAATTAGTGAAGATATTTTAATCACTGTTTCTTGAGTGAAATAATTTATCTAGTTTTCCAATTGTCTGGTATCATGATTAAAGCATAAATATACGAACATAACATCCACAGTGGATAGTATAGGAAAATATGTTTAAAAATGAAACGGTAATAATAAAGCATGATAATTAACCATCTTGTTTTATAACCTCCACAATAGTCATTACAGACAAGTCAAACAGGAAAATATTTTTATTTTATCTTAAACGTTCATTTAGACCGCTAGTGAAAGAGAGATATGCGAAATATAATTTCATAGTACATAAACTTAATTGTAAACAGTATTTCTCGTATGAAACATTAGGCCTTACCCACGGCCTCAATGTACTAGCCAAGTGCTACCATAAACATGGAATGAATGAAACCTTTGGATCATAAACTTGAGAATGGAGTGTACATATTTGTTATAATAAGTTTTGTAGCAATCAATACCAGTCGATCTAACAATTATTCAAGCAACGTTGAAACTAGAACATATATTAATTATATAAGCAATTTACGTTATGAAACGGGTTTTGTCACAGATAAGAGTTAATAAACTTACCGTCGGAAACGGTTTAGATATTATAGAGACTCAATATATTTAAACAAAAATTGTTAGATTAGGCCAACCCACTTTTTTTTATGGATGTAGTAGCCTTATTTGACAAGTAACCATGGTAACTTAGATGTCAACAATTCCTGTCATGTACATAATCATCTAAGATTTCTAAACTAAATAAGTTTGTTTGTTTGTTTTGGAATTTCGCACAAAGCTACTCGAGGGCTATCTGTGCTAGCCGTCCCTAATTTAGCAGTGTAAGACTAGAAAGAAGGCAGTTAGTCATCACCACCCACCGCCAACTCTTGGTCTACTCTTTAACCAACGAAAAGTGGGATTGACTGTTACATTATAAAGTCCCCACTGCTGGGAGGGCGAGCATGTTTGGCGCGTCTCGGGCGCAAACCCTCAGATTACGAGTCGCGCGCCGTACGCGCTTGGCCATGCCGGGCCACTAAATAAGCTTACATCGGTTCTTATCTTTATATACACGCACTTAAAAGTTACTTCTTGATACCTTTTAAAGATATAATTAGACAAGTTTAAGCATGTCAGACGATTGCAACTTTAACCACTAAACCCAATGTTATCAGCTGTGGGTATACATTTATTGGTTAACTAGTACTAATAATAGGCTTAGATCTATCTAATTAGTATAACAGAGTAAAATTTAGATCTACGCAATCATAATTATTAAAAACCAATATTATAAAGACATACATCAAATACACACTTCTAGGAAGAAAGTTAACTGCGTGTATTTAAAAAAATATATCACATTACTTTTCGCCGAAAAAATACATGGATTGTTCAATTTGTAAGGTACAATAAGAACTTACACAATACAGAAACGTGTATTTCAGTTTCAGAAATTGCAGCTATGGTAACTCACACATATAGTTCTTATGTTAGATATCACGTGACTTTGTTAGATCTAAACATCGTTTATTACAGATCTAATCAACAAAAGTTAACATAAGTTTGGGATAAGCCTAATTTTAATCCGACATGTTTAGCAGTAGCAATAGTCCGTTATGCGTGTAGTGTAATGAATACTGTTAAACAGTAATAAATTACAAACCAAATATGCATTTTTGTTTTGCCTTAAATCTACGTAAACATTGAAAAATATTGGTAGGACAGCCACCAGACTCTAATTGTCGCTCATATACAAAAACCTTTATTTAATGTGATTGGTGGAGAGACAGTTTCCTCTGTCGTTTAAGTCATGTTTGTCTTCATAACTCCAGTTAGACTCCGATCAATGAGTCATTTGTTAGTAAAGATAGGTCTCGCTTTGAAATTGTAATGACAAAAGCATGGTTCATACTTACTAGGCCTCGTGTAGGGTCGTAGAGGAACGCTTAACTAATTCACCTATGTACCCAGAATTTTCCATTATGTAAGATATTCTATTAATATCGGTTGATCGTAAACCTATAAAAAATTTAAATACGTTAAGAAAATGAAATTTAAAGGTGTTGAAACTTGAGAAGATGGTAGATGTCAAATATGTTGCAATAGTAATTGGAAAAATAAAGCTGTTAAGTGTTTACACAGGAAAGTATTTCAAAGTTTCAACTATCATTAATGAATTTGTCATTTTAACAGTATGCTAACCTATCGGGCCCGGCATGGCCAGGTGGGTTAAGGTGTTCCGAGGGTTGCTTGTTCGAATTCCGGTCGCACTAAACATGCACGCCCTTTCAGCTATGGGTGCATTATAATGTTACGGTCAATACCACTATTCATTGGTAAAAGACTAGCCCAAGAGTTGACGGTGGGTGGTGATGGATAGCTTCCTTCCCTTCAAAAAACAAAGCTAACTTATCGAGCTAACGAGGAAAATTATGTGAGGCATACGGTGAGATTTAGAATTCGTATGAACGTACACAAATATCACATAAGAAACCCAGAAAATAGCCTTACAAGTTAAACCATTGAAAACCTTTGGATGAATTAAACCAATCATATTCCGTTATTTCTTATACTGGGAACGTGGTAATTTACAGATAAGCCTGGAATCTAAAAACACTTTTATTAAAATATTCAGTTGTCTGCTAAAATGGAGTTTAATTCAGAGAAATAAATGCGTTAAATTTTTAACAGAACAATTATTTTATTTTCTAATTATTTTGAAGTTATAAAAAATTGAAATTACTTAGATACATTTATATAAATGTTATATCACATGTTACCATGGCGGGGTTTCAGACCAGAATTTTGTAAAGGGGCAAAAAACAAAGAAACAAACAATTATCAGTAATGTTGTGTGTATGCTATATTTAACACTTCCCACCTTGTGACTCTTACTGCTAATTTCTTTGTAGAAACAAGAGACTGAGGACTAAACGTTTTTAAAAATGTCAGAACTTGAAATAGAAAATTCCAAAATTGTCCTTTTTAGTTACTTGCAATTGTAGAGACTGTTATTAATTTTGTAGATAACTTGTATAAATTGTCAAGTTTACTGATTCAGGACACATAAATAAGTTTTAATAAAATATTGTTTTCATTATAATCTTAGATTTAATTAAGGTTTATCTACTAGTTTAAATATACTTATGGTATCAAGTTTAACACTGTGGAGAGAAAATGGTTTAATTTTTTATTTAAAGTGTGTCAGTCAGATATTAGCTCTTTCAAAAATGATACAGTGTATTCTTTATATTGAAACTTGTTCAGTTGATTACGCAGCTTCGTTGTTGGACTTTGGTAACCTTTGTTCCACTGTAATTTTGTTGATTTGTTATACACACCTTCATTGTTGGGCTTGGTAACCTTTGTTCCACTGTAATTTTGTTGATTTGTTATACACACCTTCATTGTTGGGCTTGGTAACCTTTGTTCCACTGTAATTTTGTTGATTTGTTATACACACCTTCATTGTTGGGCTTGGTAACATTTGTTCCACTGTAATTTTGTTGATTTGTTATACACACCTTCATTGTTGGGCTTGGTAACCTTTGTTCCACTGTAATTTTGTTGATTTGTTATACACACCTTCATTGTTGGGCTTGGTAACCTTTGTTCCACTGTAATTTTGTTGATTTGTTATACACACCTTCATTGTTGGGCTTGGTAACATTTGTTCCACTGTAATTTTGTTGATTTGTTATACACACCTTCATTGTTGGGCTTGGTAACATTTGTTCCACTGTAATTTTGTTGATTTGTTATACACACCTTCATTGTTGGGCTTGGTAACATTTGTTCCACTGTAATTTTGTTGATTTGTTATACACACCTTCATTGTTGGGCTTGGTAACATTTGTTCCACTGTAATTTTGTTGATTTGTTATACACACCTTCATTGTTGGGCTTGGTAACCTTTGTTCCACTGTAATTTTGTTGATTTGTTATACACACCTTCATTGTTGGGCTTGGTAACCTTTGGTCTTCTGAAATTTTACTGTTATACCTCTGAATATTCATAAAACATTTTTACCTATAGACTTTTGAAACTAAGTTGAAGTTGATTTGCTAAGTTTATTTATGTATTTCATAATTTAGTGGGTGGCATATGTGTTAATGTTTTATCAACGTCAAGCTGGTATCTTTATTGGTTAGGAACTACATCACCATTTTATTTTCTGGTATGTTTTTTTTATATTTTAACCACGTTTTACTGCTGTAATCCTAAACTTGTATTTTAGATTTAGGTGTTTGTTGTGCCATTTACTTATTACACATACTGTTCTGTTTTTGTGGAATGGTTGTTTATAATTCTATATTTCTCTCAACAATACACAAAAGTACAATTCATCTTGTGATGGCTGCAGGTTAACAAATTTTCTTCTCTCGTCCAGTGCGGAAAGAGAATGTTTACGAAGAGAAGTCGAAACACAACATTGGTTAATTCTTTAGTTACCTTTGAAATTGTTTGTCTGGTCTATCTAATTAATTCATTTTGATATTTTCGTACATTAAGTGAAACTTTTAATAATCTAATGATGGTTTTCATATTTGTCTGTGGTTAGTAGTTGTTGGTAATTTTCCAAATGTAAACTCGAGTGTTCAACCGTGAACGTTATTAAACAATGCGTTTGGATGCACGTTTGTGTGTACTGCGAGCACGCGAATTTAAGCTTAATTGAGGGCTAAACTTGTAACAGTGTGTTGTTGTCGAGTTGTAGCAATTAAAAATGCATTGTTAAAAATTTATAAAAATTATGTGTTATATCCCTATTCGAAATTAGCAGTTTTCTCTCAGTAATTAGTTCTTCGAGGTATTTTTATTGTGCCGTAAAACGAAATCAAACACTTTATTTTATCGATCTTAAATTTAATAACCTTCGCTTATGTCTGAAAATTCGACGTGGGGGAAGGGGAGTTTGTAAATATAAGAGTAATCATTGAACAAGAAAAGTGATAAGAGAAACAGTGGCCAATCTGACGCTGGTGTGTACTAAACAGGGCACATTGTAAAGAACAGCGACCGATCTGACGCAGATGTGTACTAAACAAGCCACATTGTAAAGAACACTGACCAATCTCACGCTGGTGTGTACTAAACAAGGCACATTGTAAAGAACACTGACCGATTTGACGCTGGTGTGTACTAAACAAGGCACATTGTAAAGAACACTGACCGATTTGACGCTGGTGTGTACTAAACAAGGCACATTGTAAAGAACACTGACCGATTTGACGCTGGTGTGTACTAAACAAGGCACATTGTAAAGAACACTGACCGATTTGACGCTGGTGTGTACTAAACAAGGCACATTGTAAAGAACACTGACCGATTTGACGCTGGTGTGTACTAAACAAGGCACATTGTAAAGAACACTGACCGATCTGACGCTGGTGTGTACTAAACAAGGCACATTGTAAAGAACACTGACCAATCTGACGCTGGTGTGTACTAAACAAGGCACATTGTAAAGAACACTGACCGATTTGACGCTCGCTGATGTGTACTAAATAAAGCACGTGATTAGAATAATGTTGTTTGATCTGACGTTGGCTAATTCTTCAGGTTTTGATGTTCCTTCAGGTGACTATTAAGCAGTTATATATATATATATATATATTTGTGTGATGTATTGTAATTGAAAATAAACCTTTTAAATATCTTCGAATTTGTTGAAATCAATGTATTACAGACTACATTATTGTGAATTAACTTTACAATACAATCTGCATTGTTAAAATTACAAAACCAAAAGTTTACACTTACGAGTCCTGACTGACAGATACTACACATCAACACCGTGTATTATTCCACCCTATGCATGCTACAATTAGTTACCAAAATAACATATATACGCAGCGAGATTTTTTTAAACGAAGACGAGCCAAAATGTAACACCTCACTTGAATGTTCTCTATACAAGTAGAAAATTCGTTCAAGTTTCGCACAACAAAAGGCTTCAAAACCATACTAACCCAGTCAGTTGAAATACTTTCATCAAAGTAAAGCCTGATTACGAAAATGAACCTTTTGACTCCAAAATTCATTACGATAAAGCTCGGCATATAACATGGTATCGTTACCAAACCAAGACTTAAAGCTAATAAAGGCTCAAAAGATAAAATGTTTACAAGTTTTAACAATTGTTTCATCAACTTCTCTGAACAACGTCGGTGATTAAATTGAATCACGTGACTTCCATTTAACCAATACCGTTTAACTCTCAGTTTCAGCAACTCTGGCTTTTTTACAACATGACATTAGAAGTTTAGAAGTTCAAAGTATATGGTTTGTGGAAAATATGTCAAGATGTTACTCTACAAATTAATCTCTCGACTTCATAAACAGTTAATAATATTACTGGTGAGACTTGACACGATAATGATGAAGGAAACATTTAGTTGAAACACCAAACCTGAAATATAATTCGTAATCACGCCTCGATAATTTAACATCATGCCCAATCTTCAATATGGTGGGACTTTCCTCTGTATAGTTTAAACACGATGATTCAGTACAATACATAAGCAGTGAACAGAACGACAAATATAAGACCAGTTGAGGACAATAGTATAAATAATAGTGTGATTAAGTTTGTATTAAACTGACAGCCAATAGTGCAAGACGTTGAGTTAAATGTTGGTGTGGTTTAGGTCATATTACACAAATAACTGACAGCAGAAGACTAGTGGTAGAGAACACCTACACAAATATTGGTGGGTTTTAGTATGTATTAAACTGAAGACCAGTTCTGAAGGACACCAATATAAATATTATCGTGGTTTAGCTTAAAGTTATCTGACGACTAGTGGTGGAAAATAACAATATAAATGTTGATGTGGTTTAGTTTGAAGTTATCTGGTGACTAAAACTGAAGGATAACTACATAAATGCTGATGTGGTTTAGTTTATACTAAGCCTGAGAGTAGTGGTGGAAAACACCTATATAAATGTTAATGTGGTTTAATGTGTACTAAGCTTGAGACTAGTGGTGGAAAACACTTGTATAAATGTTGATGTGGTTTAATTTGTTCTAAGCCTGAGACTAGTGGTAGAGAACACCAATATAAATGATGATGTGGTTTAATTTGTACTTAGTCTGAACTAGTGATGGAGGACACCAAAATAAATGTTAGTGCGGTTTAATTTGTACAAAGTCTGAAACTAGTGGTAAAGGACACTTATATGAATGTTGATGTGGTTTAGTTTGTATTAAGCCTGAGACTAGTGATGAAGGACACCTATATGAATGTTGATGTGGTTTAGTTTGTATTAAGCCTGAGACTAGTGCAGGAGGACACCTACATAAATGTTGATGTGGTTTAATTTGTATTAAGCCTGAGACGAGTGACGAAGAACACCTATATAAATGTTGATGTGGTTTCATTTGTACTAAGCTTAAGACCAGAGATGAAGGACACATATATAAATGTTGGTGTGGTTCAGTTTGTCCTAAGCCTGATACTAGTGATGGAAGACACCTACATGAATGTTGATGAAGTTTAATTTGTCCTAAGCTTGAGACTAGTGAAAAAAAACACCTACATAAATGATGATGTGGTTTAATTTGGAGTTATCTGACGACTAGTGGTAAAAACACCTATATAAATGTTGATGTGGTTCTGGTTGTACTAGGCCTGAGACTAGTGATTGAGAACACCTATATAAATGTTGATTTGCTTAATTAGTTTGTAATAAGTTTGACACTGGTCTTGCAGGAAACCTATATAAACGTTCATGTAGTTTAGTTTGTACTAAGCCTGAAACTAGTGATAGAGGACACCAATATTTATGCTGGTTTGGTTTAAGTTGTACTAAGTCTGAAACTAGTGGTAGAGGACACCTATATAAATGTTGGTGTGGTTTAGTTTGTATTAAGCCTGTGACTAATGATGAAAAACACCTATAAAAACTTTGGTGTGGTTTAGGTTGTACTATGCTGAAGACGAGTTGAGGAGGACACCTATATAAATGTTGATGTGGTTTAGTTTATACTAAGTCTAAAACTATTGATGAAGGACACATACATAAATGTTGGTGTGGTATACTTTGTATTAAGCCTGAGACGAGTGATGGAGAAAACCTATATAAATGTTGGTGTGGTTTAGTTTGCACTAAGCCTGAGACTAGTGATGGAGGACACCTATATAAATGCTGATGTGGTTTAGTTTGGAGTTATCTGACGACTAGTGCTGGAGGCTAACTATAACAATGTTGATGAGGTTTAATTTGGAGTAATCTGATGATTTGTACTGAAGGATAACAATGTAAATGTTGATGTGGTTTAATTTATACTAAGCTGAAGACTATTGGTGAAAAACACCTATAAAAATGTTGATGTCGTTTAGGTTGTACTAGGCTTGAGACTAGTGGTGGAGGACACCAATATAAATGTTGATGTGGTTTAGTTTGGAGTTATCTGACGACAAGTGTGGAGGACGACTAAATAAATGTTGGTGTGGTTTAGGCTGTACTAAGTTTGAGACTAGTGGTGAAAAACACCTATATGAATGGTGATGTGATTTAATTTGTACTAAGCCTGAGACTAGTGATGGAGGACACCTATATTAAAGCTGGTGCGGTTTAATTTGTATTTAGCTTGAGACTAGTGATGGACGACACCTATAAAAATGTTGGTGTGGTTTAGGTTGTACTAGGCTTGAGACTAGTGGTGGAGGACACCTATATAAATGTTGATGTGGTTTAATTTATACTAAATCTGAAACTAGTAATGAAGGACACCTGTATAAATGTTGGTGTGGTTTAGTTTGGAGTTATTTGACGACTAGTAATGGAGGATAACTACAGAAATGATGATGTGGTTTAATCTCTACTAATCTTGAGACTAGTGATGGAAAACACTTATATAAATGTTGATGTGGTTTAATTTGTACTAAGATTGAGACTAGTGGTAGAAAGAACCCATATAAATGTTGATGTGGTTTAGTTTGGAGTTATCTGACGACAAATGTGGAGGACGACTAAATAAATGTTGGTGTGGTTTAGGCTGTACTAAGTTTGAGACTAGTGATGAAAAATACCTATATGAATGGTGATGTGATTTAATTTGTACTAAGTCTGAGACTTGTGATGGAGGACACTTTTATAAATGTTGGTGTGGTTTAGGTTGTACTGAGCCTGACACTAGTGGTGGAAAACACCTACATAAACATTGACATGGTTTAATTTGGAATTATCTGACGACTTGTGGTGGAGGACACCTATATAAATGTTGGTATGGTTGAGGTTATATTAAGCCTGAGACTAGTGATGGAGGACACCTATATAAATGTTGATGTGGTTTAATTTGTATTAAGCCTGAGAGTAGTGGCGAAAAACACCTACATAAATGTTGATGTGGTTTAGGTTGTAGGAAGCCTGAGACTACTGGTGGAGGATACGTATATAAATGTTGGTGTGGTTTAGGTTGTACTCGACCTGAGACTAGTGGTGGAGGACAGCTATATAAAAGTCGATGTGGTTTAGTTTGGAGTTATCTGACGACTAGTGGTGGAGGACACCAATATAAATATTGATATGGTTTAATTTGGAGTTATCTGATGACTAGTACTAAAAGATAAGTATGTAAATGTTGATGTGGTTTAATTTGTACTAAGCTTGAGACTAGTGGTGGAAAACACCTATATAAATGTTGGTTTGTTTGGTTAATTTGTACTAAATTTGAGACTGGCGTTGCAGGATACCTATATAAACGTTCATGCGGTTTAGTTTGTTATAAGTATGAGACAAGTGGTGGAGGACACCTATATGAATGTTGGTGTGGTTTAGTTCACATTAAATTCAGTAAGGAATATATATAAAACAATAGCTGGAGCAGAATATCACAAAACCCACAGGGAAAATTATTCTGGAGAGACGATCAATTGTGTTGTAGCTGATTTTGATCCTACCGGAGGATTGTTGAAAATTTCCGGTAGGTGGCATTGTATTATTTCTTTTAAACAGTTCATTGGTATTTCCATATATACTTGTAACCTGAAATGAAAATATTATTTAATTACTACATAATATTTAAATTATACATTTTAATTAATCAGATCAACATTTTTCAAATAATAATGCTTAAAGTGAACACCAAGGTTTTGTCCAGTGTTTAAAGTAAAGTGTTGGACGTTAGGAAGTATGATGTTTACATTCTTTAAACTTACGTGTTGAATGTTAGAAAGTAAAATTATTATATCCTTAAACCGGCGTATTGAATGTTTGGAAACAAAATATTAACATCCTTTAAACTAACGTGTTGGATGTTAGTAAGTATACCTGATGTAATAAGAAGGAATCTTAGAGTGTAGTTGGATGTACAAACTTTGTCGTACAGTGACGGTATAACCTTAATTAATATTGAGCAGACAAAGTCCAATCACCTTTTCTCTGACAAATACCGGGCGAAGAGGCGACACTTGGTTTTCTTTGACCGCAATGACCAGAGCATATTCCAGGAGAGTACTAAATACGAACCCAATGCACGACAACATCCAGATGTTTAAAGCAACCACGTAGGATACGGACGGCATTGCAGTCTGGTATTGTTGCGTCACGATGGTGAGGAGTGAGGTCACACTCAGTGTTACCCTCGCCGGGTAGGCCTCAGCTGGGATCCAAAACGTTATCTGAGACATTGTAACGATAAGAATGCTGGGAATGAACTTATTTATAAGAAAGTAGCCTAGACGTCTAGACAGTCTGATATTTCCAACCAGACACGAGAATGTTCCTGAAAGACAAAAACAGATTTGTCAGGAAATAACGGAACAGTTCCGAAACCTTCTGAGCGTATTTACAGCCAGTGATACATCCGACCGAAAACAAATTGGATCATGAATAATAAAACCAGTAAATATTTCTCAACATTTCAGCAAACCTGTGAAAAGAAGAAATTAAAAAGAAATCTTTACTGCAAATACTAAATAGAAATACAATAAACAGTGTTAGAAAATTATAAAATATTGAATTAAAAAAACAAAGGATTAACAGATGTTTGAATGAAGAAGTAGAAACCAGGTTCATTTTACACTGAGGTTGGAGATCAGAACTTGGAAGTTTTCCAAGGGTATGGGTATTAACAAGGTGCGTGCTTGTAAACACTTCTCTACCTAGGTGTCTTCAGAGATACCAAATGTATATTTATATACGACCTTTGACCGAGTTGGATTTTAACACAAAAATGTAATTTCTTGGTTTCCCAGACAAGATATAACAAGTGGGGGGAATTTTAAACATGATTGGATATTATTTGGTGGAGTTGTTCACTTTGTAAGAAAGTTTATAAAAAAAGATGAACTAAACCCCGAGTTTCTCAAGGAGAGTGAGTATATTATGTAGGGATATATAGACACAGGGTAGCCTGTATTATGTAGGGATATATAGACACAGGGTAGCCTGTATTATGTAGGGATATATAGACACAGGGTGGCCTGTATTATGTAGGGATATATAGACACAGGGTAGCCTGTATTATGTAGGGATATATAGACACAGGGTAGCCTGTATTATGTAGGGATATATAGACACAGGGTACCCTGTATTATGTAGGGATATATAGACACAGAGTGGCCTGTATTATGTAGGGATATATAGACACAGGGTGGCCTGTATTATGTAGGGATATATAGACACAGGGTAGCCTTATTATGTAGGGATATATAGACACAGGGTGGCCTGTATTATGTAGGGATATATAGACACAGGGTAGCCTTATTATGTAGGGATATATAGACACAGAATGGCCTGTATTATGTAGGGATATATAGACACAGGGTAGCCTGTATTATGTAGGGATATATAGACACAGGGTAGCCTTATTATGTAGGGATATATAGACACAGGGTGGCCTGTATTATGTAGGGATATATAGACACAGGGTGGCCTGTATTATGTAGGGATATATAGACACAGGGTGGCCTGTATTATGTAGGGATATATAGACACAGGGTGGCCTGTATTATGTAGGGATATATAGACACAGGGTGGCCTGTATTATGTAGGGATATATAGACACAGGGTAGCCTTATTATGTAGGGATATATAGACACAGGGTGGCCTGTATTATGTAGGGATATATAGACACAGGGTAGCCTGTATTATGTAGGGATATATAGACAGAGGGTGGCCTGTATTATGTAGGGATATATAGACACAGGGTAGCCTTATTATGTAGGGATATATAGACACAGGGTGGCCTGTATTATGTAGGGATATATAGACACAGGGTAGCCTGTATTATGTAGGGATATATAGACACAGGGTAGCCTGTATTATGTAGGGATATATAGACACAGAGTGGCCTGTATTATGTAGGGATATATAGACACAGGGTAGCCTTATTATGTAGGGACATATAGACACAGGGTGGCCTGTATTATGTAGGGATATATAGACACAGGGTGGCCTGTATTATGTAGGGATATATAGACACAGGGTAGCCTGTATTATGTAGGGATATATAGACACAGAGTGGCCTGTATTATGTAGGGATATATAGACACAGGGTAGCCTGTATTATGTAGGGATATATAGACACAGGGTGGCCTGTATTATGTAGGGATATATAGACACAGAGTGGCCTGTATTATGTAGGGATATATAGACACAGGGTAGCCTGTATTATGTAGGGATATATAGACACAGGGTAGCCTGTATTATGTAGGGATATATAGACACAGGGTAGCCTGTATTATGTAGGGATATATAGACACAGAGTGGCCTGTATTATGTAGGGATATATAGACACAGGGTAGCCTGTATTATGTAGGGATATATAGACACAGAGTGGCCTGTATTATGTAGGGATATATAGACACAGGGTAGCCTGTATTATGTAGGGATATATAGACACAGGGTAGCCTGTATTATGTAGGGATATATAGACACAGGGTACCCTGTATTATGTAGGGATATATAGACACAGAGTGGCCTGTATTATGTAGGGATATATAGACACAGGGTAGCCTGTATTATGTAGGGATATATAGACACAGGGTAGCCTTATTATGTAGGGATATATAGACACAGGGTGGCCTGTATTATGTAGGGATATATAGACACAGGGTAGCCTTATTATGTAGGGATATATAGACACAGAATGGCCTGTATTATGTAGGGATATATAGACACAGGGTAGCCTGTATTATGTAGGGATATATAGACACAGGGTAGCCTTATTATGTAGGGATATATAGACACAGGGTGGCCTGTATTATGTAGGGATATATAGACACAGGGTAGCCTGTATTATGTAGGGATATATAGACACAGTGTGGCCTGTATTATGTAGGGATATATAGACACAGGGTAGCCTTATTATGTAGGGATATATAGACACAGGGTGGCCTGTATTATGTAGCGATATATAGACACAGGATAGCCTGTATTATGTAGGGATATATAGACACAGGGTGGCCTGTATTATGTAGGGATATATAGACACAGGGTGGCCTGTATTATGTAGGGATATATAGACACAGGGTGGCCTGTATTATGTAGGGATATATAGACACAGGGTGGCCTGTATTATGTAGGGATATATAGACACAGGGTAGCCTTATTATGTAGGGATATATAGACACAGGGTGGCCTGTATTATGTAGGGATATATAGACACAGGGTAGCCTGTATTATGTAGGGATATATAGACAGAGGGTGGCCTGTATTATGTAGGGATATATAGACACAGGGTAGCCTTATTATGTAGGGATATATAGACACAGGGTGGCCTGTATTATGTAGGGATATATAGACACAGGGTAGCCTGTATTATGTAGGGATATATAGACACAGGGTAGCCTGTATTATGTAGGGATATATAGACACAGGGTGGCGTGTATTATGTAGGGATATATAGACACAGGGTAGCCTTATTATGTAGGGATATATAGACACAGAGTGGCCTGTATTATGTAGGGATATATAGACACAGGGTAGCCTGTATTATGTAGGGATATATAGACACAGGGTGGCCTGTATTATGTAGGGATATATAGACACAGGGTAGCCTTATTATGTAGGGATATATAGACACAGGGTAGCCTGTATTATGTAGGGACATACAGACACAGGGTGGCCTGTATTATGTAGGGATATATAGACACAGGGTAGCTTTATTATGTAGGGATATATAGACACAGGGTGGCCTGTATTATGTAGGGATATATAGACACAGGGTAGCCTTATTATGTAGGGACATACAGACACAGGGTGGCCTGTATTATGTAGGGATATATAGACACAGGGTGGCCTGTATTATGTAGGGATATATAGACCACAGGGTAGCCTGTATTATGTAGGGATATATAGACACAGGGTGGCCTGTATTATGTAGGGATATATAGACACAGGGTAGCCTGTATTATGTAGGGATATATAGACACAGGGTGGCCTGTATTATGTAGGGATATATAGACACAGGGTGGCCTGTATTATGTAGGGATATATAGACACAGGGTAGCCTGTATTATGTAGGGATATATAGACACAGGGTGGCCTGTATTATGTAGGGATATATAGACACAGGGTAGCCTTATTATGTAGGGATATATAGACACAGGGTGGCCTGTATTATGTAGGGATATATAGACACAGGGTAGCCTGTATTATGTAGGGATATATAGACACAGGGTGGCCTGTATTATGTAGGGATATATAGACACAGGGTAGCCTGTATTATGTAGGGACATACAGACACAGGGTGGCCTGTATTATGTAGGGATATATAGACACAGGGTAGCCTTATTATGTAGGGATATATAGACACAGGGTGGCCTGTATTATGTAGGGATATATAGACACAGGGTAGCCTTATTATGTAGGGACATATAGACACAGGGTGGCCTGTAGTATGTAGGGATATATAGACACAGGGTGGCCTGTATTATGTAGGGATATATAGACACAGGGTAGCCTGTATTATGTAGGGACATATAGACACAGGGTGGCCTTATTACGTAGGGATATATAGACACAGGGTGGCCTGTATTATGTAGGGATATATAGACACAGGGTAGCCTTATTATGTAGGGACATATAGACACAGGGTGGCCTGTATTATGTAGGGATATATAGACACAGGGTGGCCTGTATTATGTAGGGATATATAGACACAGGGTGGCCTGTATTATGTAGGGATATATAGACACAGGGTAGCCTTATTATGTAGGGACATATAGACACAGGGTGGCCTGTATTATGTAGGGATATATAGACACAGGGTGGCCTGTATTATGTAGGGATATATAGACACAGGGTAGCCTGTATTATGTAGGGATATATAGACACAGGGTGGCCTGTATTATGTAGGGATATATAGACACAGGGTAGCCTGTATTATGTAGGGATATATAGACACAGGGTGGCCTGTATTATGTAGGGATATATAGACACAGGGTAGCCTGTATTATGTAGGGATATATAGACACAGGGTGGCCTGTATTATGTAGGGATATATAGACACAGGGTGGCCTGTATTATGTAGGGATATATAGACACAGGGTAGCCTGTATTATGTAGGGATATATAGACACAGGGTGGCCTGTATTATGTAGGGATATATAGACACAGGGTAGCCTTATTATGTAGGGATATATAGACACAGGGTGGCCTGTATTATGTAGGGATATATAGACACAGGGTAGCCTGTATTATGTAGGGATATATAGACACAGGGTAGCCTGTATTATGTAGGGATATATAGACACAGAGTGGCCTGTATTATGTAGGGATATATAGACACAGGGTAGCCTGTATTATGTAGGGATATATAGACACAGGGTGGCCTGTATTATGTAGGGATATATAGACACAGGGTAGCCTGTATTATGTAGGGATATATAGACACAGGGTGGCGTGTATTATGTAGGGATATATAGACACAGGGTAGCCTTATTATGTAGGGATATATAGACACAGGGTGGCCTGTATTATGTAGGGATATATAGACACAGGGTAGCCTGTATTATGTAGGGATATATAGACACAGGGTGGCCTGTATTATGTAGGGATATATAGACACAGGGTAGCCTTATTATGTAGGGATATATAGACACAGGGTGGCCTGTATTATGTAGGGATATATAGACACAGGGTAGCCTGTATTATGTAGGGATATATAGACACAGGGTAGCCTGTATTATGTAGGGATATATAGACACAGGGTAGCCTTATTATGTAGGGACATATAGACACAGGGTGGCCTGTATTATGTAGGGATATATAGACACAGGGTAGCCTGTATTATGTAGGGACATACAGACACAGGGTGGCCTGTATTATGTAGGGATATATAGACACAGGGTAGCCTATTATGTAGGGATATATAGACACAGGGTGGCCTGTATTATGTAGGGATATATAGACACAGGGTAGCCTGTATTATGTAGGGATATATAGACACAGGGTGGCCTGTATTATGTAGGGATATATAGACACAGGGTAGCCTGTATTATGTAGGGACATACAGACACAGGGTGGCCTGTATTATGTAGGGATATATAGACACAGGGTAGCCTTATTATGTAGGGATATATAGACACAGGGTGGCCTGTATTATGTAGGGATATATAGACACAGGGTAGCCTATTATGTAGGGACATATAGACACAGGGTGGCCTGTAGTATGTAGGGATATATAGACACAGGGTGGCCTGTATTATGTAGGGATATATAGACACAGGGTAGCCTGTATTATGTAGGGACATATAGACACAGGGTGGCCTTATTACGTAGGGATATATAGACACAGGGTGGCCTGTATTATGTAGGGATATATAGACACAGGGTAGCCTTATTATGTAGGGACATATAGACACAGGGTGGCCTGTATTATGTAGGGATATATAGACACAGGGTAGCCTGTATTATGTAGGGATATATAGACACAGAGTGGCCTGTATTATGTAGGGATATATAGACACAGGGTAGCCTGTATTATGTAGGGATATATAGACACAGGGTGGCCTGTATTATGTAGGGATATATAGACACAGGGTAGCCTGTATTATGTAGGGATATATAGACACAGGGTGGCGTGTATTATGTAGGGATATATAGACACAGGGTAGCCTTATTATGTAGGGATATATAGACACAGGGTGGCCTGTATTATGTAGGGATATATAGACACAGGGTAGCCTGTATTATGTAGGGATATATAGACACAGGGTGGCCTGTATTATGTAGGGATATATAGACACAAGGTGGCTTGCATTATCAAGGGATATGTAGACACAAGGTGGTCTGAAGGAGAGTGAATATATTATCAAGGGATATATAGACACAGGGTGGTCTGTATTATAAAGGGATATATAGACACAAGGTGGCTTGCATTATCAAGGGATATGTAGACACAAGGTGGTCTGAAGGAGAGTGAATATATTATCAAGGGATATGTAGACACAGGATGGTCTGTTGGATTAGAAAGTGTGCATGTTTAAAACAATTGTTAATGTGACATAAATCTAAAACATAATTGTTAAAGTGGTGTAAAACTGAAACATAATTCTTAAACTGACATTAAAATGAAACATAATTTTTGAGGTAACAATAAACTAAAACATAATTGTTAATGTAACTGCTAAGGATGGCTGGAAGATGTCTTCCAGTTTTATCATAAATTTGACACATATTTCTCAAGGCAAGTTTAAAGTAGAAGTGTAGAAAGATATACCATTTTATTTATGATATATGTGTACACTTTACTAACACCCACATTAATCTCACATCACTCGAGTTTCTTTACACATTTTCTATGAATTCAAACAATCTATACTCTTAGCAAACGTTACGTGTAAATAAACGGGTCTTCAATTTTCGTTGTCCATTGGGTGAGTCGTAAATTAAGAACTAATAGCACTGAATTTAACGTGTTGGTCTAAATAAAAATAGAATATTTTGTAAAGTTGTGTTAAAACGAAAGAAATCGAACTTGCACAAATGAGTTCAGCAAGCAGAAAGTTGGAGAACAGAAAAGTTTAATAACAACGTCCAGTAGGTGGTGTTATATCTCTAGTTTGTAGCTAACACTATTACTGTGCCCATTCCAAATTACTTCCTAAACTATTAAAGTTCTAAACTTTTCTATAAATAGTGTCATTCTGCATACGAATGATAAACATTTATAGCTTCATATCACTCAAGTATATGTTTCAGTTTAGTATCACAGAACTAAGGTTCAGTTAATGACATGGTTTAAGGTTTTATAAGCTATGATTTTGAAGACTAGAGTGAACTTTTCCTGTTTGATATAAATATGTAATACTGTAATCATGTTACACCGATACTGACTGAAATACATACATCCATATTCTTTACCAACCGGCTCCTGATGGCTGACATTACAAATGTTTTGCGATAGTTGATCGAAATCTTCACATTAGAGATTCAAGATTTTTAGTTTCAGAAAAGACAGAAAGTAGAGATCGTTCAGAGAACGTTGTTGTTGATGGTAATGACCGGGATCCCTACCTTGGTACGGGAGAATCCATTCAGATCTTTCGATGTTCGAGAAGGAAGTTAATATTTTAGAAATTTACCAAACAGTCCTACATTAAACATATATCAGAATTAACATTGGTCTATGAATAATGCGTTTCAGGTTTATAAAAAATTACATCACTTCCAGACTGCTCAAGATACTTACCATAAACATTATAACCACCCTGTAGTTCTTACGTGGTCCATCTGCAGACTACTCAAGATACTTACCATAAACATTATAACCACCCTGTAGTTCTTACGTGGTTCATCTGCAGACTACTCAAGATACTTACCATAAACATTATAATCACCCTGTAGTTCTTACGTGGTTCATCTGCAGACTACTCAAGATACTTACCATAAACACTATAATCACCCTGAAGTTCTTATGTGGTTCATCTGCAGACTACTCAAGATACTTACCATAAACATTATAATCATCCTGTAGTTCTTACGTGGTTGGTCCTGCAGAATACGTACCATAAGTTTTATAATCACCCTGTAGTTCTTACGTGGTTGGTCCTGCAGAATACGTACCATAAACATTATAACCACCCTGTAGTTCTTTGGTCCTGGATACTTATCACAATCTTTATAATCACCTTGCAGTTCTTACACGGTCACGTTGCGTCATGCACTAAATTATAAAATTAACATGTGATAAAGATAAGGAATACCCACGAAACGGCAGAGAACGCTGAGAACTGCGTTGGAATGTTAATATGGAGGATGGGTATAACCATTCGTGAAAACCACTTATGTAGTCACTAAAAGTTTTGTGTTGGTTATTAACAATTAGAACGACCACACAATAAAAAAATGGATACATATCCTTACCTATGCTGTATGTTTTGGTACAATTGGCGTAGTTACGTCCTGTGACGTCAAACTGAGCCAGCAACAATTTGTCAGTAACTTGAAATTCTCTCCATAACAACAGAACGTTGTCCGCTGTGTACTGAACTGTAATGACGGATAACATAACGTTAGAACGTTGTCCGCTGTGTACTGAACTGTAATGACGGATAACATAACGTTAGAACGTTGTCCGCTGTGTACTGAACTGTAATGACGGATAACATAACGTCAGAACGTTGTCCGCTGTGTACTGAACTGTAATGACGGATAACATAACGTCAGAACGTTGTCCGCTGTGTACTGAACTGTAATGACGGACAACATAACGTTAGAACGTTGTCCGCTGTGTACTGAACTGTAATGACGGATAACATAACGTCAGAACGTTGTCCGCTGTGTACTGAACTGTAATGACGGATAACATAACGTCAGAACGTTGTCCGCTGTGTACTGAACTGTAATGACGGATAACATAACGTCAGAACGTTGTCCGCTGTGTACTGAACTGTAATAACGGACAACATAACGTCAGAACGTTGTCCGCTGTGTACTGAACTGTAATAACGGACAACATAACGTTAGAACGTTGTCCGCTGTGTACTGAACTGTAATAACGGACAACATAACGTCAGAAAGTTGTCCGCTGTGTACTGAACTGTAATAACGAACAACATAACATTAGAACGTTGTCCGCTGTGTACTGAACTGTAATAACGAACAACATAACATTAGAACGTTGTCCGCTGTGTACTGAACTGTAATAACGGACAACATAACATTAGAACGTTGTCCGCTGTGTACTGAACTGTAATAACGGACAACATAACATTAGAACGTTGTCCGCTGTGTACTGAACTGTAATAACGAACAACATAACATTAGAACGTTGTCCGCTGTGTACTGAACTGTAATAACGAACAACATAACATTAGAACGTTGTCCGCTGTGTACTGAACTGTAATAACGAACAACATAACATTAGAACGTTGTCCGCTGTGTACTGAACTGTAATAACGAACAACATAACATTAGAACGTTGTCCGCTGTGTACTGAACTGTAATAACGGCCAACATAACGTCAGA
This sequence comes from Carcinoscorpius rotundicauda, assembly GCA_011833715.1. Taxonomy (NCBI): domain Eukaryota; kingdom Metazoa; phylum Arthropoda; class Merostomata; order Xiphosura; family Limulidae; genus Carcinoscorpius; species Carcinoscorpius rotundicauda. The sequence goes on from CM022391.1 coordinate 186,192,452, forward strand.
ACGTTGTCCACAAGTTATTGAACTGTACAGAGAGGTATGGTGTTAACTCGTTGTCCAATGTGTTTTAAACACAAGCAAATTGTTAGAAAGTTATCCACTGTTAACTGAACATTAATATCACAAACATATCGTTAGAACGTTGTCTGATAAGCATTGAAATACAGTAAAAACATCACACCCTTTGAGCTTTGTCTGTATAGTGAACTCTAACAAGAAAAAAGACATATTGTAATCATGTTGTCCGCTGTATACTCAAAAATAATGTGAAATAATACACATCACGTTGTTAACTAATATAATGTACAGTTAAATAACACATATCGCGTTGTCAAATACTAGAATGTACTGTTAAATAGCACACATCGCGTTGTTAACTTCTTGACTGTTAAATTAAATAACACACCACGTGGTTAACTAGTAGACTGTATAGTTAAATAACACACACCACGTTGTAAATTAGTAGGCTGTATAGTTAAATAACACATCACGTTGTTAACTACTAGACTGTATAGTTAAATAACACACATCACGTTGTTAACTACTAGACTGTATAGTTAAATAACACATCACGGTGTTAACTACTAGACTGTATAGTTAAATAACAAATCACGTTGTTGACTACTAGAATGTACAGTTAAATAACACACATCGCGGTGCTAACTTCTTGACTGTATAGTTAAATAACACTCCACGTGATTAATTAGTAGGCTGTATAGTTAAATAACACACACCACGTGGTTAACTAGTAGACTGTTTAATTAAATAACACACTACGTTGTAAATTAGTAGGCTGTATAGTTAAATAACACATCACGTTGTTAACTACTAGACTGTATAGTTAAATAACACACATCACGTTGTTAACTACTAGACTGTACAGTTAAATAACACATCACGTTGTTAACTACTAGAATGTATAGTTAAATAACACACATCACGTTGTTAACTAGTAGGCTGTATAGTTAAATAACACACACCTCGTTGTTAACTAGTGGACTGTATAGTTAGATAACACACCACGCTGTTAACTAGTAGGCTGTATAGTTAAATAACACAATCACTTTATTAACTAGTAGGCTGTGTAGTTAAATAACATACATCACGTTATTAACTAGTTGGCTGTATAATTAAATAACACACATCACGTTATTAACTAGTAGGTTGTATGGTTAAATAATACACATCACGTTGTTAACTAGTAGACTGTATAGTTAAATAACACACATCACGTTATTAACTAGTAGGCTGTATAGTTAAATAACACACACCACGCTGTTAACTAGTAGACTGTATAGTTAAATAACACACATCACGTTATTAACTAGTAGGCTGTATAGTTAAATAACACACACCACGCTGTTAACTAGTAGACTGTATAGTTAAATAACACATATTACGTTATTAGCTAGTAGGCTGTATAGTTAAATAACACACGTGATATTGTTAACATTCATATTCTACTGTTTTCGTTTTAATTGTTCCTTATATATGTTGTAGTTGTTTTTCAATATAGAAACATTCACTGTGAAGGATAAACATAAATAAAAAGTAAAGTTTACATCAACACCAACAAAACAATATCGAATTTCTATAGATATTAGTTTCAACACTTGACACGCCCTCTGGAGCCCAGTATTAATACTGTTCCGTGAGGGTGTGATTCAAGTTTCTTTTAAACCACATTACGTTATTATGTGTATACAGTTATTATTAGAAGTGAGCTTATGACTGAGAAACGATACCAAACGAATTAGAAAAATGTACTACAAACAAAAGAAAAACTATGGAAGAAACAAGAACTTTAGAATTAAAACCTAACTTGAATAGAACACGAGCAGCACTTCTGAGTTAGTTAGATCTAAAACCACTCAGAGCTGGTATCAAATATCCAATTATTTGATTAGATGCGTTTGTAATTTTGGTGATCATTTCTCACTGTTAGAGAAAAAAAAAGTTGCACAAAAATATACGATAAATAACTGTCAGGAAAGAAATATAACACGTAACCCATTATTACAAACACGTGATTATGTATCTTCAAATGACAATATAACACGTAACTTATTATTACAAACACGTGATTATTTATCTTCAAATAATAATATAACACGTAACCTATTATTACAAACACGTGATTATTTATATTCAAATTATAATATAACACGTAACTTATTATTACAAACACGTGATTATTTATCTTCAAATGATAATATAACACGTAACCTATTATTACAAACACGTGATTATTTATATTCAAATGATAATATAACACGTAACTTATTATTAAAAACACGTGATTATTTATCTTTAAATGATAAATGTGATTATGTATCTTCAAATAATAATATAACACGTAACCTATTGTTACAAACACGTGATTATGTATCTTCAAATGATAATATAACACGTAACTTATTACAAATACGTGATTATGTATCTTCAAATGATAACATAACACATAACTTATTATTACAAACACGTGATTATGTATTTTCAAATAATAATATAACACGCAACTTTACTATCACTAACACGTTAATATTTATTCACATTTAAATAATACTACAGCACGTAACTTTACTATTACAAACACGTTATTGTTTACTTATATTAAAATAATAATACAACACGTAACTTTATCATTACTATATATTACGTATGTGTTGCGTACATTAAAAAAGGCCGGAAAAAAATTAGGACATACAAAATGATGTATTTTGTTAAACGTTATTAAGTGTAAGTTCATTTAAGATAATACATAGAAACATACACTCTCTGATGATTTAGTAAATAAATCAATATTTGGAACCTTGTTGCATTGTTACTTGCATCACTGAAAGGCTTCTGTTTTTGAAATTTGTGTAAACATATTTCCACCTGTTACAAATTATCATGCGCTGTTTACAATGGCTGGACAAAAAATTATTGCAGGTCTCTTTCTGAAAAATCCTAGTACCTCATGATGATACATATTTCATTACTTTCAAATGATATTAAGACAAAAATATTATAGCTTCTTGATCTAAATACATGTTTATAACATGTAAGAGTGAATATTTACAAAAAAAGATCAGTTTTAAACGGGACCTCACCACCTGCAAAACGAGAAACCGTGTCAAAATTGTTCTGGTACATGCCGTTTCAAGATTATTTACTATCAAGCATTAAAAGTGACTGTGTTATCATATAGGAACTAACTCAAGAAAGTGGTGAGAGACAAAGAGAAGAAACTGCTTGAAATGTATTCAGTTCCTGCTTTTAGTTCTGCAACAAAAACATTTGTAAAATGTTTACCGTTTCTAAACTTACTGATGTCCTCACCCATCTAACATACAAATGTGCATTTAAACACAATTGGTGTTTATTTTTGGTTATTTGAGTAAATTTACATTATTTTACTTAACCATGTAATGTATTTTGCAATAGCAAAAACTAAATATCCTCTCTGTGAATCTAATGATGTAGTTTACAATAATAAAAAACAATCCATCTTATCAATGAATCTTATGATGTAGTTTACAATAATAAAAAACAATCCATCTTATCAATGAATCTTATGATGTAGTTTACAATAATAAAAAACAATCCATCTTATCAATGAATCTTATGATGTAGTTTACAACAATGACAAAACAAAACATCTTATCAATGAATCTTATAATGTAGTTTACAACAATGACAAAACAAAACATCTTATCAATGAATCTTATGATGTAGTTTACAACAATGACAAAACAAAACATCTTATCAATGAATCTTATAATGTAGTTTACAACAATGACAAAACAAAACATCTTATCAATGAATCTTATGATGTAGTTTACAATAATAAAAAACAATCCATCTTATCAATGAATCTTATGATGTAGTTTACAATAATATAAAACAATCCATCTTATCAATGAATCTTATGATGTAGTTTACAACAATGACAAAACAAAACATCTTATCAATGAATCTTATGATGTAGTTTACAACAATGACAAAACAAAACATCTTATCAATGAATCTTATGATGTAGTTTACAATAATAAAAAACAATCCATCTTATCAATGAATCTTATGATGTAGTTTACAACAATGACAAAACAAAACATCTTATCAATGAATCTTATGATGTAGTTTACAATAATAAAAAACAATCCATCTTATCAATGAATCTTATGATGTAGTTTACAACAATGACAAAACAAAACATCTTATCAATGAATCTTATAATGTAGTACATAATCCATACATTATCTACACATTATTCACATATTATCTATACATAATCCATACATTATCTACACATTATTCACATATTATCTATACATAATCCATACATTATCTATACACTATCTACACATTATCTATTCATTATCAACACATTTCGTTTTCCAAACTTTGTTTCTTTTTATAAGGAGGTGGTGTTTTATTGTAGTTAAGTTTGTAAAACGTGTATCTGTCTTATGTTGAAAGTTATGTTTTAAAGTGTTCAAACCAACTGTTGTGTTACTTACGGCTCATGATCTTGATGCTACAGTCCTGAACGTCATGAGGGTAAGATCCCAGGTTCATCTCACAACTTAACGTCAGAGACATTCTATAAAAAAGGACATAGTTAGAGAACTTCAACGAACCTCACAATAGCAGAATTTGGTGTGAAAAAATGCTATACGAATCAAAAACCTGGAAACCATAAGACACTTGGTGTGAAGGAACTGATGTGACCAAGATGACATTATGAAGCTGGCAACTGTACAAATTGATGAGAAACTTGGGACGGCTTTCAATGCTTAAACTTTTTGTAACATTTGTAAGTTACCAGTCCATGTGTTACTCGATTTGTAGCTACGTCAGTCACTTTCCCTGTAATCTTCTTTTGTTCGAACTTGGCTTTAACCAACACGTGGCTGTCACGAAAACCTCTCATTACAGATAAACTAAACTTTGTGATATCAGAATAGAAGATACGATTTATTCTGTAATCACGATCCTTCAATACGTTCTGTGTTTCACCCAAAATCGATTGTAAGATAAAATTATCTTTTTATACTCGAATAAAGAAAACTAAAATGTGATTTGAAATGAGTGAAATAAATTATTGAAACTTATTTAGACTGAATTAAGAAATATCGGACATTTTTTTGCGTGTTCATTCGTTACCAAAACTACATAAAAATAGTAGATTCTTTTCTAAACCAGTATTTAACAATCACAATATTGGATTGTTTGTTTCTTGAATTTGGCGCAAAGCTACACGAGAGCTATAAGGGCGCTAATTGTCTCTAATTTAGTAGTGTAAAAGTATAGAGAAGGCAGCTAGTCAACACAACCAACTCTTGGGCTGTTTTTTTACAAACAAATAGTGGGATGAATTGCACTTTATAAATCCCTTACGGCTGAAAGGGCGAGCATTTTAGGAGTGAGGGAACTCGAACCCGCGACCTTACATTATGAGTACAGCGCCCTAACTACTTAGACATGTAAGTTAAAAATCAGTTGGTGAAACGCCAAGGTGGATTGAGATAACAACAAAACTGAAATTCTACGTAACCTACACACTATAACACCGCTGAAACCGTGATTTACCTATAAAAAATAACCTGAAACAGTAACGTGTGTATCTAGTGTAACAACAAAACTGAAACAGTAACGTGAGGTATCTAGTGTAACAACAAAACTGAAACAGTAACGTGAGGTATCTAGTGTAACAACAAAACTGAAACAGTAACGTGATGTACGGAACTCACCTTGCCGCGAAAAATACTTCGCTGTTGTTGTAAAGAACCATGTACATGTAAGGGTTAACAATGTCATGAACTTGTCCATTAAGCGAGTTCTTGAAGTAAGTGTCTGGGGTCCAGATGTCGCTGCGCCACTGGTTGTTCAGAATAACTTTGTAATCGTGGTAGTTGTTAGCGATGCTGGAGTTAAGTCGGTGATCTTTCCAGAACTGATGGTAGAATATGTCTGCTTGGTAGGCCTGGAATGTGTTTGATTTATCGTTTATTTTCTTTAAAGAGAAAGATATTTAAGTAATTGAGAACTCAAAACAATTCACGTGATAAACTTTGCTCAACAAAGAAGTGTCATGACTAGGGCGTTAATTGTAAAAAATCATAATTATTTATTAGACATATTGTAATTTTGACCTGTGTTAAAACCTTTGTAAAACTGGGAATGTGAGGTCCAGTCTGACGGAGTTTTTTTTTAACATACACTGTCATGAAAGTTATTAATAAGTTACATATTGGGTTAAGGATTCTTCTGCAGTAGGTGTCTGTAAGTTGTTAGCTGCAAATTCAATAATAAACGAACAGCCAGCACTCCACTTGTTTTTACAATAAAATATATATTCGAACAAGTTAAATGTATATATAAAAACTTTTTTCACTTCGTATTTCATAGCTGTATGTTAATTGTGTGTCATCATATAACACACATAACATGCACCTGTTGTCTTTTCTTTTCCGTAACGTTTGGCAAATTTTAGGTTCTGGTCAGCCACCGCTGGTTTTACACTTGACTGGATATTCTTGGACTCGTCAGTTGTATTACCTCCATGGACTTCTATATACTTTATGCTCACTTGTTCCTTTCGTCTACATCTTTACATGCTTCTCTCTGATAAGTGATATGTGAATTTAACATGTGAGCATGAAATATTTCTACATTAATAGATCTGCCAGTTCCTGAAAATTACTTTCATAATGGCCGTATCAGTCCGTCTTGTGATGTGCCACAAACTGAAACAGATCCTCCAATGTGGGATTTGACTCTTGTGACCTTAACAATGAAAGTCTTCTATAAGTTCATACAGTTTCAGTAAAGTCAGTTTTAATTTCTCATAATCCATGATATCTGTATGTACTTTTAGGCCTTTTCTTTTGAGAAATGGACTCAGATAGACTGTCCAGACACCTTTATTCCAGTTCTGAATTTGGACAACTCTTTTACATCTTTCCAGAAAACATCTATGCCATCTTTATGTTTATCAGTATTTGGGCATCTTGAGCCATCTGGCCCTGATTCCTTTGTTATTCTTTCTTTGTATTTTCATTATCTCTATTTCCAGCTTCTCCTTCTTAATTCTGTTTTTCTTTGGTTTTTCTTGTTGTTTAACAAACTCTCGTAATTGACTGTCTTTTAACCCAAGTGGTTCTCCTCTGTATCTCTTTATCAAAATCATGTTAATACAGAGTAACAGTAATCTCCCTACTGTTTCTGTATAAAGACCTATACGTCGTTCAAATTTGCTTCTACTGTCGTTTCAAAATTTATAATTGTGGCTATCACTAGCTAATTGTAAAAGAAACCATTTGTAACTAGTAGTAGAATATATAGTAAATTAAATATAGATTTGACTGATTACTTTTCAACAGTAGATGTTTTTGGCGATGAATTCGATAATAAACGAACAGCATGCACCCCGCTTGTTTATTAAAATAATACATATATATTCGAAAGAGTTAAAGGTCTATACCATAAAGCTCTTGATACTATGTATTTCACAGTTCTAACTTAACTACCATAAAGTTCAATTCTTCTCGTCAACAGTCCACTACTAAGTTACTTCGGAATTCAGATAACAAGACGAATTATTTTTCTCACAACACCATCAGAGTAAAATAGACTTTTCTTTTGTTTTTTCTACTTTATCACAGCAGTATCAGTCCATAATTCACATACACTGTCCGCAGTTCTGTCCTGAACTTTCAATTCTCGGGTTTATTGTGGTTGTTGTTTATTTTTGTATTTAAGCCTGTTTCTAATAAACTTCTGCTTCTCGCATATAGGCCTACTTCCTGTAGGTCCACAATGGCATGTACAATTGATTTAGAACATCGTTTGACAAGACCAGTTTTTCTCCTAAAATGCGATAAATATTAGTATTAACTCCTATGGTAGTTAACTCATCGTTTTATAACATTTCTTATCAACTTCTCTCACTCTCTTTTTTTACCCTTTATATTCTATGCTTGTCGCTAATTGTAGGTCTATCACTTAAGCCTTCCATAATTTCTATATCCTCAACACCAGTAGACTGAAAGAGATGTTCGATAGCCTCGACATCAAAGAATTATAAACATAAAGTACGATTCTTACCGTCTTGCGTCCGCAAACGTATAATAACTGTTGCTTTTTAATAATTGCTTTCAACAATACTTATTTATTATCGTTTTATTCAACAAAACATGACTTTCAGTGAATAAAAGAGATTATACAGGCCAAATATATTCATTTTATCGTTCACTACTTGTGCGAACCATGACAGCAAGTAATCCTATATGTTCTTGAAATCCAGTCGATTCCATAATATATCTCAAAATTCGAGTAATTTCAAACTATAATGAGACCCAGGGATTTCACCTTCTCCTTAGATATATACAGATAAATTATATTTAAATTATTTGAAATACGTATATAATGTTTCTTAAAAGCCATGTAATGAATACGAGATTGATTTCCTCATGCTAGCCTTGATGTTAACTAAGTGGTTTTTATATACGCTTGGCTTGATATTAAGGACATGAAGGTTTACATATTTCTCTAGATTTGGCTTCATGTTAACTGAATGGTTTTTATATATCGTTACTCTTGGAATGATGTTCACTAAATGTGGTTTCCAATATACATTTCTTTAGGGTTGGTTTGATATTAACTGAATGTAGCTTGTGGTGTTATATATTTCATTACGGTTGACTTGAGATTAAGTAAATTTGGTTTGTGCTCTTATATATTTCATTACGGTTGGTTTGATGCCAACTAAATGTGGTATTATATATTTGTTTACGCTTGGTTTGATATTACCTAAATGTGGTTCTATACATATTTCTTGACGTTTGGGTTGATATTAACTAAATTTGGTTTGTGGTTATATATATACATACATGTGGTTACATATATATATATTTTATGCACATATGGCTTGATGCCCCCTGCTAGTACAGCGGTAAGACAACGCTAAAATTTGGGGTTCTATAATCCTCGGTAGGTTCAATAGATAACTCGATGTGGCTTTCATACACGAAACCCCCCCACACACTATTGTTTTCATATAAATTGTTTGCGGATTCTGGTTTTATATATGTAATAGCACTTGGTTTGATATAAGCTAAATGTGGTTTTTGGTTTTATATATTTTATTACTCTTGGTTTGATATTAACTAAATGTGGTTTTTGGTTTTATATATTTTATTACTCTTGGTTTGATATTAACTAAATGTGGTTTTTGGTTTTATATATTTTATTACTCTTGGTTTGATATTAACTAAATGTGGTTTTTGGTTTTATATATTTTATTACTCTTGGTTTGATATTAACTAAATGTGGTTTTTGGTTTTATATATTTTATTACCCTTGGTTTGATATTAACTAAATGTGGTTTGTGGTTTTATATGTTTCATTACCCTTGGCTTTATATTATCTAAATGTGGTTGTATATATTTGCTTACGTTTGGTTTGATATTATTTAATTGTGGTTCTATAAACATTTCTTCGCGCTTGGTTTCATATTAACTAAATGTGGTTTGTGATTTTATATATTTCATTACCCTTTGTTTGATATTAGCTGAATGCGATTTGTGACATATATATGTGCCATTACCCTTGGTTTTATATTAACTAAATGAAGTTTTATACATTTGTTTACGCTTGGTTTTATATTAACTAAATGTGGTCAGAGGCTTTATAAATTTGTTTACGGTTGGTTTGACATTAACTGAAGGTGGTTTGTGATTTTATATATATATATTTTGTTCACAAATATATTTATAGTACGCTTGGTTTGATGACCCCGCCAGTACAGCGGTTGGCCTACGGATTTGCAATGATAACATTAGGAGTTTGATAGCCCTCGGTGGGTTTAGTAAATAGCTTGATGTGGCTTTCCTACAGGAAAACACACACACACACCTATTTTTCATATTAATTGATTGTGCATTGTAGTTTTATAAACTGAATAACAATTGGTTTGATATTACCTATATTTCATTACCCTTAGATTGATACAAAGTAAATGTGATTTGTGGTTTTACACATATCATTACCCTGAGTTTGATATTAACTAAAAATGATTTGTTGTTTTATATGTTTCATTACCTATGGTTTGATATCAGCAAAATGTAGTTTGTGGTTTTATATGTTTCATTACCTATGGTTTGATACTAGCCTCATGTGGTTTGTAGTTTTATATGTTTCATTACCTATGGTTTGATACTAGCCTCATGTGGTTTGTAGTTTTATATGTTTCATTACCTATGGTTTGATACTAGCCTCATGTGGTTTGTAGTTTTATATGTTTCATTACCTATGGTTTGATACTAGCCTCATGTGGTTTGTAGTTTTATATGTTTCATTACCTATGGTTTGATACTAGCCTCATGTGGTTTGTAGTTTTATATGTTTCATTACCTATGGTTTGATACTAGCCTCATGTGGTTTGTAGTTTTATATGTTTCATTACCTATGGTTTGATACTAGCCTCATGTGGTTTGTAGTTTTATATGTTTCATTACCTATGGTTTGATACTAGCCAACTCTTGGGCTACTCTTTTACCAACGAATAGTGGGATTGACCGTCACATTATACACCCCCACGGCTGGGAGGGCGAGCATGTTTAGCGCGACGCGGGCGCGAACCCGCGACCCTCGGATTACGAGTGCACGCCTTAACGCGCTCGGCCATGCCAGGCCAGTTGTTTGAATAAAGCGTGATATTTCGTATAGTCCGACAGTGTCATGTTTCGAATCATCTATATATGCTCTACGATTTTTTTTTTCACTTCTGTGTTTGAACCACACTGTTCTGTGTTCACGACTGTATTACTCATAGCGTCCTCTATCCGCTATAGGTTCAACAAGATTAACTTCATTACGTACAAGTGACGTGGATTTTGAAAGAAACGACTCATGTTTATATATGCGTTTATATTTACACTTGGTTTACCTTGTAACACGGAGGTAACATAAATAAAAACATACAATTCCTTAACGAACAAACTATAAACGACTACATGAACAAATATCCAGGCCCGCCTCTCTTGTTTTAACGTCTTTGTTTTCACTGTTTCTGTGTATGAAATATAACCTCCTTATTACTTACTTACATCTTGACAAAGATTACATTAACGATTGAAATGTTATAACTAAACATAAATTAATGTAATCGAAATGTTTTTTTCCCACAACTGTTTTCATGTGATTGGATATTTTATTACATTACAATCCAAGTTTAAGCCAACTTTTGAATGATTATATAGTTCTTCTCTTTCTCACCAGAGGTAAAATTGCAAATTCAACCCGCGACACAAAAAGAACTTTTAAACCCTATAAATATTGCACGTGAGCGTTCGGGAAATAACACTTTACAGCCCAGTCGAGTTTATAAATATAGTTTGAAGTCAATGGTCTTCCAACATGTCGATTAAATAAACAAGTGTGTCAATGACAACTGTGAAAGAGTTAAAACAATATTGAGTTTTAAGTTTGTATCTTACACTGTCATTCTTTATAGCTCTTATATGGAGGCAAACAATCTTGTCATGTAGCATAATTCATGAATCATTTGATAAATATCCCTTGGATACGTTACGTCTAGGAGCTTCAGAGTTCGATTTTATTTATAAAAAAACAAACTTGGTCAAACACAACTGAAATCAATAGTCATATGAATAGTCTTTGTAGATAGTTGTTGTTTATAAGACGAAGCCTAACCAGTAGAGGTTAAATGTACGTCATGCTTAGACGTGTTTTTAACTACTAATTCTGCAGTTCTTTACGTTAATGCTAAATAAGATGAGTTAAGCCTAACTTAAATCGACATAAAAACTGGAGCTCATAGTTGTAAATATTGTCAACAGAAGAACTAAGTCACTGGAGGTTATATACTCAGTCACTGTGGGTTATACAGTATATACTTAGTCACTGTAGGTTATATAGTATATATTCAGTCACTGTGGGTTATATAGTATATACTCAGTCACTATAGGTTATATAGTATACACTCAGTCACTATAGGTTATATAGTATATACGCAGTCACTGTGGGTTATATAGTATATATTCAGTCACTGCAGGTTATATACTATATATTCAGTCACTGTAGGTTATATAGTATATATTCAGTCACTGTATGTTGATATAGTACATATTCCGATCAGAAAAAAAAAATCCAAATAGTTGTGACGAGACGTCAGCAGTCACGTGGGTGTTAGACAGAATACCTGTTCGTTTACAATCATGTAGACATCTACGTTCCCACTTTAACAGCATATTGACCAATAAGGAAGCAATGTTAGTTACTTCGTTATGTTAGAAAATTTGAAGATTAATTTAAATTTTAATTTTTAAATACTAGTAATTTATTAACCTGAACATCGTAGTTTTGTAGGTTGTTTATATAGATGTGTGGTCACTATGAGCATCTCTCACAGTGTCGGATGTTTTAGCCTCGTTTTTAAAACCATTTTCTTTTGCACGTCTATTCCATTGGGTGCAAGTAATTTCTCACATGTAGCTCCAAATATTTATAGTTACGATTTGTTATTGGCTTGAATACCCATACCAGATTCTAAACATTTTTAACTACAAGCTTAATTCAGATCTATGCTTCCGAGTATAGAACAACCCAATCTGACAGAAGCTGGTTAACTGTCTATTTACCATTTTGTAAGCTTAACCTCCATAGATATATCGCAGCTTATTCCTTGTTATTATTTATCTATAATTTGTGTACAGAGCCCTTCGGTTTTAAAAGTAATATATATATATATATATAACAGAATTTTCCCTTTACAGATTGAGTTTAAATAAATAAATAGGCTGATGAATGTTTCGGTTTTGGGACCCTTTTCAACTTTAACGCCTTTCAAAACATGTGGAGATGAAGCCAAGCAAAAGTAATGTTTAAAGACACGCTTGGAACAGGTATTTGTGCATTGGACGAACGGATCGTGAGTTACGGCTTAAAAAGGTGAAAAAGGCGGCCCATGCCCCTATTTTGAACATCATTTTCATTAGAATGTAGTGATATTTGTTATCATTGTTTTGTATGGACAAATCACTGAAGAAATTAGGTAACATTCTGAAACACGTAACAGTTTGAAAATATGTTAAAATTACCCTAAAACCACATAACGCTCACACATTTCTAACGTGTATAATATGATAATGTGTGTGACAACAATGTCTAACTTAATGTATAAAACAACAGAATCTAACATAACGTAACATACAAGTTAACAGAAATATTATAGCTAAATGAATTCATGACCATCACTAAGTTACAGCGTGAACTTAAAACAACGAACACAAAAAGTCTAAAATGAATCAAAATTATCTGTGTTTTTCGCACTATCAATTTAACTGGTGAGTTTAGTAAAAGATTTACAAACTTATGTTTACAAAGTGACTTGTCTTTACAGAGCTAACACTTGTTGAAATAATAATTTTACTCGAAGTAATGGAAAACAAAACATGGGTTTACCTGCATTTCCTCGTCTACTGAGAGGATATTTAGAATCGCAACTTTGATATAGACTTTGACAGGACTTCCTGAAACATTGTTAGAAATACATTAAATAACTTTTAGTTTACTGTTTTAATTGACAAACACAAGGTGACACTTTTTGAGCCTTAAATACGTCACTCGCTTACTACTATTTTTGAATGTTTGACAATTTGTTTTAATGCTTTTTAACAACACACTAATATTTATGCTTCGTTTTATCTTATTATTATGCATGTAACAACCGTTCAAAACACGACAGGACAGATATCTACAATTCGTATGCGAAAGCACTCAGTTTTTACGTTTCAGTAAAGAATAATTATTGATTTCAACAACGTGCCAATTAATAGATCACCGAATCCGAAAACAATGATTATTAACATCACAAAGTCAGACCCTAATTGTTTTGTAGTTCAAAAACAATGACTATTTACATTCAGACCCTAATTGTTTTGTAGTTCAAAAACAATTACTATTAACATTCAGACCCTAATTGTTTTGTAGTTCAAAAACAATGACTATTTACATTCAGACCCTAATTGTTTTGTAGTTCAAAAACAATTACTATTAACATTCAGACCCTAATTGTTTTGTAGTTCAAAAACAATGACTATTTACATTCAGACCCTAATTGTTTTGTAGTTCAAAAACAATTACTATTAACATTCAGACCCTAATTGTTTTGTAGTTCAAAAACAATTACTATTAACATTCAGACCCTAATTGTCCTATAGTTCAAAAACAATTACTATTAACATTCAGACCCTAATTGTCCTATAGTTAAAAAACAATGACTATTAATATCACAAAGTCAAACCCTAATTGTTCTATAATTCAAAAGCAATGACTATTTACATTCAGACCCTAATTGTTCTATAGTTCAAAAACAATGACTATTAACATTCAGACCTTAATTGTTCTATAGTTCAAAAACAATTACTATTAACAATCAGACCCTAATTGTCCTATAGTTAAAAAACAATGACTATTAACATTCAGACCCTAATTGTCCTATAGTTAAAAAACAATGACTATTAATATCACAAAGTCAAACCCTAATTGTTCTATAGTTCAAAAACAATTACTATTAACATTCAGACCCTAATTGTTTTGTAGTTCAAAAACAATTACTATTAACATTCAGACCCTAATTGTCCTATAGTTCAAAAACAATTACTATTAACATTCAGACCCTAATTGTCCTATAGTTAAAAAACAATGACTATTAATATCACAAAGTCAAACCCTAATTGTTCTATAATTCAAAAGCAATGACTATTTACATTCAGACCCTAATTGTTCTATAGTTCAAAAACAATGACTATTAACATTCAGACCTTAATTGTTCTATAGTTCAAAAACAATTACTATTAACAATCAGACCCTAATTGTCCTATAGTTAAAAAACAATGACTATTAACATTCAGACCCTAATTGTCCTATAGTTAAAAAACAATGACTATTAATATCACAAAGTCAAACCCTAATTGTTCTATAGTTCAAAAACAATTACTATTAACATTCAGACCCTAATTGTTCTATAATTCAAAAGCAATGACTATTTACATTCAGACCCTAATTGTTCTATAGTTCAAAAACAATGACTATTAACATTCAGACCTTAATTGTTCTATAGTTCAAAAACAATGACTATTAACAATCAGACCCTAATTGTCCTATAGTTAAAAAACAATGACTATTAACATTCAGACCCTAATTGTCCTATAGTTCAAAAACAATGACTATTAATATCACAAAGTCAAACCCTAATTGTTCTATAGTTCAAAAACAATGACTAATAACATTTGGACCCTAATTGTTCTGTAGTTCAAAGGAATGAAATTCTCAAACTAAGCTTTTCAATTTTTGTAGTTAATAATGGGAAAATCCGTCGTTATATAATGAATTTCATAGACCTTTTCTAATGACCGAGAAACAGCTCGACTGGCAAAGTTAAATATTTGTCGTTTAGGTTAAAGGAGTTCTTTCAAAGTAAGGTTTTAAAGCAATAGCTGTCAAAGTTGTCAGAATATGTGAACAATTACACCCAAACACACCCTTTCACTTACGTCACCAGCGTAACTAGGTGTTGTTTATCAGTTGGAAGGTTTTATGAGACTATAGAATTATATTGATAGGACTAACTTTGACGCATCAGTTTGGAAGGTTTTACTTTTCTTATCAATTGGGAAATTTCAGACACCTAGGTTTGACATATCAGTGTAGAAGGTTTCATAAGACTACATATTTACATAGGACTAGGTTTCAAATACCAGTACAGAAGGTTTCATGAGACTACATATGTACATAGAACTAGGTTTCAAATACCAGTACAGAAGGTTTCATGAGACTACATATGTACATAGAACTAGATTTCAAATACCAGTACAGAAGGTTTCATGAGACTACATATGTACATAGAACTAGGTTTCAAATACCAGTACAGAAGGTTTCATGAGACTACATATGTACATAGAACTAGGTTTCAAATACCAGTACAGAAGGTTTCATGAGACTACATATATACATAGAACTAGGTTTCAAATACCAGTACAGAAGGTTTCATGAGACTACATATGTACATAGAACTAGGTTTCAAATACCAGTACAGAAGGTTTCATGAGACTACATATGTACATAGAACTAGGTTTCACACATCACTATGGAAGATTTCATGCATCTGGAGGCTCACTTTATTTTAACTGGTTTTTGAAACCTCTCTATAAATCCCAACAAGCCTGTTATTAACGTGAAACCCATATGTTAAACTTAGTTATTTTTGTTTCTAGACAGTTTATTTCAAAATGAATACGTTAGAGATAGATGCAATCAATCTATCTATATATACAAAACACGACATAGAACTAAAGAAATCTCTCTATAAGTAAGTTAGTCACGTGTTCGTGAAAGTAAACCCCGTTTCAACGTTAATTTATGTTATAATGTATGATGTAGTTATTTGTCATCGTGTTTGTACTTTTGACGTAGATTGTTAAACTTTCTCGTACATACAGTGAAAGTAATGAGGTTTATGTTAACATAGGTTAACAGAACTACTTACATTTCTAATCAACATTGATTGAATTAAGATTTAGGAAATAAAATTCCTACCGTTCCAAGTGGGCGGTCTCATTCTATCGTACGATGAGGATACGATATCGCCAAGTTCAACAGCTGGTTTCATTTGGTCATTATCACAACTGGGAATTACCAGACAGAGAAACTAGTTAGAAACCCAGTAAAAAAACTTTATGTAAAAGGTATAAAATAAACAGTTTAATTGTTAAAAATTGATTACTGTATGTAATATAAACAGTAAAATTATTTTTATTCGAAAAACAAATACATTTTTGTTCTCACTTAAAGAAATAGTTCTGTTCGCTTCATCTTCATTGTTACTAAAACTGTTAACCGTCTAACATTAAACGTATTATTACGATAAAGAAATAGAAACTTGTTTTACTACATCATATAATTGGAGCTGTTGGAAAATTACGTGTCACTTTTAAATCAAAATATTGTATTATTAGACAAACCCGACAAACAGTTGTACATAAGTATCCTAAAGCTATTGTTTTTTTGTGTTTATTTTCACCAGTAACTAGTGTTGTAATACACTGTTGCACCATTGAAGTCATGTAGAAACAGACGACATAGTGTTACTATACAAACCCGATACAAGATATTGGTTTTGAGATTCTGACTTAGTGTAGTTATAGTTGACGCTTCGGCACTTTTATTGTAAATCTATTGTTTATTTGGAACCTGGCATATTTGTTGTCTTCAGTCTGGGATCGATCTGTAATGATATTTCTGCAAGCCTAACTTATGAGCTACGGTTTAAACGGACACAATCTGACCAGCGACGTATGGTGGACAAAACAGAAATTACATCAACACCATTCATTTCAAAAACTTAAATATTCAAAGCCAACAATAACCACAGAAGAGAACACAAGCAGAAAGATACAGAATGGACTATCTGTGATGTGTCAACCACCGTTATAGAAATTCGACTTTTAACGTTATAAGCTTCAAGTTTACGACACAACCATTGTGTGGCAATATCATTGTTTGAAACATGTACAAGTTCTGAAGCTGATTCAGGATTGTAACATATTGGAAACGTTAAAAGGTGTATTATCACCAAAAGTTTAAGGTTTAATTGTTGAAACAACTATAACATATCTTAACACTAAAAATAACAATCTTTTTTAACATCAAGTGATTTTCAATACTTGAACATTCAACATTTTGTTTTACAAGTTTTCAGGAACTCTCCTGAAGAATCTATAAAGCGAAGTGTTGAGTTTTAAATTCAACAAAAACAGCAAACTTAGGTCATTTATTAGTAGCTGAAAAATCTATACAACAATATGTACCTGACACAGAAACTAAATAATTTTGATAGATCGATAACAATAAGAGATTCAACAATAAACCAGTTCCACTGTTTCGTTATTCAATCTTAGCAACAGACTTGTCTTTATTCGTAGGCTGCGTCATCTAGCATTCAAGTGAAGTATAGATATATATTATGTATGATGATAGATTGCAGTATTTTTTCCCCGGACATAAAGACTATATCTGCCCTCAAAACTTCTATTGTAATGTATGATTATACATTTAGTAAACGTTCTTTAGATTGTATAGGATCCACCATTAGGTGGCTAATAGTTTATATTTAATATCTACGCTATTTTTAGGTACTGAAAAACATTGCGCTAAATAAAAAATGCAAAGCCAAATCTATTATGTGACTTTTTAAAAGACCATACATAAACGTTGAATGAAAGCAATGAACATTTAAGTGGTCAATAATATAAAATCATTGCTAAAGCCAATGGTAATCACGAACCGTGAATAAAAAAACGGTGTTGTTAAGTAGGCCTAAAGAGGAATTACACGAAAGGAATAGTGTAGTTCGTTAATGGTTAAAACAAATTTAAAGATAAAACTTTGTTTTTCTATACTTATAACATTGTTACCCTCAAATATAAAACACATAATTCGATCACTATATTCCTACAGAATAAAATATATTACAGTTTTTATGACGATTCTTTAACGACATTCTAACGATTCAATTTCATTTCGCATTCTCCGTTCCATAATATCGATGTTTTATCTGCTGACAACAGCAGGCCTGTTTATAATTTTAGAAACTTAATCGAACACAGGTGCTTTTAGCTTAAGAAACTGTTTGTACTTAAAGTGAAGGTTGGACTTCCAAAGTTAAACAATGAATAAGATATTAGTTATGTTAAACAAAGGCTTTTGTTATTTGTTATTTAATATATTGTAACATTGTGTTACTAATAGCGAGAAGCTGTTCTTGGTTGTGACTGTTTAGCCTCATTATAACTTGTCTTGTGTTTAGCCTCATTACAACTTGTCTTGTGTTTAGCCTCATTATAACTTGTCTTGTGTTTAGCCTCATTATAACTTGTCTTGTGTTTAGCCTCATTACAACTTGTCTTGTGTGTAGCCTCATTACAACTTGTCTTGTGTTTAGCCTCATTATAACTTGCCTTGTGTTTAGCCTCATTATAACTTGTCATGCTGCTAACTGCGCGAAACGCCTTTTGTTTTGTTTTCTTACTGCAAGTTATATCTGGTTAATTTCTAATAGTTCAAAACATGCTATTGTGTGTTTGAAGAAAAATAATTTAATATATTTCTTCCATTTATTAGCCAAATCACAGAGTTAAAATGAAAGTACTTCTTATAACTATGACAATCCTCTACTTAGCTGAACCAATACGAAAAACATAGAATAATATTTACCTCACTAAAACAGACGTAATAAACCTAACATTTCCTCAACAACAAACACTACTGACAACGCTGATGTGACAATTTTATAATAAAACGATTTTTGGAGCCTTACTATATTATTATAGTCGATCAGTCATGACCGTTTATATTCTATTTGGCGACCATTATTTGACAATAACCTGTTAATGTATTTTCCACTGCAGAACCATTCTTCGTAATGATACCACGTCCAAAACACGTTTCGTTTTTCATTAACCATCTTCTGTATGAGGACAATGGTCGAACGCCATGTTCAACACTCCCATCCCACAGAAATCCAGAGGGGTTGCGCGCAACGATTTGAACTGCATGACTTTCTATAGAATAGCATGAATACCTGTTTGATTTTCCAGATGCTCAGTGATGGTTGAAAGTGAGGTTTCAACCTGTCCACCCATACTCTGTTGGCCTGATTTGGTTTGGTTTAAATTTTACGCAAAGCTATACGAAGGCTATCTGCGTTAGCCGTCCCTAATTTAGCACCCACCGCCAACTCGTGGGCTACTCACCAACGAATGGTGGGATTGATCGTAACTTATTACGCATTCACAACTGAAAGGGCGAGCATGTTTGGTGTGACGAGGATTCGAACCCTTGATCCTCATATATCGAGTGCCTTAACCACCTGGCCTGATTTCAAACTAGGTTCTTCTTAATAATGCTAAGTTACATGGATTCTCATTTTTTAAAAGACATTCATTTTGACAAATATGGCAATGATACTTAATTTTACTTGTTAATAAATAGATTGAATACACATTCCCGTCTAGAAGATTTCAAATCTCTATCTGAACATATAGTTATGATACCAATGTACAAATGTTTTGTGTCGAGAAGACTATTTACAATCTCTTTCCACACTGATCTGTTTTTGATAGGGTGACACTACTCATCAAGGAAAACCAAACAATATCAAACTGTACTTCTTATACAATCTGTTCCACAACAACTTCACATTGGGTATGATTGGTTGATAGACAGATGCTAATAAATTAATTTCACTGCCTGTTAGGACGATACATAGTTGTTAATATGTTGAGTTACACTACCGGTAAGGACGATACAAAGTTGTTAATACATTCAGTTACACTACCGGTTAGGACGATACATAGTTGTTAATATGTTGAGTTACACTACTGGTTAGAACGATACATAGTTGTTAATATGTTGAGTTACACTACCGGTTAGGACGATACATAGTTGTAAATACGTTGAGTTACACTACCGGTAAGGACGATACATAGTTGTTAATATGTTGAGTTACACTACTGGTTAGAACGATACATAGTTGTTAATATGTTGAGTTACACTACCGGTTAGGACGATACATAGTTGTTAATACGTTGAGTTACACTACCGGTAAGGACGATACATAGTTGTTAATATGTTGAGTTACACTACTGGTTAGGACGATACATAGTTGTTAATATGTTGAGTTACACTACCGGTAAGGACGATACAAAGTTGTTAATATGTTGAGTTACACTACCGGTAAGGACGATACAAAGTTGTTAATACATTGATTTACTCTACCTGCTAGAACAAAATATTTTAATTTATTCAGTTATTCTACCTGATAAAACGATACCTAGTTGTTAATACACTGAACTACTCTATCTGGTACGACAATAGATAATTATTAACAGATTCAGTTGTTCTACCTGATAAAACGATACCTAGTTGTTAATACATTGAACTACTCTATCTGGTACGACAATAGATAATTATTAATAGATTCAGTTGTTCTACCTGATAAAACGATACCTAGTTGTTAATACACTGAACTACTCTATCTGGTACGACAATAGATAATTGTTAATAGATTCAGTTATTCTACCTGATAAAACGATACCTAGTTGTTAATACATTGAACTACTCTATCTGGTACGACAATAGATAATTATTAATAGATTCAGTTGTTCTACCTGATAAAACGATACCTAGTTGTTAATACGTTGAACTACTCTATCTGGTACGACAATAGATAATTATTAATAGATTCAGTTGTTCTACCTGATAAAACGATACCTAGTTGTTAATACATTGAACTACTCTATCTGGTACGACAATAGATAATTATTAATAGATTCAGTTGTTCTACCTGATAAAACGATACCTAGTTGTTAATACGTTGAACTACTCTATCTGGTACGACAATAGATAATTATTAATAGATTTAGTTATTCTACCTGATAAAACGATACCTAGTTGTTAATACATTGAACTACTCTATCTGGTACGACAATAGATAATTATTAATAGATTCAGTTGTTCTACCTGATAAAACGATACCTAGTTGTTAATACGTTGAACTACTCTATCTGGTACGACAATAGATAATTATTAATAGATTTAGTTATTCTACCTGATAAAACGATACCTAGTTGTTAATACATTGAACTACTCTATCTGGTACGACAATAGATAATTATTAATAGATTCAGTTGTTCTACCTGATAAAACGATACCTAGTTGTGAATACGTTGAACTACTCTATCTGGTACGACAATAGATAATTATTAATAGATTCAGTTATTCTACCTGATAAAACGATACCTAGTTGTTAATACATTGAACTACGCTATCTCGTACGACAATAGATAATTATTAATAGATTCAGTTATTCTACCTGATAAACCGATACCTAGTTGTTAATACGTTGAACTACGCTATCTGGTACGACAATAGATAATTATTAATAGATTCAGTTATTCTACCTGATAAAACGATACCTAGTTGTTAATACATTGAACTACGCTATCTGGTACGACAATAGATAATTATTAATAGATTCAGTTATTCTACCTGATAAAACGATACCTAGTTGTTAATACATTGAACTACGCTATCTGGTACGACAATAGATAATTGTTAATGGATTCAGTTATTCTACCTGATAAAACGATACCTAGTTGTTAATACGTTGATTTACACCAGTGGCTAGGAGGATAGACATTTTTCTAATACATTCATTTACTCAAGCTGCTAGTACGATACATGCTTGTTAATGTATTCTGTTTCTCTATGTTCTATAATGATACGTAATTGGTAATACGTTTAATAACCTTACCATTAGGAACATACCGAGTTGTCAATACATTACGTTTCTCTACTTGCTAGAACTATACACAGTTGTTAATACATTACGTTTCTCTACTTGCTAGAACTATACACAGTTCTTAATACATTACGTTTCTCTACTTGCTAGAACTATACACAGTTGTTAATACATTACGTTTCTCTACTTGCTAGAACTATACTTAGTTGTTAATACATTACGTTTCTCTACTTGCTAGAACTATACACAGTTGTTAATACATTACGTTTCTCTACTTGCTAGAACTATACACAGTTGTTAATACATTACGTTTCTCTACTTGCTAGAACTATACACAGTTGTTAATACATTACGTAACTCTACTTGCTAAAACTATACATAGTTGTTAATACATTACGTTACTCTACTTGCTAGAACTATACACAGTTGTTAATACATTACATTTCTCTACTTGCTAGAACTATACACAGTTGTTAATATATTACGTTTCTCTACTTGCTAGAACTATACACAGTTGTTAATACACTACGTATCTCTACTTGCTAGAACTATACACAGTTGTTAATGCATTACGTAACTCTACTTGCTAGAACTATACGCAGCTGTTAATACATTACGTAACTCTACTTGCTAGAACTATACACAGTTGTCAATACATTACGTTTCTCTACTTGCTAGAACTATACACAGTTGTTAATACATTACGTAACTCTACTTGCTAGAACTATACACAGTTGTTAATACATTACGTAACTCTACTTGCTAGAACTATACTTAGTTGTTAATACATTACGTTTCTCTACTTGCTAGAACTATACACAGTCGTTAATACATTACGTTTCTCTACTTGCTAGAACTATACACAGTTGTTAATACACTACGTATCTCTACTTGCTAGAACTATACACAGTTGTTAATACATTACGTAACTCTACTTGCTAGAACTATACACAGTTGTCAATACATTACGTTTCTCTACTTGCTAGAACTATACACAGTTGTTAATACATTACGTAACTCTACTTGCTAGAACTATACACAGTTGTTAATACATTACGTTTCTCTACTTGCTAGAACTATACTTAGTTGTTAATACATTACGTTTCTCTACTTGCTAGAACTATACACAGTTGTTAATATATTACGTTTCTCTACTTGCTAGAACTATACACAGTTGTTAATACATTACGTTTCTCTACTTGCTAGAACTATACACAGTTGTTAATACATTACGTAACTCTACTTGCTAAAACTATACATAGTTGTTAATACATTACGTTACTCTACTTGCTAGAACTATACACAGTTGTTAATACATTGCATTTCTCTACTTGCTAGAACTATACACAGTTGTTAATACATTACGTAACTCTACTTGCTAGAACTATACACAGTTGATAATACATTACGTAACTCTACTTGCTAGAACTATACATAGTTGTTAATACATTACGTTACTCTACTTGCTAGAACTATACTTAGTTGTTAATACATTACGTTTCTCTACTTGCTAGAACTATACTTAGTTGTTAATACATTACGTTTCTCTACTTGCTAGAACTATACACAGTTGTTAATACACTACGTATCTCTACTTGCTAGAACTATACAAAGTTGTTAATGCATTACGTAACTCTACTTGCTAGAACTATACACAGCTGTTAATACATTACGTAACTTTACTTGCTAGAACTATACACAGTTGTCAATACATTACGTTTCTCTACTTGCTAGAACTATACACAGTTGTTAATACATTACGTTTCTCTACTTGCTAGAACTATACACAGTTGTTAATACACTACGTATCTCTACTTGCTAGAACTATACAAAGTTGTTAATACATTACGTTACTCTACTTGCTAGAACTATACTTAGTTGTTAATACATTACGTTTCTCTACTTGCTAGAACTATACTTAGTTGTTAATACATTACGTTTCTCTACTTGCTAGAACTATACACAGTTGTTAATACACTACGTATCTCTACTTGCTAGAACTATACAAAGTTGTTAATGCATTACGTAACTCTACTTGCTAGAACTATACACAGCTGTTAATACATTACGTAACTTTACTTGCTAGAACTATACACAGTTGTCAATACATTACGTTTCTCTACTTGCTAGAACTATACTTAGTTGTTAATACATTACGTTTCTCTACTTGCTAGAACTATACTTAGTTGTTAATACATTACGTTTCTCTACTTGCTAGAACTATACACAGTTGTTAATATATTACGTTTCTCTACTTGCTAGAACTATACACAGTTGTTAATACATTACGTTTCTCTACTTGCTAGAACTATACACAGTTGTTAATACATTACGTAACTCTACTTGCTAGAACTATACTTAGTTGTTAATACATTACGTTTCTCTACTTGCTAGAACTATACACAGTTGTTAATACATTACGTTTCTCTACTTGCTAGAACTATACACAGTTGTTAATACACTACGTATCTCTACTTGCTAGAACTATACACAGTTGTTAATACATTACGTAACTCTACTTGCTAGAACTATACACAGTTGTCAATACATTACGTTTCTCTACTTGCTAGAACTATACACAGTTGTTAATACATTACGTTTCTCTACTTGCTAGAACTATAGACAGTTGTTAATACATTACGTTTCTCTACTTGCTAGAACTATACACAGTTGTTAATACATTACGTTTCTCTACTTGCTAGAACTATACACAGTTGTTAATACATTACGTTTCTCTACTTGCTAGAACTATACACAGTTGTTAATACATTACGTAACTCTACTTGCTAGAACTATACACAGTTGTCAATACATTACGTTTCTCTACTTGCTAGAACTATACACAGTTGTTAATACATTACGTAACTCTACTTGCTAGAACTATACACAGTTGTTAATACATTACGTAACTCTACTTGCTAGAACTATACTTAGTTGTTAATACATTACGTTTCTCTACTTGCTAGAACTATACACAGTTGTTAATACATTACGTTTCTCTACTTGCTAGAACTATACACAGTTGTTAATACATTACGTTTCTCTACTTGCTAGAACTATACACAGTTGTTAATACATTACGTTTCTCTACTTGCTAGAACTATACACAGTTGTTAATACATTACGTAACTCTACTTGCTAGAACTATACACAGTTGTTAATACATTACGTAACTCTACTTGCTAGAACTATACTTAGTTGTTAATACATTACGTTTCTTTACTTGCTAGAACTATACACAGTTGTTAATACATTACGTTTCTCTACTTGCTAGAACTATACACAGTTGTTAATACATTACGTTTCTCTACTTGCTAGAACTATACACAGTTGTTAATACATTACGTATCTCTACTTGCTAGAACTATACACAGTTGTTAATACATTACGTATCTCTACTTGCTAGAACTGTACATATTTGATAGTATATTCAGTTAAACTACTTGCTAGGACAAAACATACTTGTGATATTCAGTTACTTTACCTGCTAAGACGATATAAAGATGTTAATATAAGACATTCTAGGAGTATCAGTGAAACGTTACTGGGCACGTGCATCGTCCTAGGAAACATGAAGATGTTCCACCTGTCGTGAAAACCTAGAACAATGGCGTGGTAAATCTGTTATTGTAGAATTAATTTTTTACACAGAATACAATTTTTTTACATTTTGATAAAAAGTTTAGAAAAATCTCCCTTTACATATCAGCTTGCCTCCTAGTGGCACTGAGGTATTTCTGTAAATTCACATCTCTAAAAACCGTGTTTATACATCTCTTGTAGGAAGAGCACATAGAGCTCATTAAATAATTCAATTTATGTTAGAAAAAATTACTAAAAGAAACGATTTTATTTGTTTTTTAATATGTTCAGTTTTTGTTTTGTTTCATGTGCTGAGTTTCAAGGTATGTATAGTCCAGTATGGGTGATTTTTTTGCGGATTTCTGTTTTGAACTGTGTATCGGTTCTAGTGATCTTGAGGTTAAGAAATGTTGTTTGGTTAGTTATTACTAACAGTTACTCACTAACCACACTAAGTTCCATCTGTTATAACTAACAGTTACTCACTAACCACACAAAGTCCCCTTCTGTTATTACTAACAGTTACTCACTAACCACACTAAGTTCCATCTGTTATTACTAACAGTTACTCACTAACCACACTAATTTCCAGCTGTTATTACTAACAGTTACTCACTAACCACACTAATTTCCAGCTGTTATTACTAACAGTTACTCAGTAATCACACTAATTTCCAGCTGTTATTACTAACAGTTACTCACTAACCACACTAAGTTCCATCTGTTATTACTAAGTTACTCACAAACCCAAGTTTTTGGGTTAGATCATGGACTTTTAGCAACACCGAGTTTTAGGGTTAGATCATGGACTTATAGCAACACCGAGTTTTTGGGTTAGATCATGGACTTATAGCGACACCGAGTTTTAGGGTTAGATCATGGAGTTATAGCAACAATAAGTTTTGGGTTAGATGATTGACTTATAGAAACACCGAGTTTTATGGTTAGATGATTGACTTATAGCAACACCGAGTTTTAGGGTTAGATGATGGAGTTATAGCAACACCGAGTTTTATGGTTAGATCATGGAGTTATAGCAAAACCGAGTTTTAGGGTTAGATGATGGAGTTATAGCAACACCGAGTTTTATGGTTAGATCATGGAGTTATAGCAACACCGAGTCTTAGGGTTAGATCATGTAGTTATAGCAACACCGAGTTTTAGGGTTAGATCATAGAGTTATAGCGCTTGTAGCTACTCTCAAGGTATCTTATTTATAAATTATTTATCTTCAGTAAGGTGTTAGAAGTTTAGACTTTATGTTTGGTTTTTACATTTTATTTAATACTGAACCTCAAACTATGTGATTAATTTATAATTTAATAAATTAAAAAGAAATCTACTTGACTGTTGTTTTAAGTTTAGAAACGCTCCTACTAATGGAACTTCAAATTTAACCTGAACAGCCATGAAACTGATTACCGACTCTTGGAGAAATAAAAATAATAAAAAAGTATTTGGTTTACTTACAAACTGTTCCTTTAAGAAAGTTTAGTGATGTGTGTCTTTTTGAAAGGATGCTAATTTCTACTTTCTTTCGGGTGTTTGTAAAAATATATGTACGTTTGATTAATACCCTTTTGTACTTGAATACAAACTGGAGAACATCAAACAATACGTCTTGCAGAATGTATGTAGGGCTACGTCGGCACAAACACAGCGAATGTTGAATGAGCTGTTAGATTCGCTCAGGTGAAGAAATGGGCAGGTACTTGTAACTTATTGACACTGGCTGTAACCAATAGTTACTGTTCATTTCTTTTTCTGATGAGTTATGTCAAAAGAGAGTTATCTTGAACTGAGATTGAAGAAGCACGTGTACTAGATGTCTAAACGTGGGACTTAATAAAGTTAAATATATGTAAATAGAGGGACTATTAGTTGTTTATTGTAAGCAAAGTGTCCGTGACTATGGTATCAACCATCTTGTTGGAGTTTCTATGTCTGTAGATTAATAACACGTTTCTGTACTAAACTACACAATGTGTTATCGGTGATACTTTAACCAAAGGCATGAAAACCAGATTTTCAGCATTGTGATTCAACATATATTCCACTGTTAAACTGGATGGTGGAACTCAGGTATTGAACTATCCTGAATTATTATAAAATATTCACATAAAAATAGACCATCATCCAAATGAGCAGATTCTGGATTACAATACAGTGTACTTTTTATTTAATGAGACAAGGATACAGTGCCAACTTCACATGTGACTTGATTACAATAAAATATATACTACATATCTAATGGGATTACAATACAGTGTCTACTTGATATTTAATGACATAACACAACAGTTTACTTCATATCTAACGAGACTACAATTCAGATTATTTCATATCTAACGTGATTACAATACAGTGTTTCCTTCATACCTTATAAATTTACAATACAGTTTACTTCATAAATAATGATATTACAATGCAGTGTTTACTTCATATCTTACAAATTTACAATACATTATACTCATAAGTAATGTTTACTTCATATTTAACCAGATTACAATACAGTGTTTATTTCATATCTAATGATATTACAATACAGTTTACTTCATACCTAATAAAATTATAATACAGTTTACTTCATATCTAACGTGAGAACAATACAGTTTACTTCATATCTAACGTGAGAACAATACTGTTTCCTTCATGTGTCACGAATTTACAATACAGTTTACTTCACAACTAAAGAGATTAAAATACTGAGTTTACTTCATGTGTAACGTGATTACAATACAGTTTACTTCATGTGTAACGTGATTACAATACAGTTTACTTCATATCTGTGGAAATTACAATGCAATGTTTACTTCATATGTAACTACTTTACAATATAGTGTTCACTTCATACACTTCATAACACTACGAATCAGTGCTCACTTCAAATCTACTGAATTATATAATATAGTTTACTTCATATATAATGAAAGTACAATAAACTTTATTTTATATCTAACGTGATTAGAATGCGGTATTACTTGATATCTTACGAGTTTACAATAAGGTTTTCTTTCATTAGAAATGAGATTACAATACAATGTTTAATTCATATCTAACGTGATTAGAATACAGCTTACTTCATATCAAATAATATTACAACAGAGTTTACTTTATATCAAATGAGATTACAATACAGTGCTTAGTTTATATCTTACGAATTTACAATACAGTTAACTTCATATCTAACATGATTACAATACAGTGCTTAGTTTATATCTTACGAATTTACAATACAGTTAACTTCATATCTAACATGATTACGATACAGTGTTTACTTAATATCTTACGAATTTACATGACAGTTTACTTCTTAAGTAATGATATTACAATACATAGTTTACTTCATATCTAACTAGAATAAAATATAGTGTTCACTTAACATCTAATGATGTTTACTTCATGTCTTAGGAGATTACAATACATATCTAACGTAATTACAATACAAAGTTAACTTTACGTCTCACCAATTCACAAAGAGTTTACTTCATAGCTTTTGAAATTATGATACAGTGTTTACTTGAAAGCTAACGAGACTACAATACAGATTACTTCGTATATAATGAGATTACAATGGAGTTTTCTTCAGATCTATTTGATTATACTACAATGTTTCATATCTAATAAAAATACAATATTTTGTTTACTTCATATCTTATAAACTTAGAATACAGTTTACTTCAGAGCTAAATTGATTACAATACATTGTTTACTTGATATTTATTGATATTACAATACAGTGTTCATTTTATATCTAATGAGAGTAAAATACAGTGTTTACTTTATATCTAATAAGATTACACAGCTCACTTCACATGTAATGAGACCACAATACAGTGTTTACTTTATATCTGTTGAAATTACAGTATAGCTTACATCACATCTAATGAGTTACAAACAGTTTACTTTATATATAACGAGATTACAATATATTGTTTACTTAATATTTTACGAAATTACAGTACAGTTTACGTTATATCTAATGAGATTAAAATACGGTGTTTACTTTATATTTTTCAAAACTATATCACAGTTTCCTTTACAACTAATAAGGTTACAATACAGCTTACATGATATCTAACTTGGTTAGAATACAAAGTTTACTTCATTTCCAATTAGATTACAGAACAGTATTTACTTAATGCCCAAGAAAATTACAATACAGTTAACGTCATATTTCACGTGATTACAATACAGTAGTTACTTCATATATAATGAGACTAGAATACTGTTTACTTCATATATAATGAGACTAGAATACTGTTTACTTCATATATAATGAGACTAGGACACTGTTTACTTCATATATAATGAGACTAGAACACTGTTTACTTCATATATAATGAGACTAGAATACTGTTTACTTCATATATAATGAGACTAGAACACTGTTTACTTCATATATAATGAGACTAGGACACTGTTTACTTCATATATAATGAGACTAGAACACTGTTTACTTCATATATAATGAGACTAGGACACTGTTTACTTCATATATAATAAGACTAGAACACTGTTTACTTCATATATAATGAGACTAGGACACTGTTTACTTCATATATAATAAGACTAGAACACTGTTTACTTCATATATAATGAGACTAGAATACTGTTTACTTCATATATAATGAGACTAGAAAACTGTTTACTTCATATATAATGAGACTAGAATACTGTTTACTTCATATATAATGAGACTAGAATACTGTTTACTTCATATATAATGAGACTAGAATACTGTTTACTTCATATATAATGGGACTAGAATACTGTTTACTTCATATATAATGAGACTAGAATACTGTTTACTTCATATATAATGAGACTAGAAAACTGTTTACTTCATATATGATGAGACTAGAATACTGTTTACTTCATATATCATGAGACTAGAATACTGTTTACTTCATATATAATGAGACTAGAATACTGTTTACTTCATATGTAATGGGACTAGAATACTGTTTACTTCATATATAATGAGACTAGAATACTGTTTACTTCATATATAATGAGACTAGAATAAGGTTTTCTTTACATATAATGAGATTGCTGTACAGTGTTTAATTGATATCGAATGTGATTACAACACAGTGTTAACTTCAAATCTTACAAATTTACAATACAGTTTACTTGATAAGTAAATAGATTTTAACACAGTTTACGGCATATCTAACGTATTTAAAATACAGTGTTTACTTCATATCTAACAAGATTACAACACAGAGCTCACTTCATATATAATGAGATAACAGAACAGTGTTTGCTTCATATCTGATGACTGTTCAAACAGCTTCCTTAATATCTAATAATACTACAATAAAACTCACTTTATATCTTACGAATTTACAATACAGCTTACTTTATAAGTAATGAGATTACAATATAGTTTTTACTTCATATTTAAGAATGTTGCAAAACAATTTACTTCACATCTAATAAGATTTCAAAACAGTTTTTACTTCATATGTAACTTGACTACAAAATAATATTTACTCCATATCTAATGGTATTACAATGCAATATTTATTTCTTATCTTATGACATTACAGTAGATAATACTTAATATCTGATGAGACTACAACACAGTTTACTTCATACCGAGCGTGATTACAATACAGTGTTAACTTCAAATCTTATGAATTTACAATACAGTTTACTTGATAAGTACTGAGATTACAATACAGTGTTTACTTCATATCTAACAAAATTAGCACACAGGTTACTTCATATCTAAGGAGATTACAATACAATATTTAGTTTATATCTAATGAGACTACTATACGATTTACTTTAGATATAACGAGATTACAATACAGTGTTTACTTCGTATCTAATGAGACTTTATTACATTTTGCTTCATATCTAATTTATATTACAATAGAGTTTACTCCATAAGTATTGATATTACAATATAACGTTTACTTCATATCTTACGAATTAAATATACAGTTTACTTCACAACTAAGGAGACAACAATACAGTGTTTACTTCGTATCTAATGATATTATATTACAGCTTCCTTAATATCAAATAATACTACAGTGTAGTTTACTTCATATTTAATGTGATTACAATACAATATTTACTTCATGTGTAAAGATATTGCAATACATTTTTCACTTTATATCTAATGATACTACAATAAAGTTTACTTTATATCTAATCAGATTCCTGTACAGTGTTTATTGATACTTAACTATATTATGATACAATGTTTACTTCATAGCTGGTAAAATTACAATACAGTTTATTTCATATCTAACATGATTACATTACAGTGTTTACTTTATATCTTTCGAATATAAAATACATTTCACCTCATGACTAATTAGATTACAATCCATTGTTGACTTGGTATCTAACTAGATAACAATACAGTTTTCTTCATATCTAATGATATTACAATACAGTTTACTTTATATGTATGGAGATTACAATATAGTTTAATTCATATCTAACTTGATTACAACATAATTTTTCTTCACATCTAATAAGATTAGAATAAAGTTTACTTAATATCTAAAGAGATTACAGTACAGTTTACATCCTGTCAATGAAGATTAGAATACAGTGTTTACTTCATATCTTAAAAATTCACAACACAGTTTACTTCATAAGTATTGTGACTACAATACAGTGTTTGTTTCATATGTAATTAGACTACAATGAGGTTTGCTTGATATTCAACGTGATTATAATACGGTGCTTACTCTGTATCTAATGAGACTACAATACACTTTATTTCATACCTAATAAAGTTTCAAAAATGTTTACTTTATATCTAACTTGATTACATAACAATTTTTCTTCACATCTAATGAATTACAATAAAGTTTAACTCATACGTAAAGAGACCACTATTCAGTTTCCATCATGTGATTTGAACACCGCTTGATACCTAATTAAACAACAATAAAGTGATTACTTGATACTTAAACACATTACAATAAAGTTTACTTTATATATATATATATCGAGATTACAATACAGTGCTCACTTCATTTCTAAAGAGACTCTAATAAAGTGTTCACTTCATATCTAGTGAGGTTACAATACGGTTTACTTTATATCTAATGAGGTTACAATACATATTACATCATATCTAATAAAACTACTCAACAATTTATTTCATATCTAACGAGATTTCATTAGAAAGTTTACTTTATATCTTACAAATTTACAATACAGTTTACTTCATAAGTAATGAGATTACAGTACATTGTTTACTTCATATGTAACTTTATTACAATATAATATCTATTTCATATTTAATGAGACTACAATACAGATTACTTCATATCTATCGTGATTACAATAAAGATTACTTTATATCTATTTAGACTACAGTACAGTTTATTTCATATCTATCGTGATTACAATCCAGTGTTTACTTTATAACTAGTGAGACTGCAATATAGTTTATTTCATATCTAACATATTTCATTACAGTGTTTACTTTATATCTAATAAGATTATAATAAAATTTACTTTATATCTTACTTCATTACAATGGAATATTTACTTCACATCTAACGAGACTACAATACAGTTTACTTAGTATTTCATTAAACTAAAATATAGTTTACTTCATATCTAACGTGATTACGACAGAGTGTTAACTTCATATTTTATAAATTTACAATATTGTTTACTGCATAACTAATGAGGTTACAATACAGTGTTTACTGTTTATGTAACGAAATTGCAATACAGTTTAGTTCATATCTAAGAAGATCACAAAATAGTTTGTTAAATATCTAACTTGATCATAATATAATGTTTATTTGATGACAAATGAGATTACAATATATTCGTTACTTCATATCTAATGAGACTACAATACAGTTCACTTGATATGTAGTGAGATTACAGCACAGCGTTTACTTGATATCTTACTATATTATGACCCAATGTTTACTTTATATCTAGTGAGACTAAAATACAGTTTACTTCGTAACTGATGAAATTACAATACAGTTTACTTCGTAACTAATGAAATTACAATACAGTTTACTTTGTAACTAATGAAATTACAATACAGTTTACTTTGTAACTAATGAAATTACAATACAGTTTACTTCATATTTATTGATACTTCTGTATCGTCTATTTGATATCTAACGTGATTACAATACAACGTTTACTTCTTATATAACGTCATTACAATACAGTGTCTACTTCATATTTAATAAGATTACAATATAGTTAACTATTTATCCAACGTGATTACTATGCAGTGTTTACTTCGTATGTTACGACTTTACAATACAGTTAACTTATTATACAGTGTAGTCATATTCAACTCCATTACAATACAATGTTTACTATATATCTAATTGACTAAAATACAGTGTTTACATCATATGTAAGGAGATTACAATACTGCTTACTTCGTGTTATTGTTCTTGTTGTTGTTTTGAATTAAGCACAAAGCTATACAATGGGCTATCTGTGCTCTGCCCACCACGGGTATCGAAACCCGGATTTTAGCGTGTAATCCGCAGACATACCGCTGAGCCACTGGGAGGCCCTTACTTCGTGTCTAATCAGACTACAATATAGTTAACTTCTTATCCAACGTGATTATTGTGCAATGTTTACTTCACATTTTACGAGTTTATAATACATTTTATTTCATAACTAATAAAATCACATTACAGAGTTTTCTTCACATCTAACGAGATTTGGTTACAGTTTACTTAATATCTAATAAGATTACAATACAGTTTACGTCATATCTCACTTGATTATAGTAACATTTTTACTTCATATCTAATGAGATTATAATGCAGTTTACTTAATATCTGTAACTACAATACAATTTATTTCCTATCTATCGTGATTAATATAAAGTGTTAGTTTGATATCTAATGAGATTACAATACAGATTACTTCATATCTGATGAGAGTACACAATAATTTATTTGTCGTATCTAACAACATTGCAATATAGTTTACTTCATAAGTACGAGACAACAATACACTGTTTACACCACATCTAAGGAGATTACAATACAGGTTACTTCATATTATCAGATCGCAACAGATATAAAGAACAAATCGTATTGTAATCAAGAAATCTATTCTGTAATCTCATTAGATATGAATTAAACTGTATTTTAATCTAATTAGATATAAAGTAAACACCGTGTTACAATCTCAATGTTAATGAAGTAAACTGTATTGTGAATCCGTAAGACATGAAGAAAACTCTGTAGTGTAATCACTTAGATATGAAATAAACTATACTGTAGTCTCAATAGCTATTAAGTAAACTGTATTGTAGTCTCGTTAGATATGACGTAAACACTGAATTGTAATCTCGCTGAATATGAAGTCGAACTGAAATGAAATCTAGTTAGTAATAAAGTAAACACTGTAGTGTAGTCTCATTAGATATAAAGTAAACATTGTATTGTAATCAGTTATGATATAAAGTTATGTGTATCGTAATCTTATTTGGTATGAAGGAAACTACTCTTGTTGATAAGAATTGAGATTTAGACTCAATAAATCAATATAAAAACAAATATTCCTTTGTTGCTCAAAATTAAAATTTAGACTCAAGTAGTCAGAATTGAAAACATTCTAACTTGTTGATCAAAATTAAGATTTAGACTCAATAAATCAGTAAAGAAAGTAATACTACCTTGTTGATCAAAATTGCACATTATACTCAATAAATTAGAAGAGTAAGAAATACTGTATTTTGATGAAAATTAAGATTTAAAATCAATAAATGAGTACAGAAAAACACTGCCTTATTGATCAAAATCAATCTTTAAACTCAGTAAATTAGAACAAAAATATTTTAACCTTGTTGGTCAAAATTAAGATTTAAAGTCAATAAATCAACAGAGAAATAAATACTGTATTGTTGATCAATCTACACTCAATAAATCCATACAGAAAGAAACACAGCCTTCTTAAACAAAATTAATGTTCAGACTGAATAAATCACCACAGGAAAAAACACTATCTTCTTGATCAAAATTTTAATATAGATTAAGTACGTACAGAAAGAAATACTGCCTCCATGATCAAAATTAAGATTTAGCCACTTAAAACATTAAAGAAAAAAATTTGCTTGTTGATTAAAATAATGATTTAGACTCAATAAATCTATGCAGAAAAAATAATACATTGTTGATCAACATTAAGTCTTAGACTGAATAAACAAGAACAGAAAAAATACTATGTTGTTGAAGAAAATTAAGATAAACACTCAATAAATGAATAGACAAAGAAATACTATCTTGTTCATAAAAATTACGATTCAATAACTTAATACAAAGAATAATACTCCTTTGTACATGAAAATTAAGATTGAGACTTAATAAACCAGATTAGAAGGTAAGGTTGCTTGTGTATCAAAATTAAGATTTAGGTTTAATTATTCAATACAGCAAGAAACATTACCATGTTTATCAAAATTAATATTTAGACTTAATCAATCGTGTATAGAGAGAAATACTATATTTTTCATGAAAATTATGATTTGGACTTAATAAATCGGTGCGAAACAAATTCTACATTGTTGATCAAAATTAAGATTAGACTGAACAGAAAACAATTTTACCTTGTTGATCAAAATTAAGATTTACTCTCAATTAATAAGTAGAGAGAAAATCACTGTCTTGATATACCCAAAAAATCAGCACAGTTTTAGAAACTCTACCTGGTTGATCTACTTACACTCAATAAATTCGAAA
This sequence comes from Carcinoscorpius rotundicauda, assembly GCA_011833715.1. Lineage (NCBI taxonomy): Eukaryota > Metazoa > Arthropoda > Merostomata > Xiphosura > Limulidae > Carcinoscorpius > Carcinoscorpius rotundicauda. The sequence goes on from CM022391.1 coordinate 186,229,121, forward strand.
AGAAAGAAATACTGCGACTTTTATGAAAAATAAGATTTAGCCTTATTAAGTCTCTACAGAAAAAAAGTTTTCCTTGTTGATGAAAATTAAGATTTAGACCCAGTAAATCAGAACAGAAAGAAATAGTATTTTATTTATAAAATTAAGATATGGAGTCAATAAATTAGATCATAAAGAAATTCTACCTTAATAATCAAAATTAAGATTTAGACTCAATAAATCAGAATAGAAAGAAATACTACGTTGTTGATCAAAATTAAGATATAAACTCAATAAATTAGTAGAAAAATAAATAGTCTTGTTTATCAAAATTAAGATTTATATTTTATACATCAGTACAAAAACAAATAATTTATTCTTAATCAAAATTAAATTTAGACTCATTAAATTACTAAAGAAAGGAATACTGCCTTGTTTAGACTCATAAATCTGAACAGAAAATCGACGCTATCTTGTTGATCAAAATAAAATTCAGACCCAATAAATCACTACGAAAGAAACACGGCATTGTAAAAGAAATCTAAGATTTAAACTTAGTAAATCAGTTTAGAGAGACGCAATATCTTCTTGATCAAAATTAAGATTCAGACTCAATAAATCGACACAGAAAAAAATAATTTCTTGCTGATCAAAATAAAGATATAGACTGAATAAATTAGTAGACAAATAAATACAGCGTTGTTGATCAAAATTTAGATTTACACTCAATAAATTACTATAAAACGAAATACTGTCTTCTTAAAAGGCTCAAAATAAAAGTTTAGACTCAGTAAATTAGAAAAAAAAATACAACCTTCTTTAAGAAAATTAATAATTAGATTTAATGAATTAGTAGAGAAATGAATACTTCCTTTTTTATGAAAATTAAGATTTGGATTCAATAAATTAGTAGTGGAAAAATACTAACTTGTTCATCAAAATTACGATTCAGACTCAATTAATCATTACAGAAAGAAATACTGAATTCTCGATCAAAATTAAGATTTAGCCTCATTAAATCTTTACAGAAAAAAATATTTTCTTGTTGATGAAAATTAAGATTTAGACTCAATAAATCAGAACAAAAATAAAAAATATCTTATTATTCATCAAAATTTAGATATAGACTCAATAAATCAGAACAGAAAAATACTACATTGTTGATCAAAATTAAAATTTAGACTCAATAAAGAAGAATAGGAAGAAATACTACATTGTTGATAAAAATTAAGATATAGACTCAATAAATTATTGCAAAAATAAATAGTCTTGTTTATCAAAATTAAGATTTAAACTCTATACTTAAGTACAAAAACAAATCCTGCCTTCTTAATCAAAATAAAGGTTTAGTCTCAATAAATTAGTAAAGAAAGAAATATTGCCTTGTTGGTCGAAATTTTGATTTAAACTCAATAAATCAGAACAGAGAGAAATACTACTTTGTTTATCAAAATTTAGATTTAGACTCAATAAATTCGAAGAAAAAGAAATACCACTTTGTTGATAAAAATTAAAATTAAAACTCCGTAAATCGGTTCAGAAAGACAGAACGCTTTCTAATAAAATTAAGATCTACACTCAACAAATCACAACAGAAAGAAACATTATCTTCTTTATGAAAATTAAAATTTTGACTCGAAAATCAGTGCAGAAAAATATACCGTCTTGTTGATCAAAATTAAGATAAAAACGCAATAAATAATTAGAGAGATGCCCCCCAGTGGCTAAGCGGTATGTCTGCGGACTTACACGCTAAAATCCGGGTTTCGATACCCGTGGTGGGCAGAGCACAGATAGCCCATTGTGTAGCTTTGTGCTTAATTCAAAACAACCACCTAAACTATTAGAGAAATAAATACTATATTTATGATAAAATTAAGATTTAGACTCAGTAAATTCTTAGAGAAATAAATACCACATTTTTTATCAATATTAAGATTTAAAATAAGTAAATCAGTACAGAAGAAAATACTACATTGTTCATCAAAATTTAGATTTAGACTCAATAAATAAGAAGAAATAGAAATTGTACCTGATATATCAAACTGTACTCAATAAATTCGAAGAAAAAGAAATAAAAAATAGTACCTGATTAATGAAATTAAGATTTAGACTGAATAAATCAGAATAGAAAGAAATACTATGTTGTTGATCAAAATTAAGATATAGACTCAATAAATTAGTAGAAAAATAAATAGTCTTGTTTATCAAAATTAAGATTTACACTCTATACATCAGTACAAAAACAAATGCCGCTTTTTTATCAAAATAAAAGTTTAGACTCAATAAAGTAGTAAAGAAAGAAATACTATCTTGTTTATCTTAATTAAGATTTAAATTCAGTAAATCAGAACAGAAGAAAATACTAACTTGTTTATTAAAATTTATATTTAGACTCAATAAATCAGAAGAAATAAACATTTTATCTGATTTATCAATCTGTACTCAATAAATTCGAAGAAAAAGAAATAAAAGAAATACTACCTTGTTGATAAAAATTAAGATTTATACTGATTTAGTGAGTGTAAATCATAATTTTTATCGACAAGGTAGTATTTTTTTATTTCAATAACCCAGGACAAAAAGAAATACTACTTTTTCATGAAAATTAAGATTGATATTTAATAAATCAGTTCAGAAGGAAATATTGTTTTGTGTATGAAATTTAATGATTAGACTCAATAATTCAGTGGAAGAAGAAACTCAATATTCTTGATGAATATTCAGATTTAGACTAATTGATCAGTATAGAAAAAATATTACAATTTTGATCAAAATTAAAATTTAGGCTCAATAATTCACTACTGAAAGAAACACTATCTTGTTTATCAAAATTAATATTTAGACTCAATAAATCAGCATACAGAGTAACACTATCTTTCCATAAAAATTTTAGACTTAAAAATCTGAACAGAAAAAACGCTACCTTGTTGACGAAAATTAAGATTAACACTCAATATATTAGTATATAAATAAATACTAACTTTTTCGTAAAAATTACGTTTCAGAATCATTAATCTCACTACAAAAAGAAATACTGCCTTGCTGATTAAAATTAACATTTCGTTTCAATTAATGGGTAGAGATAGAAAAACACTATCTTGTTGATCAAAATTAAGATTTATATTCAAAAAATCAGTACAGTTGGAAATTCTACATGGTTGCTTTATTTTCTCTCAGTAAATTCGTACAGAAAGAAATACTACTTGGTGATCAAAATAAAACCCAAATTCACGAAATTTACTACAAAAAAACACTATATTTTAAAAAATGAAGATTTAAACTTAGTAAATCGGTTCAGAAAGACACAATGTCTTCTCTTAATCGAAATTAACATTTAGACTCAATAAATAAAAACATAAAGATATAATGTCTTGTTCATCAAAATTAAGATATTGATTCAATAAATTAGAACTGAAAGAAATTCTACATTGTTGACCAAAATTAAGATTTAGGCTCAACAAATTCGAACATCAAGAAATACTACCTTATTAATCAAAATTAAGCTTTGGATTCAATAAAAAAGTACACAAAAAATACTATCTTGTTCATGAAAATTATGATTCAGATTCATTAAATTACAATGAAAAAAATACTGCCTTGTTGTTCAAAATTGAGATTTAGTATTAATTAATAAGCAAAGGAAAAACACTATTTCTTGATGAAACTTAAGATTTATTCTCAAAATATCAGTATAGTTAGATATTCTACCTGGTGTATCTATTAACGTTCAGCAAATGTGTACAGAAAGAAATACTGCCTTGTTTACCAAAATAAAATTCAGACTCCATAAAGCACAATGAAAGAAACACTATGTTTTTCATAAAATAAAGATTTAGACTAAATAAATCAGTACTAAAATAAACATTACCTTCTTAATCAAAATAAAGGTTTAGACTCAATAAATTAAAAGAGAAACAAATACTAGTTTGTTGATCAAAATAAAGGTTTAGACTCAATAAATTAAAAGAGAAACAAATACTAGTTTGTTGATCAAAATAAAGGTTAAACTCGATAAATCAGCAGAGATAGAAATTGTACCTGGTTGATCAATCTACACTCAAAATATCCTAACAGAATGAAATACTTCCCTGTTGGTCAAAATTGAGATTCAGACTCAATAAATTAGTTTAAAAGGACACAATGTATTTTTGATAAAAAATTAATATTTGGACTCAAAAATAAGTACCGTTAGAAACTCTACCTGGTTGATATACTTACACTCAATAAATTCGTAGAGAAACAAATACAATCTTGTTGAAAAATTAAGACTTAGTTTTAATAAATTAGTAGAGAAATAAATACTGCCTTTTTCATTAAAATTACAATTTAGACTCAATAAATCTGTACAGAAAGAAAATGCTGACCTGTTGATCAATCTACACCGAATAAGCCCGTACAGAAAGAAACACAATCTGGTTAAACAAAATTAATTCATATTGAATAAATCACAGCACAAAGAAACACTGTCTTCTTGATCAAAATTTCGAGTTAGACTCAGTAAATGAGTAGAGAGAGAAATACTGACATGCTGTTGAAAATTAAGATTTAGATTGAATAAATCAGTAGAGAAAGAAACACTACCTTGTTGATCAAAATTTAATTCAGACTCAATGAATCACTACGAAAAGAAACATCTTGTTGATAAAAATTAAGATTTAGACTCAACAAATCAGTAAAGAAAGAAATACTACCTTCTTAATGTAAATAAATTGTTCTACTCTATAAATTAGTAGGGAATCAAATGCTACATTCTTGATCAAAATTAAGATTTAGACTCAATAAATAAGTAGAGATATAAATTGTACCTGTATGATCAATTTACACTTAAATATTCTAGCGAAAGAAATACTACCTTGTTGATGAAAATTAATATTTAGACTCAGCAAATGAGTACAGAAAGAAATACTGCCCTGTTGATCAAAATCAAGAATTAAACTCAGTAAATCCGTACAGAAAAAATCACTACCCTCTGGATCAAAATTAAGATCTAAACTCAATAAATCAGTTCAGAAAGACACAATATCTTCTAGCTTTAAATTAAGATTTAGACTCAATGAATCAGTACAGAAAGATATATTCTCTTGTTGATCAACATTAAGATTTTACTCAATAAATTATTACATAAATAAATACTATATTTTTGATTAAAGTTAAGATTTTTACTCAGTAAATGCGAACAGAAAGAGATACTGCCTTTTAAGTCAAAAACCAAGATTTATACTCTTAATCAGTACAGAAATATATAATATCTTGTTGAACAAAATTAAGATTTAAACAAAATAAATCAATACAGAAAGAAATACTACCTTGTTAACAAAAATTAATCTTCAGGCTCAATAAATTAGTAGAAAAATAAATTCTGTCTTATTAATCAAAATTAAGAGATAGATTCAATAAACTAGAATATAAATAAGTACAACCTACCTGATCAAAATTAAAATTCAGTCTCAATAAATCAGTAAGAAAAGAACAAAATAAGATTGATATTCAATAAATCAGTACAAAATTAAGTTTTAGACCCAATAAATTAGTACTTACACGCTAAAATCCGGGTTTCGATACCTGTGGTGGGCAGAGCACAGGTAGCCCATTGTGTAGCTTTGTGCTTAATTCAAAACAACAACAACAATTAATCAAAATTAAGGTTTAGACTCAATAAATAGGTACACAAAGAAATATTACCTTATCAATCAAAATTAAGGTTATGGCTCAATAAATTAGTACGCAAAGAAATATTACCTTATTAATCAAAATTAAGATTGTATTTGTGTTTTATCTATTTCAGTGTTGATTCCATAATTGTAATGTTAGATGTATGGATATTAAGGTGTGAATAATGATTATACTGCTCATAATAATGGAGTTTTACGGTTATATCTGTACAAAGATTGTTGAAAAAATATTTGAATAAAGATAAAGCAGGCAATATGTTTGGTATTTTAATTTTAATTTTCTCTCTTGTTTGGTATGTTAGTTTATGTCGCCTATAAATTTCAGGGTTTTTAGAAGTCACGTGATGTCTGAAACTTCCTTGAGACTTAATAAAATATTATAATAAAGAAACGCCAGTTAGCTACTGAGTCAGAGACTAATTAATAATTGAGTTGGTTAGTTAATGAGATTGTACTGTGTTATTATTTGATTACTACATTTTCAAGTGTATCAATCAGCAAGTTTCGAGTTTGTGGTGTTGATACGAGGGAAATAAAACAACTAAGATTTTAGTTTTATTTATCAGTTATGTTTACCATTTGGCAATCTTTAGTCTGTGAAATCGTGTAAGTTTGAAATCTTTCAATTAAAGAAATACAACGATATCCGTTTGTATTATTTTTACCGAATTATTAAGAAACAACTCACTTAACAATAAAAACCATTTCAACAATACTGTGTTGACTTCAATTATATCTATTTCCACAATATTCTATTGACTTGAGTTAAAACCAATAACACAATACTGTGTTGGTTTGAGTTAAAACCATTACAGCAGTACTGTATTGACTTCAGTTAAAACAATTACAACAATATTGTGTTGACTTGTACTTAAACATAAAGATATACAATGAACTATTTGTGCTCTTGCCACCTCGGGTGTTGAAACACGATTTGCAGTGGCAAAAACTCAAAGACGTACCACTAAACCATCAAAGGGAGTTTGTAACACATTTGGTATGATGATAGTCAGTAACTGTTGAATCATTCTATAAAAATTGGATAGGTGAGAGACCTTCCTTCAACAGGCCTCTCTCTAGTACAGCGGTATGTCTACGGATTTACAATGCTAAAATCAGGGGTTCGATTCCCTTCTGTTGGCTCAGCAGATAGCGCGGTGTGGCTTTGCTATAAGAAAACACACACTCTTTCAACAGGGTATATAGTTTATCAACTGTATGACTACCCACTCTATTAAATTTTAATGTTAGGATGTTATGTAACTAAAATATATTTTGTAATAGCGATTGCAATGAGAAATTGATTTTTCTAGACAAATTTCCAAGTTTGGTTTGAAAGTTCATCATTTCCTTGAAACAACCCGATCGTCACAAATAACCAGGTATCTTTTCTGTATCCCCTCTGCTCTGAATGACGCCTATATTATTATTTTACATTCTGTGTTGCAAACAACCACAAATTTCAAAGTATCGCGTAAAAATATACAGTTGTGTATAAACGTTAAAGGGAACAACGCCAGGAGTTTACGCCCAATAAAGACATTCGAAACGAAATCACTGGTTGTCCAGTAGAAGTTAATGTGAAACATAACATTTTGTATAACAACTAATTTTTTTGTTCTGTGGACTTCTATATAAGGTTAATATTACATAATAAACATACACACGTCGGAAAATAATATTTTGGCCATATCAAAGTACACGAATATTATTTCCTTGAAAACATCTGTTACATAATAAAGTTTTTGGATACATATATAGACATTAATATCTTTTAACATCACAATCTGTTTCTCCATGGAAGACAAAACTAGTAAGAAGAAAAAAATAATAATTCCAAAATTATAAATAAGAAGAACTTTAATTTTCAAACCCTGGATTTTTTCAAAAACGTCATCATTTAGTTTAATTTGGAAAACTGTGAAACAATGGCAGAAAATGGTGGACAAACAAGAAGATATCGATAATTTTAGGGTTCACAACAAAATCACATTCCATCTGTGAGCTGTAATTCTTTGTGGAATGTATGAAAAACACTGGAAACAGAACTACACGTTCTAAATTGGTTAGGGTCAAATATATGAAAAACATTCGAAACAGAACTACATGTTTTAAAGCTGACAAGGGCCAAATATATGAAAAACATTTGAAACAGAACTACATGTTTTAAAGCTGACAAGGGTCAAATATATGAAAAACACTCGAAACAGAACTACACGTTCTAAAGCTGACAAGGGTCAAATATATGAAAAATATTCGAAACAAAACTACACGTTCTAAAGCTGAAAACGTTCCAATGATTAAAGTAACAGAAAAGAATGTTCAGCCAAGTTTATTGAAGACACTAGTAAGTACATCAGTACAAATGACAAGAGTGAAGATATATAAGTAGACATATTGTACATTAACGAGTCGAGTTATTCATCAACAATTCAGCTAGAAGTGTTTTAGCATGGTGCTTCACAAATAATACTACAAGTGATACCCTTCTTGGGACAACCACATGACATATATAATTGTTGTTGACTGTTTTACATGGACATCGCTAAAAGGTTTTGTCTGTGATTACAGGTAAAATGGAACCATCTTCAAATGATGTCTAACTTGATGATAAACTCGAAGAATGTTGAACTTGGTTGCCCTGGTTCTTGGAAGTGTGTTTTGAATGGGAGCAAAATTCGGTACTGTTACCATCAAGTATGGCTGTTCGTCTACATCTTTGGAAAATTTCTCAACGATGTCCTGTAACAAGTCGTTTCATAGACATGAAACAGAGTAGTGATTATAAAAGTAATTTGAGACACTTAATTTTACCAATTCTACACAAAGGTGAAGTATTGTCACATCTATACAGTATGAGCAAAAGATATAATTCTCTCCTGATAATTTATTTCACTATCCTGATTGATATGTGTTACTGAAAGATCTGTGTAGAATACCTGTATCGTCTGATGTAACAATAACCTAGCAACAGTAGAATACCTGTATCGTCTGATGTAACAATAACCTAGCAACAGTAGAATACCTGTATCGTCTGATGTAACAATAACTTAGCAACAGTAGAATACCTGTATCGTCTGATGTAACAATAACCTAGCAACAGTAGAATACCTGTATCGTCTGATGTAACAATAACCTAGCAACAGTAGAATACCTGTATCGTCTGATGTAACAATAACCTAGCAACAGTAGAATACCTGTATCGTCTGATGTAACAATAACCTAGCAACAGTAGAATACCTGTATCGTCTGATGTAACAATAACCTAGCAACAGTAGAATACCTGTATCGTCTGATGTAACAATAACCTAGCAATAGTAGAATACCAGTATCGTCTGATGTAACAATAACCTAGCAACAGTAGAATACCTGTATCGTCTGATGTAACAATAACCTAGCAACAGTAGAATACCTGTATCGTCTGATGTAACAATAACTTAGCAACAGTAGAATACCTGTATCGTCTGATGTAACAATAACCTAGCAACAGTAGAATACCTGTATCGTCTGATGTAACAATAACTTAGCAACAGTAGAATACCTGTATCGTCTGATGTAACAATAACCTAGCAATAGTAGAATACCTGTATCGTCTAATGTAACAATAACCTAGCAATAGTAGAATACTTGTATCGTCTGATGTAACAATAACCTAGCAACAGTAGAATACCTGTATCGTCTGATGTAACAATAACCTAGCAACAGTAGAATACCTGTATCGTCTGATGTAACAATAACTTAGCAACAGTAGAATACCTGTATCGTCTGATGTAACAATAACCTAGCAATAGTAGAATACCTGTATCGTCTGATGTAACAATAACTTAGCAACAGTAGAATACCTGTATCGTCTGATGTAACAATAACCTAGCAATAGTAGAATACCTGTATCGTCTAATGTAACAATAACCTAGCAACAGTAGAATACTTGTATCGTCTGATGTAACAATAACCTAGCAACAGTAGAATACCTGTATCGTCTGATGTAACAATAACTTAGCAACAGTAGAATACCTGTATCGTCTGATGTAACAATAACTTAGCAACAGTAGAATACCTGTATCGTCTGATGTAACAATAACCTAGCAATAGTAGAATACCTGTATCGTCTAATGTAACAATAACCTAGCAACAGTAGAATACTTGTATCGTCTGATGTAACAATAACCTAGCAACAGTAGAATACCTTTATCGTCTGATGGAACTATTACTAGCATTTTAAGAATACCTTTATAGTCTGCTGTCATAATGATCTGTTTATGATTTTCTGTGAGTTCAAGCACCTTTCGAAATATCGTCACGCCAACATATCCTTCCCGTTCAGCATAATTTACGTTTATCCCAGTAAGAGGTGAGCAAAGTAATGAAGGTTTGTTGGATAAAAATGATGTGTAGTCCAGAGAATCTGGGACATTGTTATTGATCAGCAGGTCAACTCATGATATTTAGTGTAGTTACCGCTCCTTTTGTTCGTAACATAGTGAACACACAAACACTGTATCCTTTGTTCTGTAATCTGTATTCATTTGAAGCAAATACTTAACTAGTTGTGACTTCTGGAGTTTTCCTTATACTTCCATCAATATTTAATCTCTGAACTGACAGATCACATTTGTCAAGTATAACAGCACCATACTGAGTTCGTTCTACATGTCTTACTATCAAGTAAGCCTTGAAGCACTTGTAATGCCAGCAAGTAAGCCTTGTAGCACGTGTTTTACTACCAAGTAAGCCTTGTAGCACGTGTCTTGCTACCAAGTAAGCCTTGTAGCACGTGTCTTGCTACCAAGTAAGACTTGTAGCACGTGTTTTACTACCAAGTAAGCCTTGTAGAACGTGTCATACTATCAAGTAAGCCTTGAAGCACTTGTAATGCCAGCAAGTAAGCCTTGTAGCACGTGTCTTGCTACCAAGTAAGACTTGTAGCACGTGTTTTACTACCAAGTAAGCCTTGTAGAACGTGTCATACTATCAAGTAAGCCTTGTAGCACGTGTCATGCTGCCAAGTAGGCCTTATAGGATGTGAATTGCTCGTGGTATGTCTCACAAGGCGATGATACCACTTTCTGGTGAAGATCATCTGCATATTTTGGTGATGTCTCAAGCAATCTAGATAATCATAACAAAACTAACGACCTAACACCACTAATTGTACTTAAGAAAACAACGTCAAAAAATAGAGATAATTTACCTGTATCGAATATAAAAACTAAAAGTAACATACAATAAAAAGAGCAAGAACGTCACAAATATTGCAGTGCATTAACAATACATACAGTAGAAATAGTAATATAACACATTACATACAGTAGAAATAGTAATATAACACATTACATACAGTAGAAATAGTAGTATAACACATTACATACAGTAGAAATAGTAATATAACACATTACATACAGTAGAAATAGTAATATAACACATTACATACAGTAGATATAGTAATATAACACATTACATACAGTAGAAATAGTAGTATAACACATTACATACAGTAGAAATAGTAATATAACACATTACATACAGTAGATATAGTAATATAACACATTACATACAGTAGATAAAGTAATATAACACATTACATACAGTAGAAATAGTAATATAACACATTACATACAGTAGAAATAGTAATATAACACATTACATACAGTAGAAATAGTAATATAACACATTACATACAGTAGAAATAGTAATATAACGAAATAAAAAGTAGTAACAAGAACATCTCAAACAGTAATAGTGTATTAACAGTAGCAGCAAGAGTAGTAGAAGCACACAAAAATAAAAAATTAACAGTGTGTTAACAGTAGATACGACAGCAGCAAATGTAGTAGTAGCAGAAAAAACACCACAAATAATAATAGTGTGTTAACAGTAGATATAGTAGCAGCAACAGTAGTAGTAGCAGAAAAAACACCACAAACACTAATAGTGTGTTAACAGTGAAACAGTATTAGTACGCTGGTAGTAGTAGCAACAAAAAATAGTGTATTAACAGTTGACTTGTTGTCGTAACTAGAGCGCCACTAAGAATAATATTGTATCAACTATAGGTAGAGTAGTGGTGTTAGCAGGAAGAAGACTACAAAATATAACAGGTTTTAGCAGTAGATGCAGTAACAGTAGCAAATGTAACGGTAGGATACTAGTAGGAGCAACCATGAAGAATACTTGTGGATTAAGAGTACAGTTTGACAGAAAAGGTTCGTACGCCTGCGTCGTGAGTAGCTTCTCCTTATAACTTAAAACATGTCACGATTTAGATAATGAAAGTATAGTATGTTATAAATATCATACTAACACACATCTACATAAATATTCATGTAAATTGAATGACAAATAAACTGTTTATAAACATATAACCAAACATAGGAGGGGTATAAAGTGTTTGTGCATCTACTTTAATGGTCAGTTGTGTAGCCTTTCAGGAGAATTACTTGGCGCAATCTCTCCTCATAGCCCTCCATGATTGTTTTACCGTACTCGACTGGTATTTTCTTCCATTCTTCTTTATAGAAGGCCTCCGACTCTTGGAAGTTTTTCGGATGACACTGATGAGCCCTGGTTTTCAACTCATGCCAAACGTTTTCAATTTGGTTGATATCGGGAGAGTGCGATGGCCACTCCAGAATGCTTATATGGTTCCTCTGCAACCAGGATTGCACATATTTCGATGTGTGCTTAGGGTCATTGTCGTGCTGGAAGATCCAATGACGCCCAAACCGCAAGTTCTGAGCACCATTCTTGATATAAGTGCCTAATATATCAACGTACTCTTCTTTTTTCATGATTCCCATTGACGCAGTGAAGGCTGCCTACACCAGAAGAGCTGAAGGAACCTCATAGCAAAATCGAACCACTTCCGTGTTTAACTGTAAAGACGGTGTTCTTTGGAAGATTTCGTGGCCACCTTTTTACAGAAAATATAGCGAACATCATTTTGGCCGAAAAGCTCGCTTTTAGTCTCGTTTGACTAAAGAATACTCCCCCCAATAGGTAAGGGGTTTGTCTACATGCTTTCTTGCATACCTCAATTGTGCTTCTGAATGAACAGACTTAAAGTATGGAGTTCTACAAGGACGGAATGCTTCGAACCCAGAAAAGCGTAACATGTTTGTAGCTGTAGAGGTGCTTACTTCAACCCCAGTTTCTGTACGTCATCACATGTTGAACGAGGGTTCCTACTAACTTCTCTGAGAACCTTTCTCTTGGTTCTCTCTGGAATTTTTTGGGGCGTCCGGAACGAGGGAGGTTAGCAGTTGATCCTGTAAACTTAAACTTGGCAATCATGTTTCAAACAGTAGATTTCAGCACATTAAGTTGTGTAGCAATACAGCAAAGAGACACAGGAAACTTGTATTTTACAGTGATTCGGTTTTATAAATCACTGGACAGTTGTTTCCTGTTCTCCATGATGACCAAGCAGATAATGACGGAGATTGCGCTAAATTGCCAAAAGTACATTTTTTGCTGGTTAAATTCCAATAAATATGAACTCAGTGTCTAGTTCTGGAATGGTATGATGTAGTTTATTCACCAAACTAAACATTTTTTATACACGTTCTGAACTGTACGAACAGTTTCTGCTCCTCCTACTTTGGTTATTTCTTTACAAACAGTTTATTTGCCGTTTAATTTGCATACAAATGTATGTAGATGTGTATTAGTATAATATTTACAATATACTTTACTTCTGTTAGCCTAATAGTGATACTTTTTAAGTTATGAGCAAAAACCATTCGTGACACAGGAGTACATACACTTTCTGTCGTACCTGTAGCTACAGTAGTAGTAGACTAGTAGTAGAAGTAAGAACAGCACAAAAAAGTGTATTAACAGTAAATACAGTAGCAGTAGCAATAGTAGTAGTAGACTAGTAGTGGTATCAGGAACAACACAAACAATAGTAGTGTTTTAACAGTAAATTCAGTAGCAGTAGCAACAGTAGTAGTAGACTAGTAGTGGTATCAGGAACAACACAAACAAAAATAGTGTATTAACAGTAAATACAGTAGCAGTAGCAACAGTAGTAGTAGAATAGTAGTGGTATCAGGAACAACACAAACAATAATAGTGTTTTAACAGTAAATAAGTAGCAGTAACAACAATAGTAGTTGACTAGTAGTGTAATCAGGAACAACACAAACAATAGTAGAGTTTTAACAGTAAATACAGTAGCAGTAGCAACAGTAGTAGTAGACTAGTAGTGGTATCAAGAACAACACAAACAATAATAGTGTTTTAACAGTAAATACAGTAGCAGTAGCAAAAGTAGTAGTAGACTAGTAGTGGTATCAGGAACAACACAAACAATAGTAGTGTTTTAACAGTAAATTCAGTAGCAGTAGCAACAGTAGTAGTAGACTACTAGTGGTATCAGGAACAACACAAACAATAATAGTGTTTTAACAGTAAATTCAGTAGCAGTAGCAACAGTAGTAGTTGACTAGTAGTGGTATCAGGAACAAAACAAACAATAATAGTGTTTAGACAGTAAATACAGTAGCAGTAACAACAGTAGTAATAGACTAGTAGTGGTATCAGGAACAACACAAACAATAGTAGTGTTTTAACAGTAAATTCACTAGCAGTAGCAACAGTAGTAGTAGACTACTAGTGGTATCAGGAACAACACAAACAATAATAGTGTTTTAACACTAAATACAGTAGCAGTAGCAACAGTAGTAGTAGACTTGTAGTGGTATCAGGAACAACACAAACAATAGTAGTGTTTTAACAGTAAATACAGTAGCAGTAACAACAGTAGTAGTAGACTAGTAGTGGTATCAGGAACAACACAAACAATAGTAGTGTTTTAACAGTAAATTCAGTAGCAGTAGCAACAGTAGTAGTAGACTACTAGTGGTATCAGGAACAACACAAACAATAATAGTGTTTTAACACTAAATACAGTAGCAGTAGCAACAGTAGTAGTAGACTTGTAGTGGTATCAGGAACAACACAAACAATAGTAGTGTTTTAACAGTAAATACAGTAGCAGTAACAACAGTAGTAGTAGACTAGTAGTGGTATCAGGAACAACACAAACAATAGTAGTGTTTTAACAGTAAATTCAGTAGCAGTAGCAACAGTAGTAGTAGACTAGTAGTGGTATCAGGAACAACACAAACAATAATAGTGTTTTAACACTAAATACAGTAGCAGTAGCAACAGTAGTAGTAGAATAGTAGTGGTATCAGGAACAACACAAACAATAATAGTGTTTTAACAGTAAATAAGTAGCAGTAACAACAATAGTAGTTGACTAGTAGTGGTATCAGGAACAACACAAACAATAGTAGAGTTTTAACAGTAAATACAGTAGCAGTAGCAAAAGTAGTAGTAGACTAGTAGTGGTATCAAGAACAACACAAACAATAATAGTGTTTTAACAGTAAATACAGTAGCAGTAGCAAAAGTAGTAGTAGACTAGTAGTGGTATCAGGAACAACACAAACAATAGTAGTGTTTTAACAGTAAATTCAGTAGCAGTAGCAACAGTAGTAGTAGACTAGTAGTGGTATCAGGAACAACACAAACAATAATAGTGTTTTAACACTAAATACAGTAGCAGTAGCAACAGTAGTAGTAGACTAGTAGTGGTATCAGGAACAGCACAAACAATAGTAGTGTTTTAACAGTAAATACAGTAGCAGTAGCAAAAATAGTAGTAGACTAGTAGTGGTATCAGGAACAACACAAACAATAATAGTGTTTTAACACTAAATACAGTAGCAGTAGCAACAGTAGTGGTAGACTTGTAGTGGTATCAGGAACAACACAAACAATAGTAGTGTTTTAACACTAAATTCAGTAGCAGTAGCAACAGTAGTAGTAGACTAGTAGTGGTATCAGGAACAACACAAACAATAATAGTGTTTTAACACTAAATACAGTAGCAGTAGCAACAGTAGTAGTAGACTTGTAGTGGTATCAGGAACAACACAAACAATAGTAGTGTTTTAACAGTAAATACAGTAGCAGTAACAACAGTAGTAGTAGACTAGTAGTGGTATCAGGAACAACACAAACAATAATAGTGTTTTAACAGTAAATTCAGTAGCAGTAGCAACAGTAGTAGTAGACTAGTAGTGGTATCAGGAACAACACAAACAATAGTAGTGTTTTAACAGTAAATTCAGTAGCAGTAGCAACAGTAGTAGTAGACTAGTAGTGGTATCAGGAACAACACAAACAATAATAGTGTTTTAACACTAAATACAGTAGCAGTAGCAACAGTAGTAGTAGACTTGTAGTGGTATCAGGAACAACACAAACAATAGTAGTGTTTTAACAGTAAATTCAGTAGCAGTAGCAACAGTAGTAGTAGACTAGTAGTGGTATCAGGAACAACACAAACAATAATAGTGTTTTAACACTAAATACAGTAGCAGTAGCAACAGTAGTAGTAGACTTGTAGTGGTATCAGGAACAACACAAACAATAATAGTGTTTTAACAGTAAATACAGTAGCAGTAGCAAAAGTAGTAGACTAGTTATAAATAGTAGCAGTAGTAGGAGGATCTATAACAGTAGATTAGTGCTAATGTTAAAAACACCTACAGTAGTTGTAGCAAGTGTAAGAATAGACTAGTGCTGGTTTTACAATTAGTTTCAGTAGTAGCAGCAATTATATCAGTAGACCAATGCTAGTGTTTCGAACATTGGCAGCAGTACCAGAATCTTTAAGAACAGTCTAGTAGTGTTGTTATGAACAATAGCAGTAGTTCCAGTTGGTATCGTGAATATTAATTTTGGTTGTTACGATTGTTTTTACGCATTGTTCTCAATTGTTGTCGCTTTTTAGAATTTATGACGTTTATTGTTTTAAACCCACTAAATATTTGTGTATTCGCTCATGGCTATTGAAATCAAAATACAATATTAAGTTACCACAGCTGTCCTCAAACACAATCACTAGTGGCTGTTTTCGTTTAAGACTTAAAATAGATCTTTGGTGAATATTAAATATGTCTGTAGCATTCATCTTATGTATCCCGAGGCCTCTAAGTCTTAATATTCTAAAATATAAGTTTCAATTTTCTCACAAAAGTTTGTAAAATACCTCATTCTAGCTTATTTTATTGAATCATTATTTTTAATGAAACTCGGTACAAAAACTTTTGGTGTGTTGATTCAATGTTTAATATTAGTCTTTTCTAATAAAAATTACACTGTATAGGCCTATCTTTGGTTTCTTAAAATATCCCAACGTGAATATCGGTATGATTTTTTTGCAACTTTCAAACACCCACATGCATGTTTTAAAAATAAAACTTGGTTATTACATAAAATATCTGGGTTAACACTATTTTGTGTCAACTTCCACTGTACTATGGTTTATAATGCATTTTATAAGTTGCCCCCAAACTGTGTTCCGTGGTAACACTAAAAGTAATACATCAAATTGACAACATATATGAATTCCGAATTAATAACTGTAATTAACATGAATTGAATTATGAAAAGTAGTTATACGCCAGGCACCTTAACCTGCAATTACAAAAAAACAAACAAAAAAACAACCAAAAAACAACTAAAAACTCGACAGTTGATTTACAGTTGGATTGACTCATATAAAACCGAAGAATAGAATGAGATAAATATAGGGGCCGGATCTTTTCTGAAATAGTCATACATTGATCTAGAAATTCGTAAGATTGTTTCAGTAAACCAGTAGCATCCTTCACATTAAAGTAAGTTATAATTTGTTTAAAATTTTCCACATTTAAATCTCTTTTCATTGTTATTTTCATACAACTGGAATCAAACTGTAAAGGTACTGAAATACGTATATGATGCATTAGTTACATATGATTTAATACTGTTTTAAACTGAAGGTAATTCGACAATATATTAAAGGAATTTAAAGGGTCTGCAGGATTGCAAAGTTTGGGAATCCCCGTACTATAGTAATTTTTAGCTAGCTTATCTCACGTATTTTCTTATTGGAACATACACACATATAAAAAGAAAAAAATGTATATAAAAACGGCTGGCTTTCGTTGAGAATTTGTTTTATGTTGAAAAGCGAACAACGTTTCGACCTTCTTCGGTCGTCGTCAAGTTCACAAAGAAAGAAAGAGGTAACTTACCGATAGCTGACCACATGTTTGAAGGGAGTTGTGTAACTGAGTATAGGAATGTAAAAGGCAGGCTTAGATGTTGGATTATATTTATTAATACAGGTATAACGGTGTTCCTTTATATTGGTGTGTTTTGGGCTTGAGTTGTTGTATAAGTTTGTTTGTTTTTTTAATTTTGATCAAAACTACTCGAGGGCTATTTGTGCTAGCCATCCCTAATTTAGCAGTTTAAGACTAGAGGGAAGGCAACTAGTCATCAACACCCACCGACAACTCTTGGGCTGCTTTTTTACCAACGAATAGTGAGATTAACCGTCACATTATAATGCCCCCTCTACTGGAAGGGCCAGCATGTTTGGCGCGACGGGGATGCAAACCCTCGGCCCTCAGATTACGAGTCGCACGCCTTAACACGTTTGGCCATGCCGGGCCTGTTGTACAAGTAAGGCTTCTTTAATTTTGTGTTTGTTCATGTTTGTTTCTTTATTTAGTATTTGAGTGTTTTTTGTGATTATGTTGTGTTTATTTATGTTCGGATACTCTTTGTGTTCTTTAAATCTGGTTTCCATTTTTCTACTTGTTTCTCCAATATAGAAGTCGTGGCAGTTATCACATTGTATTTTATAAATAATGTTGGTGTGGTGTTTGCCAATGTAGTTTTTACATAGTATGTACCTTAGTTTTGTGCCTGTTTTTGGAACAAATTTAGTATTAACTGGAATGTCAAATTTTGTTACCAGTTTTTGCCAAACGTTGTGTATCGGTTCGTGTAATTTTGAAATTAAGAAATGATATTTGATTGCTTTCTTCCTGTTCACATGTAAAGTTAATGTTGGGATGTTGTTGTCGTTGTTGTTTTGAATTAAGCACAAAGCTACACAATGGGCTATCTGTGCTCTGCCCACCACGGGTATCGAAACCCGGATTTTAGGTGTAGGTCCACAGACATACCGCTGAGCCACTGGGGGGCATGTTGGGATGTATAGAGTTAATGTGATTGAAAAAATTAAGTATGTGTTCCGTAGATTTGAATTCCTCAACAGTGTCATCTACATATCTGTACCAGTATAGTGGTGGATGTGATGCTGTGTTAATTGTTTGTATTTCAACTTGTGTCATAAAAATATCGGCGAGTATATATATTTTCCTCTACAAGTGGGTTTCCTAGTCATCAGTGATTATTGGAATACAGTTTATCTAGTTATACAACATATATTCTCAGTTGATATTTCTAAGTTTGTATCTTAAAATGTTAGTAAAATCCATGTGATTTTAAGTTGCTGGGTGAGCGAGCTGACGTAAAATTGAAACGAGTATTATTTTGACAATTTTTGGGAATTTTCTCAATGCGCCCTTATAATATCTATTTTTCTGTATCACGACGTATAGAAGCGCTACCAGGTGCTTCCTTAACATGTTCGTTTACTCAATTGTTTTACTTTGTTCTCCCCAAAAACTCTCTACACCAGATATTTTAGATTTGTCCTTTATCAATCTCTATTTCAGTTAACCCAAAATTTTATTTGGGTACGAGATTATAACCTTTCTGGGATTTCTACATGAAATGAAACGGTAGATTAAAATGGCTGAATTGTTGCTGGATTCAGATATTAGATTGTGGGTTTTTCTACCAATAGTTATACTAACATTTCTAATAGGAATTGTTCGACATTATGTTTCAATTCTCATTTCATCTACAAAGAAAATTGAATTGCAGCAAGTTCAAGACAGGTCTGTTATTTTATCACTAGTAATCTTATACTGTGCTGTATATTAGTACGTTTATGATACTGTGTTATTTACTGTTACTACTAGTGTTACGACATTATTATAACACATAGAATATTACTTGCTGGTGTGTTTTTACTACTGATGTTGGCTAATACTTTCAGGCTGTTATTCTGTGAAGCAAAGAAATTCGTTTTATACGTTTTGATGTTTGATACGTTACATACTAGCGATAACCTAAACTCTTGAGATCTTTGAATAATGTAACATTTAAGTTTTTCAAGGAAAACAAAGAATCTGTTAGATCATCTATGCCAGTAACTTTCAAACTTTGTTTTTACTGATGACACCTTAACCTGCTTTAATTTGAGTGATGCCCCTGCTGCTACATCCAATATTTTTTGTCGTTTTTTTATTATTAATTGTTCTTTATGTGATGAAACTCTTATGAGACCCCTAGCAGCTTGCATTACTGTGTTGTAGCGCAGAGTTTGTAAACCTGTGATATAGTTTGTCCAATCTGCTAAACCAAAGTAATAAAACTAATTTGGAGCCAGTTAAATGCTTATCGAGTCTTTGAATGCCTTTGGGTTTCATGAATACATTACAACTGAATACAACCCATTCCAAAGGTCAACTATCTACCTTGTTAGTAAAACAGAACTGTTTTTAGCTGAAGATTAATTCTTTCCTGTCAAAGTTTTTGTATTTTTATTTCCCAAACTTACCATTCTTCCATACTTCTATATTAACCTTTCTTTTTTTACAAGAAAACATTTTCAGAAATCGTAACATGTTATCATTTGAAAACCTTTTCATACCAGAAGCCCTCCTCTGAACTCTGAGTTCAGTGTCCTTTCCAAGCTCCGAAGTCCAAGTCATCATTTGACAACTTTCTATACTAAGTAGCCCAAAAATGAACACAATTAATAGTTCAGTATTTTTATAAAATCCTGTTTTCCCTACCATGAGTAACAACACATTGTTTGGATAGCTGAAGAGACATGTGAACCAAAATAACAAGATTTGTTTAACATCCCATTATTCTAATCTCTGTGTGCAATGAAACATCAAATGTAATAGATCAGTGATCAGTTACACCCATGTGCTCTTCAGTCTTGACCCTACCAACCATTTCTGTAGTGAAATATAATATAAAATAACATTGCTTTTAATACGTTCCCTAACCAGTTTATGAATAGAACTATCTTTAACAGTTCCCTCAACCTATCTTCCTCATAATTTGACTCTAACATAACTCCCAGTATCTTGACAGTGAATTCTATGCTAAATAGCAGGTTTTATAGGCATGGTGACCACTGCACAGATAGCCCATCACGTAACCTTGTACTTAAATACAAGCAAAGAATATAACATGTTCCAATTTGATACACTTTAATATCGATATTATTGTGTTGACAGTCGAGTTTCTTATGAATATCACGAGTTGCATCTGATGGTCTGTAACACATTCTTGCTAACAGCCTTCATTACTGATGTAAATATTTACAATCTGACTGATTTTACCTTGATATTGTAAATTTCAAGAAGCAACTCGTGTTACATATTTATAAAGGTCCCTTGACCTAGAAATGTATGCTATGAAATATTATATCATTACTTCAGTATTTTTATTAGAATTTGCTGATCTGAGGTTTTTCTAAACTTATTGCTAGACCATTAACGTTAATGATAAATATTGAAATATTGACTAATAACAACAAAACTAAGTTGTAATAGTTGTTATTGAAAACTAATTAAATACCTTTTTGTAAGTTGTTTTTGTGTGTGTGTGTTACTCGTTATATAAGTGATGGAAAGGGTGTTGTATCCTTAAGTAGATGTCATACAAAAAGTTAGAATCAGAATGGTAGGGTTTGGAGAAAGACTAGTTAATTCAGTTGTAGGATGGTTAAATAAGAGAATGGAAAATGGTTTTATTATAAGAAGATGAGTGCTTTGGTCAAGGTTTTTTTTATTTAAATTAATGATACTGATAGGGACACGTGGTGATAAGATTAAACTGTAGCTGTTTTGAGGATGTTGAGGTGTTACTAAACTGTAGCTGTATTGAGGATGTTGAGGTGTTACTAAACTGTAGCTGTATTGAGGATGTTGAGGTGTTACATAGACTTGAATCAGTTGGTGAGTAGTTTTCAATCATAGTAGGTGTAAGACATCTCTGTCATCATTTGTATCACACATTCAATATGTAGGCAGGAACTCAGCATGATCAAAGAAAAGAGTCTTGGCACAGTCATGGATAAGTGACTCGAGCTATTGAAGTAGTGCTTTGTTGCTAGTAGTTAAGTAAATAAAATAGTAGCATGTTTTTTAAAAATTTGTGAGAAATGAATAATTAAGCCTCATTTGTATTGTTTTGGTCTCCTTAATGAAGAAATGGTATTGGTCTTTTGACCAGTCAATGTATGTACTATCCTTGACTTTCCAAAACAATTCACATAAGTTATTTGGCATTATTTATCAGACTGTTGGTCCAAATCTTTATATAGATCTGCTGAAAGTCTACAATGTTAATTGTTATTATCAGTAACAGACAAACACAAAAACTTTTGTGACTGTTCTGCCTTATGTGATCAGACGAATATTCCTGCTATTAATAATGTTTTAGCCCTTGTGTACTGAACTTTACCTTCTTAACGTTTTGCCCCGTGTACAGTTCTTGATCTTCTACACAGTTCACATAAGCTCACAAAATCTGTGTAAAATATTATTTTTGAGATGAAAAACACTCCTTAATTTTTCTTAATAAACCTGTTGAACTATGTAGTTTGAAATACTGTAGAATACTGTTTTCACACACAGCTGTTTTCCTTCTGTGATGCACTCCTAAACCCACAGTTATCATAGTTCAACTGCATCCTGGATACATCTTGTGCAACAACCCTCTGCCAATAGAAGTGCAACACACTCTTCTGGTGCATCTGATTCTACTGAACTATTGCTTCTTGTTTGGCAGTACTAGAGTCAAGATGTGATTACATGGTTTGGCAGTACTACAGTCAAGATGTGATTACGTGGTTTGGCAGTACTACAGTCAAGATGTGATTACATGGTTTGGCAGTACTACAGTCAAGATGTGATTACATGGTTTGGCAGTACTACAGTCAAGATGTGATTACGTGGTTTGGCAGTACTACAGTCAAGATGTGATTACGTGGTTTGGCAGTACTACAGTCAAGATGTGATTACGTGGTTTGGCAGTACTACAGTCAAGATGTGATTACATTGTGCTCTCATGATCATACAGAGTGTAAAGATCATTTATTTATTTTACTATTGTTGTATTTTTTAAAGTTTTCAGTGATAACTTATCTTAGTTATCTTTATTTTTATACTTACATCATTCTATAATGGATACTGAGGTTAGTGTTACTACTTAGGAGGTTCTGCCACCTGCTGGCAGCACAGGTTTAAACAGGGGGAACTTGCACATTGACTGAGCTGACCTTTTTCTTCCAATAGTTCTAAATTTCTTCCAGAATCTACTAAATCTTTTTGTGATGACAATATTTTAACTTTGAGAGCCTGTGGAATTTTGTAGGCCTAATTAAACCTTTTTAGATGCAATTTCTCAAGTTTGATCTATTTTCCCAAAGTTCTTACAATCACGTTCTTCCTTTAAGTATTTTGTTTCCTTTCTTCTCCTGATGTCAAGTTTCATGCTGAGCATTTAATTTCTCATTTGCTAGCTGGTACTAGTATGCTTTGCCTTGGATTACAGTCAGCCAGATTATCCCTTTCTTGGTTCTGATCAGGTAGAACCACTGCTTCACATTTGTAGGTCTGGACAATCCTGTTCATTTATCCTAGGCCCTGTTTTCCCACCTTTGTCTTACCCTTATGACTTTCGTGCAGTACTGGTACACCATGCTTCTTTTTTTTGAGACACTCCACCAGTCTTCTGAGGGATTTTTATGGGATACATTTTCCCTCCTTACTTGTACATTAACATAACGGTCCTCCTCTGGTCTATCTTTTTGTGCTTCTTTGCTGTTGGGATTTTATGGAGAGGCACACTGTTTTTTCCCCAGGTTTATTTACCATCCACTTCCATTTGAAACTAATAGATGACTTCTTTTTTCCACTGGTATATTTTTGAGAGTATTCCTGAAAGTTTGGATTTGTATGGAATAGGTGAAGCAACAATTAACCATGCTGTCATTGGTTGCTCATTTGTCTTGATCTCAAATTAGACAATCCTCTGTTCTTCTTTCACATCTGACACCCTTGCATTCTTTACTGGTTCCTCACACCAGGGATTCCAATTTTGTCGTGTTTATTTATAGAAGTTTCATACTCACCAGCAGTATTTATGACTATCCTGTAGGTTCTGGTCCAGTGGGAAATTTTTGATCAATTTTATTTTCTCTGCTGGTAGTTTGGTACCAATCATTGGGTTTTTAGGTCTTGTCAGAAAGACTTGTCATACAATTCCTTTTTCCACCACCATTGTTTCCTGTACCCATATCCTTTCCATTACTTTAGGTTCTTTCAACCAGTTGACATCCGTCAGAGAAAGTACAGACTCTTCTATCACAGATTGTGGATGACCAAGGTAGATATCTCTAAATTCTAACTACACAATTGTATTTTTTGTCAGTGCAGATGCTATCTTTAGTTTGACCATCATGGGGTTGTGTACCAGTTATATGTCTTGCCTTTTGGGTTTTCTTTGGCTATATATGACATTTTCTGAGTGATCTGAGCTTTACCTGACTTTTGCATGCTCAGGGGTTGTGTTTATACCACTGCTTGAACAGTTGGCTTCTTTTAGCTCATTCCAAAGTAGTATTTGTGTCTTCTTGAGTGAGTTGGATTAACAAGTTTGAAATTTTTTTCCTGTACTCTGTCTTGTCCATTTGGGGGCTCTTTTTAACTACCACCTCAGTCAGGCCTAATATTCTTGCTGTTCCCACTTTTCCTGCTTGCAAGGCTCTATTTGTTGTGGAGATGTGGACTTCTCTAAAAACTTGTTCCTTTGGATTGGGCACATATGAAGTCTCTTCAGTTGACTGTGCATGACCAATGGAACCTTGCTCGGGATACCTTAGATACTCCCATTACCCTTCTTGCTTTAACCACTGGTAATCATTGTTGATGTTTGAACAAGGTCCACATTTTATTGGGTGTGCTGCCTCTTCCTCCTTATCTAGACTTGCATCTATTCATTGATGCATCCTTACATGGTTGGGGCCATTGGTCAGTTAACAGTAGGTTTCTGGACAGTGGTGTACTGCTTTAGTGAACTTACCGTATCGACAACTTGGAGCTTCTGGTTGTATGATGAGCTTTGGAACATTTTCTTCCTATGGTCAGATATTGGATTGCCATGATTTATTCCAGCAATTCTACAGTGGTAGTTTATATCAATCACTCCTTGAGGTGGATACCTGTACATGGTGAATGGACCTCTCAGAGAAGGTTATGTACTTTCAATATACCTCCTCTGGGATTTAAACACCCACCCATGTATGGTGACCCGTGAAGTGGAGAAGAGGATCCTGGTTGTTAAGGGGTTCAACCCTGACACACTACTTTGGCTTTGAATTCCTGTGGACAGGTGGCCTTTTGATGGTCTCCACAGGGTCAATTGGTTGGTCCATTTGGGCTAGGGTCAACCAAGTACCAGTGTTGGATGTACTCATTGGCTGTTGTGGATATTGTATCTGATGCTGATGTTTGGATATAGTGTGCTTACAAAACACTGTCATTGCTGTAGTGTCCTTGTTTGGCATTGTAGTGTGTCCCCTTGTAGGGCTCCTTGTTGAGTTGGGTCAGTGGGCAATGAAATCTATTCACTTCATTATGGATACTTCCATTTATAAAAAAAATAAAAATGAAAATAATTGAAAAAAGATATTGAAAATGACTGTGCATGGGTGACTCTGTTGTACAGACACCATCACAGTCACATTCTGTACCTTGATTTATAATAATGCATTTCTTATCCAAGAAATTCTTAGGGCATATGTCTCCCTTTTTTATTCAAAAAGGATTACAGTGAATTGCTGGTTCTCCTAATTCAGTAAAGAAGTTATGCTCTGGAAACACGTTACCCACAATATACCAAACTCCTCTTGAAATTGAAGGCCATTGGGGATATACCCATGAGGTTACTCCCCTTGCAACTTTGAATTCTTCCAGGAGAGGGATTTAAAGAACACTTTCGAGACAGAGATTTTCACTGGTTTCTGTAGCCAAGGCATTTCTGCAGATCACCAAGTTTCCATTTGCAAAGACAGAATTATGATGCCTACTAATTTCTAATATTGATGTTAATGTCACTACGTCTTCCTACCACAGTCAAAGCAGGTCATCTGAACTGTAAGGTACAGCCATACATTCCCAACTCTCTCAGACATTTTTAGTGTAAATGGTTCAATTACTCAAAAATATCATGCTGTGGTTCTTTAACACGTGTTTGTTATGGTGACGAAGGTCACAACTCTTATGAGTGTAAACAAGAACCATGCTGTATTAACTTTAGTGGTCCACACCTCTCTTACTGTATTTTTTGCCCTAAATAGGTGGAAGAGAAAGAGGTACAATGTTTGATGACTGCAAATAATATCTGTTACCCAGAGGCTCATAAGTTATTGTCTTCTTTTCCATCTCAGACACATTCTGCTGCATTCTGTTCTACTGCCACAGTGGTAGTGCAGACAGATCTATCCATACATCTAGCAGAATTGTTTGCAAAATATCTAAGAACTCTTTTGCCCTCCATGATTAAAAAGTTTTTGAATCTTTGTTTGCTTTGATCTCTGTCCCTGGCACTCCTTCCAGTGACTGTCCGGTTCCACTTCTTTTGGCTTTGGGTGTTTCCTCAGGTCCATCGTCTTTGGCAGCCCTGAGAAGTGAAATGATTGTTTGTTCTTGCTTTCAGTTGCTGGAAAATTTGCCCACAGACTGGACCTGATTACCTGACCCAGGGCAGGATCCATGAAGTTTGATAGATCTTTGGGCAATAAAAAAAGTGGTCAAAAGTAGAAGGGCTCTGTGCCCCATTCTCCACATAAATAAAAATGACCACTCTGATTTAGTGGTGTTGAGGTTTTTAATCAAACATAAATGACATTAAGGAAGTAGTTGATTTTACTACTCCATGTGTCTCTCCTTACAGGAAACATTTCTGTATCATGCAGAATCAGTCATCTTTTGGCAGTTTTCTTTATACAGAAATGACAAACTGTCGGATGAGTCCATGGAGGGGTGTTACTGCTAGTTGATCAGCATGTACCCATTTTGTCTTTGCCACTCAATACATCTCTGGAGGCTCTAGCCATTTGTGCTGCTTTGGGTCATACCATTTTTATTTGTTCTTTCTGCTTGGCTCCTGAAGAGACCCATGATCAGTTAAACCTTTATGCCATCATTGAGCAGTAACTGTCTCCTTTTTGGATTCTGGGGGATTTTAATGGCATTAATCCTTTTAATGTGGTGCTGATATTGATGATAGGGGTCATTTCATAGAGCATATGCTTTTGAATCACAATTTTTCTCTCTTCAGTACTGGTTCTTGTATTTATTTTTATGCATCTAGTCAGTCTTTTACCACTATTAGTTGCTCTGTCTGCTCTATTTCACTCTTCTCTTAGTTTACTTGGAGGGTTGGCACTAACCCATGAGGCAGTGATAATTTTCATATCATTTTGAGAGAGACTGATTGTGGGTGATGCCACCTGACCCATGTGCCTTGATGGAAGTTGAATCAGTCCAACTGGCCCTCTTTCACTGCTTTCTTGAAACTTGATCCTGCCATTGTCTGTAAGTCATTAATAGATGATTGGATGGTAGCAGTGACTGACTGTATTGTCCAGGCAGCTGTTCATTGTATTCCTAAAACCTCAACATGTTTTCCACAGTATTCTCTTCTGTGGTGAATTCCTGCATGTCACAAGGTAATGAAAGCTGAAAAATGGGCTTGGGATACCTTTTGTACGTATCCCATACCTTTAAGCCACATTGCTTTTCAGCAAACACGTGCATATGCTTAGCAGGTCAGATATCAAAGCCAGAAGGAATCTTAGATTAAGTATGCCTCAAGCATCTTTTCTATCACCAGTTCCAAAATCATATAGGACAAGATTTGAAAAGTCAATGAAGAGTATAGTGCTGTCCCCTTTCAGTACTGCTCTCTGATGCCCAGGGCATTGCTGATACTTTCAGCAGAAGCTTCTCTCACACATGTCGCACTTCTGCTTCATTCCCCCACTTTCTCAGCCGTCAAAACATGGTCAGAGTAATTGCCTTTTTCATTTTGGGCTGATTGTCTCTGTGATTATAATTGTTCCTTATGCTGATGAACTCGAGCTTTCATTTCATCGATCTGGTAGTACACCAGCCAGACCTGATGATCTTCATTACAAGATGTTGTACCATCTCTCTCCTGCTTCTCTTGCTATTCTTCTAAGGGTTTTTAAATAAATGTATCTAGCAAGAGAATGCTTTTCCTGATGCTATTGCCCTCCATTTTCCTAAGCCTGTGAAGGATCACAAGAATCTTTCAAAATATCATCCAGTTACTTTGATGAGCTGTTTCTGTAAGATCTTAGAGAGGATGGTCAATGCTCAATTTGTTTGGTTCTGATGACAGCACCCCACCATGTGCCACCTATTTTGACTTGTAACATCAAACAGGGAAGACTTTCTCAAGTGACAACAACTTATTTCTGTATTTTTTGAATTTGATAAAGCTTATGATATTACATGGCAGTATGGCATGCTGCAAGACCTCCACTTGTATTGGCTGCATGACCATTTGCTGATTTTTATTAAACATCTTCTAATGGACTGGTGATTCTGTATCTGTGTGAGTTTAACACTTTCCTATTCTTTCCCAGAGGAACTTGGAGTCCCTCAGGTTTGTGTCTTGAGTGTTACACATTTCATAAAGATTAATACCATCAGTGAACAACTCTCCCCTACAGTTGCAAATGATTTCTACATCTCATATGAGTCATTGAGCATGAGGTTTATTGAATGGTAGCTACAAACTGCTCTCAATCACTTACTGAAGGGAACCACAGCAAATAGTTTTACCTTTTTTTGCTCTGAAACCATTTGCATGAACATCTGTCAACAAGGAAGTATTCATTCAAATCCTGTGCTCTATCTTAGAGAAGCTGTGCTTCCTGTGGTTTCTGAGACAAAGTTCTTAGGGTTTATCTTTGATAGTAAGTGGACATTTATTTCACACATTAAGTAGCTACATGTCGAGTGTAGAAGGGCATCCTCTGTTTCTTCTCTTCCACCTCTTGGGGAGTGGATTGATGTTCTATGCTAAAAGTCTGTTGTTTCCTTATTCAATCGCCCCCAGTGGCTCAGCGGTATGTTTGCGGACTTACACGCTAAAATCCGGGTTTCGATACCCGTGGTGGGCAGAGCACAGATAGCCCATTGTGTAGCTTTGTGCTTAATTAAAAACAACAACAACCTTATTCAATCAAAAATGACTGTGGGTCTCTGGTCTGCGACTCTACCAGGAACCTGGCCTTGAATATGTTGGACTCTGTTCACCCTGAAGGGCTTCAGCTCTGCACAGGGGCTTTTCTGCACTTCTCCAGTCCAGAGTTTATACACTAAGTCTCATGAACCTCCTCTAAACTTCCCTTGTTTGCATCTTCTTTGTTGTATGCTTAAAAACTTTGATCCTTACTACAGCATCCTACTTAGGATTGTGTTTTCCTTCCTCAGTGGGTCATGCTTTTTTTCAGAATAAATTTTCTTCCATTGTTCCTCTTAGCTTTTGTATGCAGGCACAGTTGGGTGAATTGGGCCTATCCTTGGATAACATAACTGCATCTACTAGTCAGCCCATCCTACCATGGCTAATTACTGTCTCTAAATGTGACCTTTCATTCAGTCATCTGAAGAAAACAGATATTCCCAATTGAAATTACTGTCTTCTAATTCCTAAACATCTTGTGAATCATTCTACTATTCACACTTATACGGATGGTTTGAAATTGGGTGACTCTGTAGGCTTTGCCATAGTTTGTTGTGGTTTGGTGGTTGCATATAAAGTCTTCTCTACAGTTTTTGTATTCACTGCTGAATTGTACACCATTTCTCTTGCCCTGGATCACATAGAAGATATGCATTACATAAACTGTACTATTTATACTGACTTGTTTAGCTCTTTACTGGACCTGGAATTGCTTCATGTTAGTTCTCATCCTGTTCTTGTCGATATTCAAAACTGGCTGGCCCATTTCCCTCTATCATTTATTTCTATCTGGTATTCTGGATACCGGGCCACGTTGGCATTTACAGGAATGAGCTTGTTGGCATTGCAACTAATTCTGTCTGCTCTGGTGTTATCATGGCTGTACCTGTCCCATACATAGACTATAGTCCTGTATTCAGTGCTTGGCTCTGAGCCAGTTGGCAGTATACATGGAATGAGCAATGTGATAACAAGCTTTTCTAGAACAAACTATCTGTTCTTTTTGGTAATATTGCTTCTGCAAGAATTGGAAGTTTTGCTGGCTAAGGTAGTCAATGGTCACAGTTTTTTAAGTCATCTCTTTCTTTTATCTTGGACTGTTGCACCAGTTTGTGGTCTGTGTGACACTCAAATCACAACAGCCCACATTTTACTGTCATGTTATTATTACAACCGAGAGTGGTAACATTATTTTAAACATATTTTTACTGTGGGTTCACATTTGATGTTGGACAGTATCATTGTGGTATCCCACAAAGTTATACTTCTATCATTAGGTTTTCCAGTGACCATGGCCAAGAGGAATGTCTTACTCCTCAGGTAGATAAATTTGCCACTTTCTTGAATTTCAAGTTACATTATTTTTTGTCTCTATTTCCACATCCACAAAAATCTAGCTGTTGATGAGTTCAGACAGGTTGGATCATAGAAATCTTTATATTCATCCTCCCATCCTCCTTTTTCCCAAGGTGATTTTGATCATCCATGACACTCTTTGTCAGGTTTTTCAAGTGCTTCACAACTGTGATTTTGTTTATTACTTCAACTCTGTACTACCCTCTTTCTTTTATCCCGTCCTTTCTAAGTTAACCTCAAGCACTAGTATTTCATCCTACATTTCCTAGCCATCCATCTTCACACCTGATATTTATTAAGTCCTTGACATGGTGAAATGGATTGCCTAGACAGTTTGCTTCAGTTTTAGATTGTTTATTTTGCCCTTTCTCAGTGGCAGTTTATCAATGTAAATGGAATGTCTTCCACCTTTGGTCTTTGAGTTGGGGATTTTTCTTCTCAATTCACTGTTCTTATTACAGATTTGTTCGCATGGCTGTTTGATCATTGGACTTTGGTCTTGTTCATTGATGGATAATGAGCAACTTTGACCTGCAACTTTAATTTTTCTTGGTATGATAATGTGTTTATCTCCTCAACTATCTTACTTTTGTTTCATTCTATCAGAATTTGTAGACTTTCTTGTCAAGTTGTCCTTTCCGATTGGGATGTGAATCTGGTTCTTAACTGCCATACTCCTCCTCCATTTGAATGTTTGTTCTCCTGTATTTCCTGTTTTGTCTGGTTACCTTCTCTGGTATCTAAACATCCACCCATGTGTTTGCTGTGCGTGGTGACCCATGAAGGGGAGGAGAGGATCCTGGTGGTTGAGGGACCCAACCCTAACACACCACTTTGGCCTCGAATTCCTGTAGACGAGCGGCCTTTGGGTGGCCCCCCCTTGGGTCAGTTGGCTGGTCTACTTGGGCTAGAGTCACCCAAGTACCAGTGTTGGAAGTTCTCAACAGGTGTTGTGTACATTGTGCTTGATGCTGGTGTTTGGGTATAGTGCTCATGAAACCCTGGCGTTGCAGCATTGTCCTTGCATGACTTTGTAGGACTCCATGGTGGGTGGGGTCAGTGGGTACTGAAATTTTTCCTTTTTCCTATGGATCCTCCAAAAAATTTAAATAAAATTGTGAAAAAACAGTCAATGAGTAAGCGACCATGTTTTGAAGACTCTGATCAGCAATCTTCAACATTTGTAACACGTGTACTTCATTCTCTTTCAGAAAAACCTTAAGTGCAATTGTCCCCATTTTTTATTCAGAAGGGACTAGAGGGACTTGCTGGCTCTCTAAAGTCAGTAAAGAAGCTTTGATCTGGTGATATATTGGTTGAAACATCCACATCCCAACACAGTGAACTCCTCTTGAATTCAGAGGCAATTGAGGATGTACCTATTGAGGTTACCCCCTCATGCTACTTTGAATTCATCATGAGGAGTTATTTTTGAGAGGGATTTGAAGAATGTCCCTGAGTTAGAGATTCTCACTGGTCTCTCCACTGAAGGAGTTTCTGCAGTAAGTTGCATCTCCACTCGCAAAGATGGAGTTACACTGCCAACAAATACCCTCGTTTTAACATTTACTTCACCACGTGCACCTGCCACCATCAAGGCAGGTTATCTCATTTGCAGGGTTCGGCCATACATTCCAAACCCTCTTCGATGTTTCCAATGTCAGAGATTCGTCCACTCAAAGACATCTTGTCGTAGTTCCCTGACATGTGCTCGTTGTGGAGGCAAGGACCACGATGCCTATGACTGTGACATGAACCCACATTGCGTAAACTGCAATGGTTCTCACCCCTCATACTTTCATTCTTGCCCAAAATGGTTGGAGGAGAAAGAGGTGCAGCGTTTGAAAACGATGCATAACATTAGTTATCCTGAGGCTCGGAAATTGCTGTCCACAACTCCATCTCGGACATATGCTGCTGCACTTCATTCCACAACTACAGTGGGAGTGTAGACAGATCTCTCTGTGCCTCCAAGAGAATCGTTTTCAAAACAAATGAAAAGCCTTTTGACATCCGTGGTTAAAAAAGTTGATGAATTGACTTCCAAACCTATCTCTGTTCCTTCCATACCAACCAACAAACCTCAAGATCCATGTCCTTCAGTTTCATATACAGGTATTTCTTCTGATACATCTTTTTCTCCCATCCCAAGAGGCAAAACAATTATTTGTTCATGTCCTCAGTCACTGAACTCCCCTTCCAATAACAAAGACCTGCCAACTCGACCCAGGGCAGGATCCATGGAGGTTGATAGACCTCCTCCAACTAAGGACAGTAAAGAAGAAAGACGTGGTCGTAAACAGAAGGGTTCTCCAGCCACTTCACCTACCCGTTCTTAAAAATGGCCACCTTGATACAATGGAACTGTCGAGGTTCACATTCTAATCTGGATGATATCAAGACACTGATTGCTTCCTATCATCCTGTTTGTCTTTCCTTACAAGAAACATTTCTCAAATCTGCTGATACAGTCTCCATTCAGCAGTTTTCTCTGTACAGAAATGACAGGCTGTGTGATGGTCGAGTACATGGAGGGGTGGCACTATTGGTTAATCAGCATGTGCCCACCCTGTCTTTGTCACTCAACACACCCTTGAAGGCTGTAGCCATCCGTGTTTCCTTGGGTCATACCATCACTGTTTGTTCTCTGTACCTGTTCCCTGGAGAGACATATGATCAATCAGACCTTGATGCTCTTGTTGAATAGTTGCCGTCCCATTTCTATTCCTGGGGGATTTTAATGGACATCATCCCCTCTGGGGAAGTGCCGTTATTGATGGGAGGGGTCGATCTGTAAATCAAATGCTCTCTGATCATAATCTTTCTCTTTTCAATACTGGTTCTTCCACTTACTTTCGTGCACCTAGTCAGTCCTTTACCACTATTGATCTCTCAGTTTGCTCCCCTTCATTAGTCTCTCATTTTTCATGGAGGGTTGACAGTAATCCACTATGCAGTGATCATTTTCCTATCCTTTTGAGAGAGACTGGCCGTGGTTGATGCCACCCTACCCACGTGCCCCGGTGGAAGCTAGATCAGGTAGACTGGTCCTTTTTCACTGCTCTTGCAGAACATGATCCTGCCATTGTAAATCATCCATCAATAGATGACTGTGTGGCAGCAGTAACTGGCTGTATTATACATGCAGCTGCTCAGTGTATTCCTAAAACCTTGACACGTTTTCCACTCTATCCTCATCCGTGGGGGAATCCTGCTTGCCACTTAGCACGGAAGGCTCAAAAATGGGCCTGGGATACTTTTAGTAGATATCCCACACTTTCAAACCATGTTGCTTTCTAACAGGCCCACACACATGCTAGGTGGGTAAGACGTCAAAGCTAGAAGGAATCTTGGATTAAGTTCACAACTAGCATATCTTCTACCACCAGTTCCAAGATCATATGGGACAGGAATCAAAAGGTTAATGGGCACTACAATTCTGTCCTCCTCTCAATTGTCTTTAACCAGATCTGGCAGGAGAATGTTTTTCCTGATGCCTGGTGCCAGGCTGTTATTTTACCTTTCTCTAAGCCAGGGAAAGATCCCAAGATTCCTTCAAACTATCGTCCAATTGCTTTGACGAGCTGTCTCTGTAAAACCTTAGAAAGGATGGTTAATGCTCATCTTATTTGGTTCCTCGAATCAGACAACCTCCTCTTGCCCACCCAGTGTGGGTTCTAACGACAGCACTCCACCACAGACCACCTAATTCATCTTGAAACACCTATCAGAGAAGCTTTTTTCAAACACCAACATCTTGTATCAATATTCTTTGACATTGAGAAGGCTTACGACACAACAGGGAGGTATGGTGTTTTGCAAGACCTCCATACATATGGGTTGCATGGCCATTTACCCATGTTTATTAAAAAAAAATTTAATGGACAGGAGATTCCAAGTTAATGTGGGTTTGATGCTTTCCCGTTCTTTTGTACAGGAATTTGGAGTCCCTCAAAGCTGTGTTTTGAGTGTCACACTTTTCAGTGTAAAGATAAATGCCATCACTGAACAACTCCCTCTCACTGTTGCAAATGGGCTGTATGTCGACGGCTTTCACATCTCATGTCAGTCGTCAAACATGAGATATATTGAGCGGCAACTACAAACTGCCCTCAATCGTGTACTGAAGTGGACTCTGGTGAATGGCTTTAATTTCTCTCTCTCTGAAACTGTATGCATGCACTTTGCCATCAAGGGGGTATTCACCCTTATCCTGAACTTCATATCGGTGAAGTGTTGCTGCCAGTGGTCCCGGAGACCAAGTTCTTGAAACTTATCTTTGATCGTAAACTGACCTTTATACCACACTTAAAGCGGCTTTGGGTCAAATGCGCAAGAGCACTGAGCATCTTCCGTGTCCTCTCTTCTACCAGTTGAGCAGCAGATTGATGTTCAGTCTTAAAGGTATATCATGCTCTTATTCGATCAAAACTCGACTATGGATCAATGGTCTATGGCTCTGCTAAACCCTCAACCTTAAAGAGGCTGGACCCCATTCATCACCAAGGACTTCGAATCTGCACTGGGGCTTTCCGTACCTCTCCAGTTCAAAGCTTATACGTTGAATCTTTTGAACCTTCTCTGCACCTTTGCTGTTTGTAACTATGTTTACAGTATACTTTGAAACTTTGTTCCTTACCAAAACATCCCACCTAGGAATGTGTTTTCCTTCCTCGGTGGGCAGTACTTTTTCAGAACAGACGATCTGTCATTGCTCCATTTGGCCTTTGCATCCAGGCACAATTGGATGAATTGGGTCTGTTCGTGGATAACATTGCAGATTCCACAGGTCAGCCCATCCCACTATGGCTTATTACAGCCTTCAAATGTGACCTTTCTTTCAGTCATCTAAAAAAGGCAGATACTCCAGATTGGAAGTACCATCTTTTATTTAATGAACATCTTTCAAACAATCATTCAGTTCCCATTTATACAGATGGTTCCAAATCAGGTAATTCAGTGGGCTCTGCTGTGGTTTGCTGTGGTTTAGTAGTTGTGAGCAGAATCTCCTCTACAGCTTCTGTGTTCACTGCTGAACTGTATGCCATATCTCTTGCTCTGGATCATATTGCAGCTGAGCAGTACTCCAACTGCACTATTTATACTTATTCGCTTAGTTCTATACTGGCCTTGGAATCGCTACATGTTGGCTCACATCCTGTTCTCGCTGATATTCAAAACCGACTGGCCCATTTCTCATCAACATCTACTTCTATTTAGTTTTTCTCGATACCGGGCCATGTTGGTATTCGCGAGAACGAGCTTGCAGACATGGCAGCAAAATCTGTCTGCTCTGGCACTGTCACCACTGTGCCTATTCCATACATGGACTATGGTCCTGTATTCAAGGCTCAGCTCCATGCCAGCTGGCAGTTTACTTGGAGTGAGCAACGGGACAACAAGCTTTTTCAAATCAAACCCTATATTGGACTTTGGCCATCTAACTTCCGTAAAGTTTGGAAGGAGGAAGTTGTTCTCACTAGGCTACGCATTGGTCACAATTTTTTAACTCATAGTTTTCTTTTATCTGGAAGTGATGCACCAATGTGTAGTTTGTGTAATGCTCAAATTACTATCAGCCACGTTTTACTTTCTTGCCATTGTTACAATTCTCAACGACGGCAATATTTTAAACATATTATTTCCCAGGGTCAGTCTGTAATATTGGACAGTTATTGGTGATGGTGACTCTGTCCACCTTGATAACGTTTTTAATTTTTTAATGGCCATTAATCTTTTTAATCTCATTTAAGTGTTGCATATTTATTCATAACACCTATTTAATTGTGGTTCCTTTTTTACAGTTTAATCTCTCTCGTTCAATTTGACATTGGACAATGGCCAGAACATTAAATAACTCCACACCAGGACTGAAAAGGCCAACTTCAGGTGAATTACACTGCTGTTTGAACTACCCGTTAGTTATCCTGGCGAGTTGTTATTACACTTTTGCTGCATATCATATCACACTTTTACTACTTTACCTTTTTAGAACTGGCCATAATGACACATAACCCAGAACCAAGACTGGAAAGACCAACTTCAGGTGACTGATAGTGGTTCTTATACTTACCTGTTAGTCTCCTGGTAGGTTTTGATCATTACCATTCTGTAACATAAGTTCTTTACAACTTTGTAGATTGGATGTCACCACTGGTTTTTAAGCCATTTTCAGTTTTACTTACTGTTTTGTTTTTACCTTCATTTACTTTAACAAATTTTACTCCATTTAATTGACTTTTATCTTTTTACTAGACATTTGGCTACTCATTATTGTGATTTTGCTATGTGTCTTTTAAGACTTCTATTCTTTTAAATTTTGATAATGGCTGCTATAACACATAACCTGGAACCAGGACTGGAAAGGCCAACTTCAGGTGACTGACGGTGGTTCTTGAACTTACCTGTTAGTCTTCCTGGTGGGTTATGATCATTACTATTTTGCTAGTGTAAGTACTTTACAACTTCTTTTACTCTGCTTTCTCTTTTAACGTTGTAGATTAGGTGTCAACATTGGTTTTATTATATTTTGTTTTACCTTCATTTACCTTCATTATGTATTTTACTATATTTACTTTGTTTTTACCTTTTTACGGGATGTTTGGCACAGATAGCCTAGCTGCTTTGTGCCATAAAACACTAAATCAATCAATCAATCAACCTCCTGTATTTTACTTGTTCCATAAGACCTGTTTATTCATCCTATTATTCTGTGGGCATTGTTAGTTTGATATATTTGCCACTTATGTTGCACTCTGTACCATTCCACATGTGTTTTCTTCTATCAGGATCAATCATTTCTTTCCAAGACTTAGCAGCTCATGAAGGTAATTATTCCTTTTTGTCAATTTCCTTTTCATCCATCTCTCATCTCTACTCCCAGTCTACTCTGTGCATGCTCTTCATCATTACATTGTCCGTACTGTTCCATCTGTGATCTGTCCTTTCATCCCCTAGCAACACTGTGCTACCTCTATCCTTCAGAACTTACCAGTTGGGTTTCACTTCAGATTTGATTGGCTTATCCCTCCATGTATTTTTCTGAAATCTGTTCTATCTGTTGTCGTATCAGATTAGGTATCATGCCTTTTCTCTGGTGTTTCACTTGTGTCATCTGTTAGAGGAAATTCTTTAAGTTAATTAGTCACCATCTGTTGGGTGAAGTTGCATATCATTTATAATGAGCAGTACACTTCTCTGTGATGATAACTTGATGTTCATGATGTATTCCTGTGTATTACAATTCTTTCAGTGGGTGTAATTTTGTTTTGAAGTTGATCTAGCATATTGCAGTTCACTCCTTTAATTGGGATTCTTCATACCACCATCACAGGAATGTCAGTTTTTGGTGATTAGTTTCGGATTTCAAGCAAAATCAGTCATAAATTGTCACTCGTGTTGCCTTTATTTTTCCTATTCATCACTCATTTCGTGATCACAAGAAACAGAGATAATATTGAAGGTAACTCTTTTCCTTCTGACACTCCAATTGTAGACTGAGTTTATGATTTTTATATGCAAAAATGGCTCGTTTGGGTTGAGAAAATATTTTAAATAGAAGAGCGAACAACGTTTCGACTTTCTTCGGTCATCGTCAGGTTCACAAACAAGCCATTTTTGCATATAAAATTCTCAACAAGTGGGTTTCTCGACATCACTGATTGAGTTTATGATTGCCTAGTGGGGTGCCTATTGGATTGTGTTTGAGTATGAATTGACCTCTAATGGAGGCACTTATTTTCCTTCCATCATGTGGATGTGAGGCTCCTGGATATCTGGTTAGTTGTAAATTTTATGTTTGCTTATTTTGTAGGTTGGTTTGCACAGTATACAAGTCTGTTTTACTGAACTGTAAGTAAAGACAGTTTGGAGGTTATATTTTATATTCCACTTGGTTATGGACTGGAGTTGACCTGCCCCATTTTACACCTTGGAGAATAATTCCAGTTTAACTTCCTATCATATTACTATCTGTAGAGGATTCATAGTAGCCTCTCTTCAATGGGATTAAGATCATGATGTAATGTGGTTAAGATTCCAATACATCCATCTTTTCTTCTTCTTGGTTGTTTCAGATGCTGACACAGAAGTGATGAGATTTCTCATGTATTAGGTGTTCTTCAGATACTCTTGAAGGATCTATTTTTTTTTTCTCTCTCACATTGAACTTTTCAATGTGTGATTCTAGTTCTATATTTGGCCTCATATGGCCAAGCGAGTAAGGCATGCGACTCGTAATCCGAGGGTTGCAGGTTCACGCCCACGTTGCGCTAAACATGCTTGCCATCCCAGCCGTGGGGGTGTATAATGTGACGGTCAATCCCACTATTCGTTGGTAAAAGAGTAGCTCAAGAGTTGGCAGTAGGTGGTGGTGACTAGCTGCCTTCCCTCTAGCCTTACACTGCTAAATTAGGGACGGTTAGCACAGATAGCTCTTGTGTAGCTTTGTGTGAAATTCCCAAACAAACAAAAAAAAACAAATCTAGTTCTATATGTGAGAAGAGGTGGTATACTGTATCGAAAGCTGAAAAGTTTCTAAACTGAAAGCATGTTTAGCTCCTCCTACACTTCACACCCTTTCCACCTCACTGAAAACTGGTGTTTATTTTTCATAAACTTGTTGTGATAATTTGGTAAAATGAGAGTGTGTTGCATTTCTGTTAGATGATGATTTGTATGTAAGACAAAGTTGAACCATTATAATCATGGGGTATGTGGGAATACAAGGCTTGTGGCATGTAAAAAAGACTTGCATACAGAAGGCAGCACAGAGTAAAAATATGTATACATGTAACAAGAAGTAATTACCTCTCAGAAATATATTTATAGTATAGGAGAATAATAACTTTGACCTGCTCTCATTGCTTTACTGTAAGAAATAGGACCATAACAACTGACAATGTAAAATGTTTATTAATATACTTTAGTAAAGCTTTGTAGCCTTTAAGGAATATGAATACCACTTAATTTGTTGTACTTATTAGAAACTTTAAACTTTGTGTCCAGTACAGTATGCATTGTTGGTGGTAAAGGATAAAATATGGTAAGTTAGATGAGAGCCAGACTTAATCATACTTCAGTCAGACTATGTCTGGAAACTTCTCTCATTCGGGTTTTTGAACATAATCTTGCTTCCA
This sequence comes from Carcinoscorpius rotundicauda, assembly GCA_011833715.1. Taxonomy (NCBI): domain Eukaryota; kingdom Metazoa; phylum Arthropoda; class Merostomata; order Xiphosura; family Limulidae; genus Carcinoscorpius; species Carcinoscorpius rotundicauda. The sequence continues at coordinate 186,268,554 of CM022391.1, forward strand.
AGATATTTATTGCTTGCTCCCAGATGATCTAAAATACATAAATAATGTAATATTGAATAGATATGAAACCAAATGCTTGTGTATAAAGTAGTTTCTCAAGTTCTTTGTTATTTAACAGTAAGTGTGTGCATCACTAGCTCCCAACTTGGGCGACTGCTCAAAATAATAAAAACTTAACTAAATTCTACATTAGATTAGGAGTACTTTAAAATGTGTGTAGCAACAATACCCATGCTCTATTTACTGTAAACCAGAATTATTGTTTCCCATTTTCTGTAGCTTACTGATAACCAGAATTGTTCTCCATGGTCTGTAGTTTACTGATAACCAAAATTATTGTTCTCCATGCTCTGTAGCTTACTGATAACCAGAATTATTGTTTCCCATTTTCTGTAGCTTACTGATCACCAGAATTGTTATCCATGCTCTGTAGTTTACTGATAACCATAATTATTGTTCTCTATGCTCTGTAGCTTACTGATAACCAGAATTATTGTTTCCCATGCTCTGTAGCTTACTGATAATCAGAATTATTGTTTCCCATTCTCTGTAACTTACTGATAACCAGAATTATTATTTCCCATGCTCTGTAGCTTACTGATAACTAGAATTATTGTTTTCCATGCTCTGTAGTTTACTGATAACCAGATTATTGTTTCCCATCCTCTGTTGCTTACTGATAACCAGAATTATTGTTTTCCATGCTCTGTGGTTTACTGATAACCAGAATTATTGTTTTCCATGCTCTGTGGTTTACTGATAACCAGAATTGTTTTCCATGCTCTGTAGTTTACTGATAACCAGAATTATTGTTTTCCATGCTCTGTAGTTTACTGTAAGCCAGAATTATTGTTCAGGTTTTTTTTACTTTATAGCCAAGCTCTGATACGGAGTCGAATGCTTCGTGAAAATGGGAAATATATACCTAAACAGGTAGGAAATTAGATTCAGATTCAAGTAATAGTTTTTTATTGGTTTACAAAATAACTTGTAATTCACTGGTTTTTGTACATTTACAGCAGTGTCCTTAAATGTGATTTTAAATGGGTCAAGTTTAACACACAAAATGCAAATTAAATTGTTTTGTTTGAGATTTTTATTTCCTCATTTATCCAGTTCTGTTTACATTTAGCAACCTTTTGGACTTGTGTATATTTATAAATCTATAATTTGATCTCTGTTATTGGTATGTTACATTGCAATAAGTGTTATCATTTCTGTTAACTTCTGAACAGAGCTAGCTAGCTGTGTACTTTGAATGAAAGTAAAAATCAACTTCATAATGTAATGTTTTATCCGTTGAATAACATTGCTGTTTATCATATTTTTACCCATTAACATAAATGCTACTTGTGTTTAATAATGATTTATTCACCACATGAGTGTAAATGTTCATTATTTGTGTTGTTTTTCTATGCATGTGTGTGTGTGTTGTTAGATTTCATCTGATTATTTCGTATCACAAATTCAGTTTTTTCTTCCATGCTACCTGAACTAGGCCTTCCTCATGAGGAAACACTTCTTCAACAATGAAGAGAATGGCTATTTCAAGACTGTCAAACGAGCTCCTGCCATGCAGAACCCGATGACTGATCCTTCCATGATGACGGACATGTTGAAAGGAAACTTAACCAATGTATTACCCATGATACTTGTGGGTGGATGGATCAACTGGACTTTTTCAGGATTTGTGACCAGTGAGAACTTTCAGTATTCTCATTTGTATTCTTGTTAGATCCAGACACTTATTTCTGTGACATTAATGTTAATAGGCCTGGCTTTTTGTTTCTATGACATTTATGTCAATAGGCCTGACTTTTTGTTTCTGTGACATTAATGTTAATAGCCCTAGCTTCTGATTTCTGTGACATTAATGTTAAAAGGCCTGACTTCCAATTTCTGTGACAATAATGTTAGGGCTGCGATGATTACGTGCTTATGTAACCGGTTAACCTTTGTCTCATAACCGAACCGTAACCAGTTAATCGTGTAATTGTTACAGCCCTAGGAATTTGCTTAAGACGGCCTCACCAAACATTAACAAAAACTCTAAAGACTTTCAACAACAATAATGAAAAGTCAACCAAACAAAAAGGCAAGCAGTTCGTAAAATCATGAGAGGCAAACATACCAATGTCAAGGTCAAATAATGGAATATTTACACACAAATATCGATAATTGTATTGTTTTCCATCGTTTATTTTTCTCGTAAAAATATCTTAGATTAACCGGTTAGAAAATCCATGGCTGGTTAAGAGCAGTAACCGGTTAATCGTGTAATCTTTCCAGCCCTAATTAATGATAAAAGGAGTGACTTCTGATTTCTGTGACATTAATGTTAAAAGGTCTGGATTTTTATTTTTATGACATTAAGGTTACAGTTGTGAATTAATTTTCTTTATTTTCATTGAAGCTAAAGTGCCCTTTCCACTAACACTGAGGTTTAAACCAATGCTACAACGAGGTATAGAACTTTCTTCTCTTGATGCTTCATGGTAAGTTAAAGTAGATGCTTGTCTTAGTTAATTTGGATTTTAGAGTGGTGGAAGAACTTCAGATACACATTTCTTACATCATTTATCAATCAACAGGATTCCCTCCCCCCACACTCCCCAATTATATTTTCTACAGTCTAGTTCCTCATGGAAACTTTATTTTTAAACAGAGAAATATCCTCTAGGAAATCATCAAATAATTGTAGAGTTTCAAAATGCTAATTGTAATGTAACATGTTTAATTTTAATAATTAAGAGTTGAACACATTAATTTTTATTTTATCTGTTCCTCTAGTTATTTACAGTTGAACAAGTTAATTTTCAGTTTATTTGGTAATAATCAGTTCCTCCAGTCATTTACATATAACAGGATTTTGTGGAAGGTCTAATAAAGGTTACAAGAACTATGCCATGCTTTTTACACTAAATTTTTAACAGTTACTACTGTTAGATTACTTTAAAATAAATTCCAACTCTTATAAGGGAAAACTGCAGTGGAGGTTGTTGTTTTCCTATTTTGTTTGGATAACAAAATATTGTTGTAATAAAAGAGTTCAAATCATTGGTTATTATATCAATATCAAAACCAATATCAATAATGTCAAATTACAGATAGGAGTGTTTGTATTCTAAGCATTATTTCAACAACATAATTGATGGCCTTAAAATATTCATAGTTGGCAGGTATGTTTTAGTACATGGCTTAAACCTCTAAAATGTTCACTCAGGCTAAGTTTCATAATAGTCTTTGAGACATTACACTATTGATTGATTTAAAACTGTAACAAGGTGACTGAATGTTCACTCAGGCTACGTGTGATAATAGTATTTACTATGTTTCACTGTTTATTGATTTAAAACTAACAAGGTGAATAAATGTTCACTCAGGCTACATCAGATAATGTTCTTTAGGACATTTCACTAACGATTGATTTAAAAGTGTAAATATGGTAAATCTTTATGTATGTCTCATCATTTTCAAAATTTCATAAAAAATTATTTATTTGATTTTTTTTAAAAATGCCAGTCACTAGTTAGATATACAAAGAATTTGGTTTTTGGTTTTTAATTTATATGTTTGATTTATAACTTGGTATTATGACCATCACTGACTAGTAACTAGCTATCTTTCTTTACTTAAGAGTGGTTTTAGTTTCAAATATGTTCTGTTATTTTTGGAAAGGGCTAATTACTTGTTCATATTTTAGGGTCAGTTCTGCATCATGGTATTTCTTAAATGTCTTTGGACTGAGGAGCATTTACACACTAGTTCTAGGAGAAAACAATGGTAAGTACATGGGAGATCTTCTTAGAAGGTTGGTTCTATAAAATATGTATTACATTATCAGGCCTTCTGCTTTAACTGTAAAGTGTGTTACATTATCAGGCCTCCAGCTTTAACTGTAAAATGTGTTACATTATCAGGCCTCCAGCTTTAACTGTAAAATGTGTTACATTATCAGGCCTCCAGCTTTAACTGTAAAATGTGTTGCATTATCACGCCTCCAGCTTTAACTGTAAAGTGATTTTTGAATAAATAAAGTAAAGGACTATGTTTTTAAATGGATAAGTTCTGATTATTAATCTTGTTTTGTGCTGGAATGTTTAGTATGATGGATCTGACAGGTCTTCCTGTAGTCATGGGTTAAAGGACATTACATCACCTTTGGTCTTCCTGTAGTCATGGGTTAAAGGACATTACATCATCTTTGGTATTCCTGTAGTCATGGGTTAAAGGACATTACATCACGTTTGGTGTGCCTGTAGTCATGGGTTAAAGGATGTTACATCACATTTGGTCTTCCTGTAGTCATGGGTTAAAGGACATTACATCATCTTTGGTATTCCTGTAGTCATGGGTTAAAGGACATTACATCACGTTTGGTCTTTCTCTAGTCACATGATAAAGGGCATTACATCACGTTTGGTCTTCCTGTAGTCACGGGTAAAAGGACATTACATCACCTTTGGTCTTCCTGTAGTCACGGGTAAAAGGACATTACATCACCTTTGGTCTTCCTGTAGTAACGAGTTAAAGGACATTGCATCACCTTTGGTTTTCCTATAGTCACGGGTCAAAGGACATAACATCAAGTTTGGTTTTCCTGCAGTCATGGGTTAAAGGACATTACATCACGTTTGGTCTGCCTGTAGTCATGGGTTAAAGGACATTACATCACGTTTGGTCTTCCTGTAGTCACGGGTCAAAGGACATTACATCACCTTTGGTCTTCCTGTTGTCATGGGTTAAAGGACATTACATCACGTTTGGTCTGCCTGTAGTCACGGGTCAAAGGACATAACATCAAGTTTGGTTTTCCTGCAGTCATGGGTTAAAGGACATTACATCACGTTTGGTCTGCCTGTAGTCATGGGTTAAAGGACATTACATCACGTTTGGTCTTCCTGTAGTCACGGGTCAAAGGACATTACATCACCTTTGGTCTTCCTGTTGTCATGGGTTAAAGGACATTACATCACGTTTGGTCTGCCTGTAGTCATGGGTTAAAGGACATTACATCACGTTTGGTCTGCCTGTAGTCATGGGTTAAAGGACATTACATCACATTTGGTCTTCCTGTAGTCATGGGTCAATGGACATTACATCATGTTTGGTTTTCCTGCAGTCATGGGTTAAAGGACATTACATCACGTTTGGTCTGCCTGTAGTCATGGGTTAAAGGACATTACATCACGTTTGGTCTTCCAATAGTCATGGGTTAAAGGACATTACATCACGTTTGGTCTTCCAATAGTCATGGGTTAAAGGACATTACATCACGTTTGGTCTTCCTGTTGTCATGGGTTAAAGGACATTACATCACGTTTGGTCTGCCTGTAGTCATGGGTTAAAGGACATTACATCACATTTGGTCTTCCTGTAGTCATGGGTCAATGGACATTACATCATGTTTGGTCTTCCTGTAGTCATAGGTTAAAGGACATTACATCACCTTTGTAAATGTACATTCTAAATGTTATTGAACTACTTTTTTATGAATTTATGTCAGTAAGTTTGGTATCAAACTGTAGGTTATAATTCAATTGTTAGTATTATTCATTAGTTAATTTCTTAATTTGAAATTATGTAGTATAACACAGCCAAACATTGGTTTTAGTGAGTCGTGGTATGTTGAATGCAGCACTTGTTCAGATTAGATGTATGTGATGTCAAAGTACTGAGTCTGTAGCTTCTTATGAACAAGGAACTCAAATTACCAATATTAACAAACTACAGTATAAAATAAGAACCTCTTATCTTTTCTATTTGCTGAAATATTGCTACATTAGTGAATATAATGCAGTAGCCCCACCCACCTCTGTCCTTGTTTAGAAATAGTTTCTTACGTTTCCTTAATTCTGTTTATGATGTGTGAATAACCAATCAAAAGATCATAAGCCCGTAATGTTCCCAGTGTCATTCTCTGAGTTTTTATAAGATATTTACCGAGGAAACTTTCTTTTCGTGGAAGGTTCCAAGTGGTAAGTCAAGAGATAAGTGAACTTGAGGCAGGTTCCAAGTGGTAAGACAAGAGATAAGTGAATTTGAGGAAGGTTCCAAGTGGTAAGACAAGAGATAAGTGAACTTGAGGCAGGTTCCAAGTGGTAAGTCAAGAGATAAGTGAACTTGAGGCAGGTTCCAAGTGGTAAGACAAGAGATAAGTGAACTTGAGGCAGGTTCCAAGTGGTAAGACAAGAGATAAGTGAATTTGAGGAAGGTTCCAAGTGGTAAGACAAGAGATAAGTGAACTTGAGGCAGGTTCCAAGTGGTAAGTCAAGAGATAAGTGAACTTGAGGCAGGTTCCAAGTGGTAAGACAAGAGATAAGTGAACTTGAGGCAGCTTCCAAGTGGTAAGTCAAGAAATAAGTGAACTTGAAAAATGAAATTTTTTAAGACCCAAATACAGCTTCAGTTACAAGCATGATTAATTATGGTGGAATTTTGTAGTATCAATATAGTAATTTGTGATTCTTGGTCATTATGGTGGAATTTTGTAGTGTCAATATAGCAATTTGTGATTCTTGGTCATTATGGTGGAATTTTGTAGTATCAATAAAGTAATTTGTGATTCTCGGTCATTATGGTGTAATTTTGTAGTATCAATATAGTAATTTGTGATTCTTGGTCATTTTGGTGGAATTTTGTATTATCAATATAGCATTTTGTGATTCTTGGTCATTATGGTAGAATTTTGTAGTATCAATATAGTATTTTGTGATTCTCGGTCATTATGGTAGAATTTTGTAGTATCAATATAGTAATTTTTTATTCTTGGTCATTATGGTGGAATTTTGTAGTATCAATATAGTAATTTGTGATTCTTGGTCATTATGGTGGAATTTTGTATCAATATAGTAATTTGTGATTCTTGGTCATTATGGTGGAATTTTGTAGTATCAATATAGTAATTTGTGATTCTTGGTCATTATGGTGGAATTTTGTGGTATCAATATAGTAATTTGTGATTCTTGGTCATTATGGTGGAATTTTGTAGTATCAATATAGTAATTTGTGATTCTTGGTCATTATGGTGGAATTTTGTGGTATCAATATAGTAATTTGTGATTCTTGGTCATTATGGTGGAATTTTGTAGTATCAATATAGTAATTTGTGATTCTCGGTCATTATGGTAGAATTTTGTAGTATCAATATAGTAATTTGTGATTCTCGGTCATTGTGGTGGAATTTTGTAGTATCAATATAGTAATTTGTTATTCTTGGTCATTATGGTGGAATTTTGTAGTATCAATATAGTAATTTGTGATTCTCGGTCATTATGGTGTAATTTTGTAGTATCAATATAGTAATTTGTTATTCTCGGTCATTATGGTGGAATTTTGTAGTATCAATATAGTAATTTGTTATTCTTGGTCATTATGGTGGAATTTTGTAGTATCAATATAGTAATTTGTGATTCTTGGTCATTATGGTGGAATTTTGTAGTATCAATATAGTAATTTTTGGTTCTTGGTCATTATGGTAGAATTTTGTAGTATCAATATAGTAATTTGTGATTCTTGGTCATTATGGTGGAATTTTGTAGTATCAATATAGTAATTTTTGGTTCTTGGTCATTATGGTGGAATTTTGTAGTATCAATATAGTAATTTTTGGTTCTTGGTCATTATGGTGGAATTTTGTAGTATCAATATAGTAATTTTTGGTTCTTGGTCATTATGGTGGAATTTTGTAGTATCAATATAGTAATTTTTGGTTCTTGGTCATTATGGTAGAATTTTGTAGTATCAATATAGTAATTTGTGATTCTCGGTCATTATGGTGGAATTTTGTATTATCAATATAGTAATTTGTGATTCTTGGTCATTATGGTGGAATTTTGTAGTATCAATATAGTAATTTTTGGTTCTTGGTCATTATGGTGGAATTTTGTAGTATCAATATAGTAATTTGTGATTCTTGGTCATTATGGTGGAATTTTGTAGTATCAATATAGTAATTTTTGGTTCTTGGTCATTATGGTGGAATTTTGTAGTATCAATATAGTAATTTTTGGTTCTTGGTCATTATGGTGGAATTTTGTAGTATCAATATAGTAATTTGTGATTCTTGGTCATTATGGTGGAATTTTGTAGTATCAATATAGTAATTTTTGGTTCTTGGTCATTATGGTGGAATTTTGTAGTATCAATATAGTAATTTTTGGTTCTTGGTCATTATGGTAGAATTTTGTAGTATCAATATAGTAATTTTTGGTTCTTGGTCATTATGGTGGAATTTTGTAGTATCAATATAGTAATTTGTGATTCTTGGTCATTATGGTGGAATTTTGTAGTATCAATATAGTAATTTGTGATTCTTGGTCATTATGGTGGAATTTTGTAGTATCAATATAGTAATTTGTGATTCTTGGTCATTATGGTGGAATTTTGTAGTATCAATATAGTAATTTTTGGTTCTTGGTCATTATGGTAGAATTTTGTAGTATCAATATAGTAATTTGTGATTCTTGGTCATTTTGAAATGCATAAAAACCTAAGAAAAAATTGTTTTACTTTCTCCATTTGAGAAACTTTATGAGGTTTAGCAGCAACCAGTAAAGGAGAACAGTTTAATAAGTACAAGAGATTAATGTTTTAGGAACTTCTTTATTTAAACATGTGTGTAAATAATAATAATGTATATACACATATTTTACAACTGAGATATGATAGGATTTTACACAACTACAGCACAGTCAAGACACATCACTTTGTATTTCCCAGTTTTATACTTTTAGATACAGTAACATAAATGCACTGTTGTGACATTTGACCTCTGTAATGTTAGTCGGATACAGTTGAAAGATTAATAAAATACTAAACTCTTATACATGTGTAACTAAAATTATGGGGTTTAAGCTATTTATAGTAACATTTGTGGTTTATTTGTAATAAAAAAACATAACTTGTATAATGTTGTACAACATCTTAAGACCACATGAAACCTATTGGTCCATCTTGTTTGTTTTTTTCCTCTAGACATCAAATAAAGAATAAATAATCTTAAATTTTTATCATTCATACATATATCAAGCTTTTTCTTAATACTCTTAAAGTTACTACTACTACAACATCTGAAAACAACCTATTCCATGGTAGAAAAATTGAATTGTCTTAGATGAACTTGACTTGAACCTTGACAAAGTTAACACTTGTATTCTCTAATTATACTGTTCTTACTGTTAAATATGGAAAAATGTGAAACACCCACATCAACAATTCTCTATAAACAACTCAATCAGACCACCCCTAACTTTTGTTTTTTTTTCAAAAGAAAACAAAATGATTTCGTCCTTTCTTTGTAGGACAACCCTTCCATTTTGGACACTATTTTGGTAACTCAACTCTGAACCATTTTTAGCAATTCAATTCTTTTCCTAAGGAGTTCAAAACTAAATACATAGTTCCAAATGTCATAACCTTTGACCTGCACAATGAACTTATAATATCAGTAGTCTTGTATTCAATATTTCTGTTAATCTTAAAATCAAAATTAATTTGCATGTTCAACAGTAAACAATTGAAAATAAAAAAATACATAAACAGTAATTGATTAAAAGTGTTAAAATTCAATTTAAAAAACCTGATACTTTGTGTATGAATGTAATATTTATTGAGAATCTGCAAAAAATTGTGACAATATGTGTACCTTTTAAAAACGTACATTGTAACTGCTTTGTAGTTACAAAGAACGAAGAGTAGAGACTTCTCTGTAACAGATAGATAACTCTGATTATTACTTCAGTCAGTAGATATGGTTTTTCACCCTAGCTGCTGACCAGACGAGAGCCATGCAAGACCAGATGTCCGGAGCTGCAATGGCAATGCCTCCTGATCCCAAACAAGCCTTCAAGGTGAGATTTCTGAATGTGACATAAAGAAAACAGTTGTCAGGTTTGGAGTTTGTTAGTTGTGCATGTTAGTATTCAAATGTAACAGATGTGTGTTTTCCTGTCAGTTAACTTATCATACAAGCAAGTGACAGTGTATGTTGCTAGGTAGTAGTTATATTCATTTTGTTCACAAACCTTTTTAAATATATTATTTCATGATTTGTTCAAGGTGTTTATTACACACTTTCAAAATTACATAACATTATAGTAAATATATAGAGAGAGAGAGCAGTGGAGGGCATTATTGTCACTTTAAAGGAAAAGTCGGTCATTTGTATTCATTATTCCCACCAATTTACTGTCTCATATCAATTTGAATTAGAAGAATTTACTGTAAATTGTTGTTTTTTAATAAAATACCATATTGTCAGGAAGAAGCAATGTTGACACTAATTTTGAATTCATTACTAGGCTTCTACAAAATTTTTAATGTATAATGACTGATAGAGGTGAACAGTTGCAATAATAACTATATAATAATAATAAAAACATTGAATTATTTACAAAATGTAACTGACAAAATTTACAGAGGAACATATGGTCTTGTTGTCAGGGTCATGAGGACATAGTCCTTCATACACTTGATGTGGCAATAACAGGGACACCTGTCACATTCTACCCAGTTTTACATCCATTCCTCTATGTAGCTGTCCCCACATCCAGAGCACACATTAGTGTGAATTTCATCCATTTCTCTCTGTAGCTGTCCCCACATCCAGAGCACACATTGATGTGAATTTTGTCCTGTTCATTCTTATCACTCTCATCCATGTATTGAATTTCTTCTTCATATTCCTCCTCACTCTCAGAATCAACCATCTTTTTTGATATCCTCTCATTCCAGTTTCCTATTTTTCTTCTCTTGTCTTTTTTATTTCTCTTCACCCTCGTGCTCCTGTTTCACTCTCTTCCTTTCTTTTCTTCTTCCTTCTTTGCATACCACTCCAGTGTAGCCTTGCTTGACAGAACTTTTGGCATGTCCTTCTTTTTTGTTTTGGTTTTTTCTGGGTGCAAAAGATATTTCAGGTGTTTTGAGCTCTCTGAAGGCTGGGGCAACATTGGGCTCAGGGAACTCCAGCTGGGTTTGACTTGTTGGAGTCTGTGGATTAGTGGAAGAGGGATGTGTGGATGGTGGTGAGTCTGGGAAAGTAATGAAGGCACTCTGGCATAACACGCCACCTAGATTCTTTATTTGGACACTGATGATAGACGAGTCATGAGATCCGTTCAAATCTACCTCATCTCTACTGAGCATGTTGCCTGCTGAGGAAGCATTCTGTTGGCTTGTGCCATTTGCCCTTTATTACACTGCTGCCTTTTCTTGTCTATAGCTAATTGAGATGACATATGTAAAATTCAGAATAAGGGTTAATGATACAGAGCATTGATTGGTTCTTCCCTCCTGATTGCTCATACACCACGCAATTGCTGCTTTACAAACATGCCATATGTGAAAGTAATTGCTCCCCAGAATTGGATTGTAAATTAAATTCTTATGTGATGTTTTTTATTTATCTAGAACAATTGAATTATAAATTTAGAATTTTCATGACTTTCTGCAAACATTGAATTTTTGGGTAGGCAATATTGTCATGCCCAGTCCTGTCAACTTTCAATGTCATTTGTCATGGCAGCCTTCAACAATCTGTAGTGCATTTTCTTAAATGAATAATGGCTGAAGTTTGTTGCTCTACTTCTCAATTTTAGTGAAATATAAGTTTGTTTTTTTCCTTTACTGTGTCTCTTATGAACCCTGCGTATCAAGATGTTTCCTATGTATCATCAATAGGTAAGGAATTATAATAATACTCACTTTGACGTATTATCACTCACTACTGACAAACAGTTGTTGGTAAGCAAAAATTTGTGCTAAAAATTTCCTGAAGTATTCAACCTGGGTATTGAATTTGTTAATAAATTATTTACTTCAAAACATTACCTGCTATGTATATATCAAACAATCCATATAGTTCATGATTTTCTAATGTTTGAATAATTTTAGTTCCAACAGCACAAACAACCTTAACAAATGAAGTTGCTGCAAGTCGTGTACATGTATACATTCTGACTCGTGTAACTCAGTGACCAAATGTTTGTGTCATTATACATTGTGACTCGTGTAACTCAGTGACCAAATGTTTGTGTCATTATACATTGTGACTCGTGTAACTCAGTGACCAAATGTTTGTGTCATAAATCAGTACATTTATTCACAGAAGAGTAGTTCTGTGTGATATAAAAACCATGTAGTACTATAGAATATGACTCAGGATCATGTTTCATGTTAGACACTAGAGATAATTCTGTGTTGTTTTAGAACCTTGTAGTACTGTAGAACTTGAAACAGGATCATGTTTCATGTTTAGCACTAGAGATAGTTCTGTCTTATTTAAGAACCATGAAGTACTGTAGGATATGACACAGGATCATGCTTCATGTTAGACATAAGAGATAGCTCTGTGCTGTATAAGAACTTTGTAGGACTTGACTGGAGATCATGTTTTGTGAGAATTATGTAGTACTGACTAAGGACCGTGTGTTAGGGTGAGTGCTAAACCCTAAAGATTGTTGTGTATATTTCTTCTTTAAAGGCTGAGTGGGAAGCTTTGGAAATATGTGAACATCAGTGGACCTTGGACAATGTAGAAAATGAAGTCTCTGGTCTTTCCATTCAACAAGACTTAGTAGATTAAAAGCTATTTAAATGTAAGATATAATAATTTCTTCTTTAGTGGTTGGCCTGAGGCATCAGGGAAAAGGTTATGGTAAACATTTACATATGTTCTTGTGTAGTTTAAAGTTTATATGAGAATTTCTTGTTTAAAGTATAACTAAATATTTCAGTTCAAAACAATGCCATTCAAGTACCGTGTTTTACAGCATTTTGTCTTATAAGATAGTTTTCAGAGAATATTATGTGAAGGTAGTTACGTAAATACAACTATTATTGTTCATATGATTTGTTTTTTGTCATAGATATATCAAACATAAAATATTAGTGTTGTATACTTTCATTATGTCTTCTGTGCAGTACTGGAAATTGTGTCTTTCATGAACAAATATTATTTATGTTAGAAGTATCATATGCATAAATGTTCTCATAGATAATGTATATAAATGGAAACTGTGGTTGGAATTAGTCAGAAATTATGAGAAAGAACAAACAGCCAAGTATGTTATTTTGAAAATTAGTGATAAATCTAACACAGTGTGAAACAAAGGTTGGTTCTATAAATGTTTTGCACGTCAGATGATGTATGTCGTGACAAAACATTTCATCTGAGTGTCGTTATAGTTAATTAGAATTAAGAACTTTAGGGCAATATGACCTTAGACTTTATTTCAGGGGATAAAATTATAATAAAAGTTTTCTTTATTACAACACTCGTATTTGTTTTCTGATGTTCAGATGAAGGATTCATAGAAGGTTTTGATTTGAATTGCAATTTATAAAATATTGATCACAATCATTTATCCTATTTCATTCATTAACAATGCTGTGTAGAATTTTTAGATGTTTTACAAAAGAATGGATATTTTCAGTTTCAAACATATTAACTTTGTAGCTTTTAGCTACACCATGTACACTGGTGTCCACCAGTTAAAATCAAGTATTCTTTAAATACAAGTTTCACAGGTTTAGTGAAGACTTATGTTTGAAACAGACACAGAACTAGACATTTCTTGAAGAGGAATGAAAACTGTCTTGTTAGAAATCATGAAAACTGGTATAACTTGCTTCTAGTGGCTGCTAGAGTGAAGAGAGAAAGTAACTAGGTGAACAAACCAAGAGCTTTAAGGTTGGGTTGTGGAGATTTTCAAGTCGGACAGGGATTGTAAAGCAGTATATCCTGATTCTTTAGATCATGTATTATTGACAGAACCAAGAATTCCCTTTGTAGTTAGCTTCTGTGAAAAATGGCAAAGTCATTGTTACACCAAACTTGGCTTACAAAGTTATGTATGATTGTAGGAAAACCACTGAAGACTATTAGAGTTGTATTAGAAAAGTTGAATGTTATGTGTGGTTTTTATAAAAGGTACAAAGACTGTTATTATTGTATCAGGAAACTTGAATGTTTCATGTGGTTTTATAAAAAGTACAAAGGCAATAAGAGTTGTATCAGGAAACTTGAATGTTTTGTGTGGTTCCATTCTTTGCATCAAAGTGGTATTGTTGATACCGATATCAACCATTATTTCATTCTTTAGAATTTCAATTTCCATGCTGTATTTCTAACATACTCTGTCGAATCTGTTATTGTTGTCCTAAAGATTACTATTGGCCTAGTAAGTAAGACTAATCATCTGCAAACAGGATTCTTGCCAACATTTGTGTGAACAGTTCAGTGGTATAAGAAACATGAACATTTTGTTTTAGTTTGAACTGTAGGCACAGGTAGATAAGCTCTGTCAGTGCATAATCATTGTAGTTTTGAAATGATAGACTAATGGGGAGGAAGTTAGGTAAAAATACCCAATGCATGGGATTTTACCTTCCCAGAAGTGCTAAGAAAAATTCTCAAATAAAGAATGGTTTTCTGTGAACAATAAATTAGCAAGTTTTCTGATGGTAGAAACTTCATTGATTCCATCCTTTAGTGGTTGTTTGTGATGCATGCTGGTAAATATTATTGCTTCCTCAAGCAGGTTTGGTTTGTTTTAAATTTTTTGCAAATCTACACAAGGACTATCTACACTAGCCATCCCTAATTTTCCAGTTTAAGAATAGAAGGAAGGCAGCTAGTCATCACCACCTACTGCCAACTCTTGGGCTACTCTTTTACCAGTAGAAAGTACCATTACACTGTAATGCCCTCGTGGCTGAAAGGGCGAACATGTTTGGTGTAATGGGGATTAGACCCTGCAACCCTCACCTTAAGAAGGTGTGTGAAATATTGTTGCTTCATTAAATAGGTGCTATGTCAAACGTTGCTTCCTTAAGCAGGTGTTGTGTTAAATGTTCTCTAACACAGACAAGGTAGAGAAAACTTCATGAACGAGAGTTATACTGGTTTATGATGACTTCCAAGGTTTCAATTCTTACTTGTAACAAACTTTCTGGATCTGTAAATCTTTGTCTTCATCCAAATGTAGCTTCACAGGTCTTGGTCATTCCAGATTTAGGGAGAACTGCACAGCATCTCCCTGTGTTTGAGGCTTCTTATTTCAGATATCCAAACTGGTTTCTTCCAAATACGTCCTTGACAGCTCTGCAGCTTCAGCCAGATTAGCTATTTCTGACACTAAAGTTTTTTTCTGCAAAACTTTGATCTGGAAATCTATATGTTGAGTTTTGTGAGTGTAACGGTTTTGTTGTGCTCACATGATTTTGAGCTACAAAAAAGTATTTTTACCAAAGCTTTTTGAACAGCAACACTTCAAGACATCCAGCCCATCTAGTTGGGTTCAGACTTTTAGAAGTTAATCTTTGCTGAGTACTGTATTTGGAAATTAGAGTCATCAACATGTCCTATCTTTTAATACTTGGTCCAAAAAACATAAACCTTCACTTTTTGAACAACAACATATAACTGGGCCATGTCTGTCCCTGCATCATTAACTAGTAAATTTAGGAACACAAACTATATTGGACTTTGATTATTCTCTCCTTTACGTCACTGTTTATTCTTGTGATGTTACTAGCACCTTCGTAACCTTGACCACGACACCTAGAAATGAAAAACTTTTCATTAAAATTTGTATCGAAGTGGCTCTTAACTTTAAAGAAATCTAAAAATGATTTGTTTATATTTTAGAGCCTTAGGTTTTCATTTTCATCACTTTCAATAACAAAAAATTATACACAACTGCCCAACTTTGGAAATGTCCAGATTTACATTTAAAACAATGGAAACAAAAAGAGGCTGCTTTGATAGATGACCAGGTGGTTAAGGCTCGACTCGTAATCTGAGAGTCGCAGGTTTGAATCCCTATCACACCAAACATGTTTCGCCCTTTCAGCCGTGGGAGTGTTATAATGTGACAGTCAATCTCACTGTTTCTTGGTAAAAGAGTAGTCCAAGAGTTGGCAGTGGGTAGTGATGACTGGCTGCCTTCTCTCTAATCTTACACTGCAAAAATCGGGACAGCTAGTGCAGACAGCCCTCATGTAGCTTTGTGCAAAATTCAACCCAAACCAACTTTAAAGGGGCAAATCAGTTTATGTTGAATCTTATGGTTAATAAATTTTAACTAACCCTTTGGTTCTTTGATCAGCTTCTCAAGAATTTGGTCATATTTTACCAGTAATTACATGAAACAGATAAAATTATCACCTTTTCCTTGGGCTTGGTCATGTTCTTTATGTCCTGTTTTTTTTTCTCTTTGGCCGAGAATTGCAAGTCGTAAGTATTTAATAGTTCAAGACTTGACCCCAAAAGTTTTCTTTCATCAATGTTTGATTTGGGTTCTTCACTCAGTATCCCAAGCAAAAGCTACTGTTTATAAATCAAGCAAAATAAATTTGTGACAATTAATGTCTTTGCATTCCCTCCATTACCACAGATAGCCCTTTTATGTAGCTTTGTGCTTAAAGGTGAATTTTCAAAAAAACAAAAAACTTTGCAGTTAAAATAACTACCCATACTGATTAATTTTGCTGGTTTACATTTTTTATAAAACGTATCTGCTAAGAAATGAAATCTAGAACTTGGTGCAGAAAGAGCCATTTCTGAGTGGCAGTTTGAACATTTTAGTTTTTACATTTGCCGCTATGAAAAGTGCTATGACGTAATAGTTGAAAAAATAAACTGCCAATGCCAGCATGTTGAATGTTAATAAACATGGTTAGTGCATACAGAGAAACAGAGGTGGAGTCTGTTTTGTCTTTGTGTTCTGAACAGTGTCAAGTATTGCCATATCAATTTGAAATTACTCTGAACCAACCTAGAAGAGTTACTTTTGACACAGATCTGACAAGTTCTAGTGATGAGGACAGTTCCACGAGCGAGAGTAGCGGAACTGTGAGTGATACTGAAGAAATAAGATTATATATTAAAACAACATGCTTTGTAAGGTTCATGAGAGTTACATTAATATAACAATGTCAAAGTACTGTGTTAAGGTTAATTTTATTATGATGAGTTATGGAAATATGTTATGGAGTTTCTATTTGATTTTCTACAATGTGTTTTTAATACGTAACATGTACTTGATTACTTCAACATGTTCAAGACATATTCTTATTTCAATTTATTTTGAAATGTTAAATTTGAAAAATTGAATTCTTCAAACTTTTCCACATTTAAAAATCATACAAAAACATCTTCAGAATGTTCTACCAACTTCTAAACTTGTAATATTCTCTATTTGTGACAGATTTGTCTTCTGTCTGGACTAGGAAATCAAGGTTTCACTGAGTTTCAGGTGTCACAAATACAAAACATGCACATGAATGTAAAATGTGTCGAGTTACATTCTTCAAAAACTGGTACTTTATAAATTATTGTATTATACAAGTTATTGTTTATCTCTTTATACTGCACACATACCTTTAGGTTTGTTCTTTTTGTAACGGTAAGGGATGGCTTAAGAGGGGAGGAATCTGTACACTGCAGGCTGAGATCAGTCTCTACATGAGGAAAGATGGTGGGGACGATCCTGTCTACTTCCGATGGTTTTTTCAGTCTCAACCTGCCTGGTTTGAAACCCAAACAGTGGGATCCGACACAAAACGTGAGCATTCAAAGTGATCTTGACCAAGCTTTTCATGGTGTGAAGGAGTCCAAATCATCCTATTGTCCATCCACATCCACTGTCGCCACCTCACCGGTTCCTTCTCCTTGCACGAAAACGAAAAGAAGCTTTTGCCCGATGCCAAACCATTTTTACAAACATAAAATATTCTTATTTGTTGGTAAAAACTCACTCAAAACGTGGGTGGGGTTGACCAACAAGCAACCAGTTCAGTAAATATACTGATGTAAAACGTGTGAAGAAATATCTTTATGCAGAGCAAAGGTGCAAATACAGGGGAAAAGGTCTTGTGTGTCTTCATTGATGGGGGATAGCATAAGTTTCTGACTCTTGAATATCTCTAAAACACGCACACACACACACACACACTATGTAGCCAAAAGTACGTGGACACCATCTAATTAGTGGGTTTGGTTATTTCAGCCACCTATTGCTAACGTGTATAAAATCAAGCATACAGCCATACAGTCTCTACAGATAAAACTGGCACTAGAATGGATCATAGTGAAGAGCTCAGTCGTAGGGCACCACCTTTCTAACAACTTAAGTTTTTCAAATCTCTGCCCTGCTAGAAGCGTTCTGGTCAACTGTTATTGTAAATTGGAAACTCAAGGAACAAGAAGAGCTCAGCCATAAAGAGGTTGGCCACACACGCTCACAGAACGGGATTATCAAGTGCTGAAGCATGTAAAAATCATCTGTCCACAGTTACATCACTCACTATCGAGTTCCAAACTGCCTCTGGAAGTAACATCAGCACAAGAACTCTTCGTTGGGAGCTTCATGAAATAGGTTTTCACGAGACTAACATCATTATGTGCAATACTAAATTTGGGCTGGAGTGGTGTAATGCACACTACCATATGACTCTGGAGTGATGAATCACTCTTCTCTATGTTTTGGATGAATCTGGGTTTGGCAGATGCCAGGAGTATGCTACCTGCCTGAATGCATGGTGCCAACTGTAAAGTTTTGTAAAGGAAGAATAAAGGTCTGGGGCTGTTTTTCATAGTTTGGGCTCCAGTGAAGGTAAATCTTAATGCTACAGCATACATTGACATTCCTACAATAATTTTTTCCTAATCTTTCAATCCCTTCATACCAACTGCCGAACAATAACAGAAAGTGGTCGGACAAATACATACAATATGGATTCACGTGGATAACTGAATACGATAGGAGTCAGCGTCCTCAATGCATGATTTGGAATGCCAAGTTGAGCAATTCTAGTCTAGCACCGGCAAAACTAAGAGAACACTCCCTAAAACTACATAGAGATGGGAAATACAAGAACACGATGCTTGCTGAATTCAAGGTAAAGAGAGCCAGGTTCGATGAAAAGACTACTTTGTCTGTCCTCGGTGTTGTACCCATTGACAAACCAATCCTCACAGCATCGTACAAAGTTGTATACTTAATCACAAAGCAGGACAAACCACACACCATTGGGGAAGCACTCGTAAAACCAGCTGCGTTGAAGATGGCGAATATCATGCTGGGAAAAGCTGCTGAAAATAAGTTATCTCAAATTCCTCTTTCAAATGACATTATCAGCAGCAGAATAGATGACATGAGCGATGACATCTTGGCTCAAGTACACCCTTGTGCAAATTTATTGAAACAAGACGGAAAATTACGATTTTTTCAATATTTTGCGTTTTATTTCTGAGAATCCAAAAATTACTCAAATTAATCCATGATATGACCGACTTCATTTTTCAGAAGATCATTAATCCGCTTTGGCATCGAGTCTACGAGTTTACTGCAATCTTTACTAATTTTTGAATCGCGGTACCACATGGTACCATACAGTCTTTTCCCCGAAGTCTTTCTTTACAAATTGCTCAAAGATTTTCAATAGGATTTAAATCTGGAGAGTTTCCAGGCCAGTCCAGCACCTTTATTCGCGTTGTAGTAATAAAATCAGGCATGTATTAACGCATAGGCACACGAGGCACGTGCCTGGGGCGGCAAATTTTGACCAAAAAGAATGGACACCATTTTAAAATGTAGTCCCTGGTTATTAATTCCCCCTGCCATTTATACCGCCCCAATAACCTCTTGAATCTGGACCCCCCACACACACACTCACTATTCCACTACACCGTCGGGTCGGTCGCTTCAAGTTTAAAAGATTTCTAACCTTCCCTCCCTGAGTCCCACCTAATACGCTTCGCCCCCCCCATATCATCAACTCATCCGATCTCACTTCAGTTATTTATTTGTGTTTTTCAAAACCCAACATGTTTATTACTCATGTTGACACACCAAACAATGAATTACCTGCTACTCAGTGTGCTACGCCTACACAAAAAATATTTTATCATGGCCTAATAACGTATTTTGTTTTGTGAAATTGCGTATTCGAAAATTCGGATTTTCGGTTGCTTCAGGCTATTATCTGGAAAAATATATTTTGAAATATTCTTCCTCATCATTCACAGTTTAGCTTAATTGATTATTTTTAATTGATTGATTGAATATGCGCTTGTCTAGATTCCAATGTAGTCCTTACAGAATAGTTCCTTCAAATTCCCTAGCAATTATAGGCATTTGTTAGAATAAAGAAGGGGTTGTGGCAGACTCCAGAAAACCAAAATAAAAAGGCGCACAGTCACTGGAGCAGGTGAGCGTCGGCGGAATCGGCTGCGGGTGTCACGCATAATCGTTTTTGCAGGCCGCCGACCGCGCTCTATCAATGAAGTTGACTCCCAGGGGACGCGGTTGTACCGCACGGGGTCTGGATAGTTTTAGGCGATACAGGTATTTGTTACTGGTAGTATAGAATTTGAAATAGTAAAGTGTGTTAGAATTTATAATTTGATTGTCAATAGCCCAGCACCCGTTAACATGGATACATCGGCAGTAATATAAATCAGTAGTGCAGAAGCTCCCCTTTTTCGTGTATATTTTGTTATGGACTGGTTGCAAGTCGATAATTGTTTTACCAACTACCATAAAACTCATTATCTGCCGGACGAATATATGGTTCACCAACATATTTACAATATAATCGACAATATAGATAATAACGTGGTAAGCGATATTGGTGTCAAATTGTAGAGTTCGTTATGCTTTTACTTGTTCCTTCGTCACCCAATATCTTACTGTAAGTTATATCGTGTTGTCAGTGTCCAAACCTCCACAAGAAGCACAATTCTTGTGAGGGCGAGGGTCACTGGGGGTCAAACGGCTCACGGATCTTTGTGAGGTTCGCGCGGCTGCCATAAATAGCTCGATCCCACGAAAATGACTCAGATCCTGATGATCTGAGATGTGAAAGTATCAAATTCACTGTCAATACTCAATATACGATCAGTGGATTCTAGTGATATCGTCATGAGTAACATACGCCGAAAATTGAGTGGAGCAGCTTATAGGAAGATAGCAAAGTTAAAAATGAAAACACACGTGATGTTTTGGATAAGACACCGACGATGGAGGCCTTTTTTGCTAAACAAAGGCAAGAACAGCCTACTAGCGATGATGTTCAAACCAACAGCGATGGAGGGAATACACATGACGGGCCTAGCAGTAGCAGTTTTGAACAATCTGAATGACCCGAACATATCGAACTGCAGCTTGAACAAGTGACGTCACCAGCAGCAGGCCTAGTAAGATCTGCCGGTTGCGTGCCTGAAACGTCAATGGTTCCAGCAAGATTTTCAGACAATCAGACAAAGTAAGTTCAGATCCAGCAGAGTGGATAATAGATGATTACACAAAAGATTATATTGCCACACGTGCCATCCTTCAAAACGATGACTCGGATTTCAAGAACTCTGTGAAAAAGGACGGGGAGAAAATCAGATCTGTAACCAAAGGCCTGTTTGAAAGAAAACTGCAAAATGGCGAAAAAAGTAAGCGGAGATATTTGGTTTATTCAGAGAGCAAAGGTAGACTGTTTTGTGCTCCTTGTCGTTTATTTGATTTTGGAAAAATATCCAAACTGGCTGACGAAGGCTTTGATGACTGGAAAAATTCTACTGGCCGGCTGAATGAGCATGAAAACTCTCCTGAGCATCGGTCTTTAGTTTTCTCTAGTAGCAAGGAGCAACATGTTGGGACCTGTAGATCTCCAGATGGCCATACAGCTGCACGACGAAATCAAATACTGGAGAAATGTACTCACTCGTGTGGTAGCTGTAGCGAAAAGATTGGCTTTACGTGGGCTTCCGTTCAGAGGTCGGGATGATAAGTTTGGCTCAGTACACAACGGGCAACTTTATGATGTCGTTAGAACTAGTTGCGGAGTTTGACCCCTTCCTCGCTGATCACATTCACCGATATGGCAATGCTGGCAAGGGATCCACGTCTTACCTGTCTTTCAGTACTTGCGACGAATTCCTCCAGCTTATGGCAGATCTTGTTCTAAAGAACATTTTAAAGGACGTCAAAACTGCAAAATATTTCTCAATCAGCGTGGACTCGACGCCCATGTTGACCAGTTGGCATTCATCATCAGGTACGTGAACAGTGATGGTTCACCTATGAAACGTTTCCTGACTTTTATACCCAATCCGGGCCACAAAGCTGAACAGCTGGCAGAAGTTGTATTTAGCCTGCTTCAGTCATATGAGCTTGACATTTTTGAATGTCGTGGACAGTCTTACGACAACGCCAGCAACATGTCTGGTCAGTACAGTGGTCTCCAGGCTCGTATCATGGAGAAAAATCCTTTAGCTGTGTATATCCCATGTCCAGCACATTCATTAAATCTTGTAGGAACGTGTGCTGCTGAATGTTGCAGAGAAGCATGTTCATTCTTCGAACTCTTACAAAGTATCTGTGTTTTCTTCAATACTTCATCCCATCATTGGAAAATTCTACAAAAACACCTGTCCGCAAATAAAGAAAGTCTCTCTTTGAAGAAACTCAGTGACACTCGGTGGTCCGCTCGTGTAGATGCTTGTCAAAGCCTCAACAGAAACTGGCAACAAGTGTTTGATGCCATCACCACCATGGAGGGAAATGCTATGGAAAAACCAGCCGCTAGGAATGAGGCCGCTGGACTTCTTTCCAAATTATGAACGCTAGAAACAGCTATTTTGTCCACAGTTTGGGGAACAATACTGGAAAGATTCAATGCTGCCAGTAAAAAGTTGCAAAGTGCTGATGTGGACATCGGACTTGTAGTCGAACTTTATGCTTCCTAGCTGCAGTTTGTGAAAGATTCAAGAGAACTGTTCGATTATTTTGAAGACAAGGCGATCGATGTTGAAGTCCAGCATGAAGACGTACGAAAGTAAGCGAAAAAGGAAGCAAAAATTTTCAGATGGTGACACCCAGGAAGTGGAAGAAGGCAGAGAGGCATTTAGAGTAAATGTTTTCAATGTGATCATTGACAGACTTTGCTCAGAACTACAGCGAAGACAAACCGCTTATGTAGAAATCCACGCAAGGTTTGGATATTTGTTCAAGATAACAAATCTTGAACCCACTGATGTCATCAGTCAAGCTGGAACACTGTTGAAACTCTACCCCAATGATTTGGAAGTGAGCTTCGTAGATGAATGTCTACATTTCCGCGCACATCTTGTGAGTATGAAAGTGCAAAATGATGACTCTTCTGCGTTAGCAGCATACAGAAATCTGCGAGCTAAAGGACTTCAAACTGTATATCCAAACATGGATATTGCTATGCGCATGTTTCTGTGCATTCCAGCAACTAATTGTACATCAGAGAGATCTTTCTCGGCTTTCAAACGTGTGAAAAATTACTTGAGATCAAGAATGGCAGAAGATAAACTAAATGCCTTGTCACTCCTCGCCATTGAAAGTGATATTGTTTGTTTGTTTGTTTTGTAATTTCGCACAAAGCTACTCGAGGGCTATCTGTGCTAGCCGTCCCTAATTTTGCAGTGTAAGACTAGAGGGAAGGCAGCTAATCATCACCACCCACCGCCAACTCTTGGGCTACTCTTTTACCAACGAATAGTGGGATTGACCGTCACATTATACACCCCCACGGCTGGGAGGGCGAGCATGTTTAGCGCGACGCGGGCGCGAACCCGCGACCCTCGGATTACGAGTGCACGCCTTAACGCGCTCGGCCATGCCAGGCCTAATATTGTTTGTAGAATAAACAATGACGATGCAATAAACATGTTTCGGAACAGAAGGCCAGGAGAAAGCCTGTGTATTCAGCCGCAGAATAATATTTAGTGATAATTGATTTTGATGTTTCATTTTTTATTGTGTTGGAAAATAAACGTTGTGTTTATTTTGAATGATAACAACTGTGTTTGTCTGTTGTTGTGATGGTGATGCTCGGTGCAAGTTGTGGCACGGAGGGGGGGGGGCAAAAGTATCAACCTAACCTTGTGCCTCGGGGCGCCGAAATCCTAAATACGTCTCTGCATAAAATTCTTCACAAGTTTCAATGTGTGGCACGAAGGCAGATCTTGCTGAAAAATGACAGGTCCATCTGGAAATCTTTTTCAGTCCTGGAACGACTCTTCTCTGCAAAACTTCAATGAACTGTGGATCGTCATATTATACCTTCTACGATATATAAACCTCCGACGCCATAGTAGCTGAGGAAGCCTCAAAACATTTTCAAGGGATTTTTTACGAACTGGTTGATGTGAGATTCTCGAAGTTTCACACTTGGAAATTGCGAACATGCAGACTTCTTTGACTTTGTATGAAGAAATGACTCTCGTCACTGAATAACACCTTCCTCCATTGTTTTTGCATTAATTTCTTGTATTTCAGACCCCACTGATACCGTTTTTTTCACTGGTCTCGTTGCCTTACTAACGCAATTTCGAATGACGTAATATTCCTCAGCATTTTGTCATTTATCCGCAAAACAGATCGACCGTACTGTAAAACACAGCTAGTGACGCCATCTGTGTGGAAAAATGACTACTAAAGGAAATCAGCAGGTCCAGCGAGCCTGCACCGACCGCCATACTGAAAATATTGTAAAATGATTATTTGTTTTAATTAATTTGCACAAGGGTGTAGCTGCAGATCTGATTTCAAGCCCAACAAAATTCAGCCTTCAACTCGACGAGATCACCGACGTTTCCGATCTAAGCCAGCTTGTTGTATTCATGCTCTATGTGAAGAACAACGAGATAAAAGAAGAGTTTTAATTTTGTAAGCCTCTTACAACAAAAACTAAGGCAGCCGACGTGAAGAAACTTGTGGATGACTTCTTCAGAGACAACGATATATATGTAAAAACGAGCCGTTTTTACAAATATATTTCTCTACAAGTGGGTTTTCTCGACTTGAGAGACAACGATCTTTCGTGGGATATGGTTTCTGCACTTTGTTCGGACGGAGCTCCAGTCATGCTGGGATGAAACTCTGGTTTTCTGCGCTGGGAAAGCCGATGCACCACACATCATCGTAACGCACTGTGTTCTGCACAGGCATGCATTGGCAATAAAAACCTTGCATTCAAAACTGGCAGAAGTATTAAAAATTTTAGTGGAATGTGTGAACTTTGTGCGAAATAGTGCCCTGAAGCATTGCATATTCAAAGAGTTGTGTAATGAAATGGGCTCTGAATTCGAGGTACTTCTGTAACTTTCAGTGGTTATCCCAGGGAAAGGCGCTGAATCGTGTTTTTGCCATGCATGTGGAATTCGCCCTGTTTTTGTGCGAGCTCCAACAATGTCATGCAGATTTCTTTGAAAAATCTGATTTCATTCTCATTTTGACGTACGTGGCTGATATCTTCAATGCTCTCAATCAACAAACGCAGGGCAGTGGAGTCAACATCATCGAAGCAGAAAGAAACGAAACAGAGAATGATAGCATCGCAAACTTTCCCCTGCTGGACGACTGTGTAAGTAAGATCAAAAATGTGTCTGAAATCGGAGACATTTCTGTACCCGGGAACTGAAGCAAGCAATTGATCTGCAAATAGATGAGCTCCCAAAGTCTCTCGACAGAACTTCCCCACCAGAGAGTCACATCCAGCATGAGTGGGACAGTCGTCCACATTTAGTGTTGTGACAACAGATGTCAATGATGAATACCTTGACAAATCATTGAACTTCAGCAGAACCAGGTTCAACAGCAACTTTTCAGAACAACAACGTTTTGGTGTCACCAAATCGTAGAAAGCTCTTGAGATACTCATACTGTTTGTTACAATGTATCTTTGCGAGCATTTCTTTTCAAGGATGGTAGACATGAAAACGAAGAAAAGGAACAGACTTTGTTGTGAAAATGATATGAGAGTGGCACTTGTCAAGGTGAAGCTGTGCGTTTCTGAACTTGTCTCTGAAAGGCAACAGCAAAAGTCACATTGATTTGCAGTGAATATTCATTGAGTTTTTGTTTTTGTGTGAAATTCATGTTTTGTTGGTTTTGTTCTTTGACCACAGTGACATTGTGTGCAACTGATGCATGGTTCATTTTGTGCACCAATAAATATCTACTTATGTTTTGAATTTGAAAAAAGTCATTTTATTTTTCCAATTACGAAGGGTTCAGTGAATGCAAGTATGAAACTTCCGAGGTTCAGTACCTCCAACAAGGTTAAGAACCACTGGTCTGGATCAGTACCTCCAACAAAGTTGAGAACCATCGGTTCAGCCAAAATGTATTTATTTTAATGTCTTACTCTGACAGTATTGGCTTAAATAAAGGAGCTCTATTTGTTCACATATATGGAAATAAAGATTAATTTTTAAAAATGTGCAACTTTGAAAGAGAATTACAATGTTTAAAATACGGAGTAAGGCTTACAAACAAGTAATATTTTCATGCATTTTACTTTTCGTTTCTAATTTCAAAGTTAGGTCAAAGATAAAGTTAATTGTCATCTGGTATTTACGTAGTTTTTCACTTTGATCAAACAGTATTATAAATAAGCAGTTGAGAAGCTTGCTAAAAAATGCGTATCAAATTTAACAAGATGCAGAGATTAACTTTCGAAATTTATAAAACTATGAAAATGATTTTATAGAATGAAGCGATTTGCTTAAAATTACGTAACTTCAAATGTAAATAAAGATACAACTGGTATTTTGTATATAAATATAACGAAATAAAGAATATATCAGGTCTAGTTAGAATTATTTACTTTAGGTGATCAAAAACAAAAGAATAAACTACTTTCGAACTACATCTTAAATTTAGAAATAAGTAACATACTGACAGAAAATTGTTCAAACCACAACTTGAATCGTGTTGTAAACTATATTTTTGGTGTTATGGTTGAAGTGCTTACAAAAGATCTGCTAATTATAATGATGTAAAGATATTGAGACAAAAGGCCGTACTAATTACAAATACGGCAGTCAAGGTTAATTGAACTCAAGTTTGTGAGTATTCGGTGAGTTTATGAGGTCAATGTCAGGAGTGGTTCACGGTTAGCAAGTGGACCGTGACCGTGTGCAAATGATTTTATTTATGACTTAAGCGTGTTTAATCAAAAATTAATTTAAACCTTATTATTGTAATAGATCTAAAGTAGTTAAAGTAACGTTTGTTTAAAAAGAATTGTGTTAGAACCCAAATTTACAAGCTTAGAAAAAATAAATTTGTCATTCTTACTAAATAATTGAATGATAAAACAACGTTATAACAATAGTTCAAGCTCCACGCCATTACACAGAAGTGTGTTCAACCACTACATCAAATCAGATAATTTACTAAAAATTAAACATACTTTTACGTCGTATCTCATGATAATTAAACAACTATACTTCGACATCCTATCTTACGATAATTAAACAACTATACTTCCACATCCTATCTCATGATAATTAAACAACTGTACTTCCACATTCTATGTCATGATAATTAAACAACTATACTTCCACATCCTATCTCATGATAATTAAACAACTATACTTCCACATCTTATCTCATGATAATTAAACAACAATACTTCCACGTCCTATCTCATGATTATTTAACAATTATATTTCCATGTCCCATCTCATGATAATTAAACAACTATACTTCCACATCCTATCTCATGATAATTAAACAACTATACTTCCACATCCTATCTCATTATAATTAAACAACTATACCTCCACATCTTATCTCATGATAATTAAACAACTATACTTCCACGTCCTATCTCATGATTATTAAACAATTATACTTCCACTTCCTATCTCATGATAATTAAACAACTGTACTTCCACATCCTATCTCATGATAATTAAACAACTATACTTCCACATTTTATCTCATGATAATTAAACAACTATACTTCCACGTCCTATCTCATGATTATTTAACAATTATACTTCCAAATCCCATCTCAAGATAATTAAACAACTATACTTCCACATCCTATCTCATGATAATTAAACAACTGTACTTCTACATCTTATCTCATGATAATTAAACAACTATACTTTTACATCCTATCTCATGATAATTAAACAACTATACTTCCACATCCTATCTCATGATAATTAAACAACTATACTTCCACATCCTATATCATGATAATTAAACAACTATACTTCCACATCCTATCTCATGATAATTAAACAACTATACTTCCAAATCCTATCTCATGATAATTAAACAATTATACTACCACATCCTATCTCATGATAATTAAACGACTATACTTCCACATCCTATCTCATGATAATTAAACAACTATACTTCCATGTCCTATCTCATGATTATTAAACAATATACTTCCACTTCCTATCTCATGATAATTAAACAACTGTACTTCCACATCCTATCTCTTGATAATTAAACAACTATACTTCCACATTTTATCTCATGATAATTAAACAACTATACTTCCACGTCCTATCTCATGATTATTTAACAATTATACTTCCAAATCCCATCTCAAGATAATTAAACAATTATACTTCCACATCCTATCTCATGATAATTAAACAACTGTACTTCTACATCTTATCTCATGATAATTAAACAACTATACTTTTACATCCTATCTCATGATAATTAAACAACTATACTTCCACATCCTATCTCATGATAATTAAACAACTATACTTCCACATCCTATCTCATGATAATTAAACAACTATACTTCCAAATCCTATCTCATGATAACTAAACAACTATACTACCACATTTTATCTCATGATAATTAAACAACTATACTTCCACGTCCTATCTCATGATAATTAAACAACTGTACTTCTACATCTTATCTCATGATAATTAAACAACTATACTTTTACATCCTATCTCATGATTATTAAACAACTATACTTCCACGTCCTATCTCATGATTATTAAACAATTATATTTCCACTTCCTATCTCATGATAATTAAACAACTATACTACCACATCCTATCTCATGATAATTAAACGACTATACTTCCACATCCTATCTCATGATAATTAAACAACTATACTTCCACATCCCATCTTATGATAATTAAACAACTGTACTTCCACATCCCATCTCACGATAATTAAACAACTGTACTTCCACATCCCATCTCATGATAATTAAACAACTGTACTTCCACATCCCATCTCATGATAATTAAACAACTATACTTCCACGTCCTATCTCATGATTATTAAACAATTATATTTCCACTTCCTATCTCATGATAATTAAACAACTGTACTTCCACATCCTGTCTCATGATAATTAAACAACTATACTTCCACATTTTATCTCATGATAATTAAACAACTATACTTCCACGTCCTATCTCATGATAATTAAACAACTGTACTTCTACATCTTATCTCATGATAATTAAACAACTATACTTTTACATCCTATCTCATGATAATTAAACAACTATACTTCCACGTCCTATCTCATGATTATTAAACAATTATATTTCCACTTCCTATCTCATGATAATTAAACAACTATACTACCACATCCTATCTCATGATAATTAAACGACTATACTTCCACATCCTATCTCATGATAATTAAACAACTATACTTCCACATCCCATCTTATGATAATTAAACAACTGTACTTCCACATCCTATCTTATGATAATTAAACAACTGTACTTCCACATCCTATCTCATGATAATTAAACAACTATACTTCGACATCCCATCTCATGATAATTAAACAACTGTACTTTCACATCCTATCTCATGATGATTAAACAACTGTACTTCCACACCCTATCTCATGATAATTAAACAATTCTACTTCCACATCACATCTTATGATAATTAAACAATTATACTTCCACATCCCATCTCATGATAATTAAACAACTGTACTTCCACATCCTATCTCATGATAATTAAACAACTATACTTCCACATCCCATCTTATGATAATTAAACAACTATAATTCCACATTCCATCTCATGATAATTAAACAACTATACTTCCACATCCCATCTTATGATAATTAAACAACTCTAATTCCACATTCCATCTCATGATGATTAAACAACTGTACTTCCACATCCTATCTCATGATAATTAAACAACTGTACTTCCACATCCTATCTCATGATAATTAAACAACTGTACTTCCACATCCTATCTCATGATAATTAAACAACTATACTTCGACATCCCATCTTATGATAATTAAACAACTGTACTTTCACATCCTATCTCATGATGATTAAACAACTGTACTTCCACACCCTATCTCATGATAATTAAACAATTCTACTTCCACATCGCATCTTATGATAATTAAACAATTCTACTTCCACATCCCATCTCATGATAATTAAACAACTGTACTTCCACATCCTATCTCATGATAATTAAACAACTATACTTCCACATCCCATCTCATGATAATTAAACAACTATACTTCCACATCCCATCTTATGATAATTAAACAACTCTAATTCCACATTCCATCTCATGATTATTAAACAATTATACTTCCACATCCTATCTCATGATAATTAAACAACTATACTTCCACACATCTTATTGAAAGGACTTGCAATCCTTACTGTCCAACAAACAAAATGTATGAATCACATTTTATGATTATTACTTTATTGTAAACAAGGAAGACTGACTGAACCAAAAAACTTTGTGACCTTCCTGCTCTCTGATATCCACAGCATATTGACTTGAGATTTCTGGATGGCTGGTGTTAGTAGATGTAACACCCAGTTATAGTGGTTCCTTTCTCTTCTAGCTGAGTGGTGAAACCACCTGCGAGCAACTTGTTAGTGTTCCTTTGTGTACTTGAACATGGCAGGAGATCACCACAGATTGTCAGATGCATATACTGATAGCGATAAGACATAATGCCCGAGTGTGTTTAATTAGGCTGCCTTGTATCAGACCAAGTAAGATATTAGAATCAATGAATTTACTAAGGTTTACAGCTTGCTCCCTTTCTGTCCTACTGAAATGGTTCTCCATTTTGTATAAGACCTAGACAGTATTAAAAGGAAGGTTGTTGAGACCCAGGACAACTGTGAGCTGTTATTATCACAACGACAATAATGGACAGTAGAGTTGAACAGTGGTCAGATGTAAGACCTGTATGGCCAATATCACTGCTGCATAATGGCTAAAAAATTTAAACTGATTACAAATTTCTGAGAAAGAATTAAATGTACTGGCCCTCTGGACAGTCATCAGTCTGTTCCTGTCTTAACACACTAGTCCATTCCAGCTGCCATATCCCCTAAATCATGCTCAAAACAATATAAAAAATAAAAAATCCAACTTTTATCAATAACATTCTTATTGAGCTTTTTTATCTAACTAAAATTTATTGCCTTTATTAATTTATTTACAGCATCAGAAGGTGACCCATTTTAAAGGTCAACCATCTTGTAGGAAAAATGAATCTGTCTTAACTGAAGATGATTTCTACCGTGCCAAAATTTTATATTTGTGTTCTCTAGTCTTGTTATCTTTATAGTTAAATATGCAAAAAGATGATGCATCAACACTATCAATTCCATTTACAATCTTAAACACCTCAATTAGATCCCCACCCCTAACTTAAACACCTTAATTAGATCTCCACACCTAACTTAAACATCTCAATTAGATCCCCACTCTAACTTAAATACCTCAATCAGATCCCCAATCCTAACTTAAAAATCTCAATCAGATCCCCACCCATAACTTAAACACCTTAATCAGATTCCCCTAACTTCTCTTTTTGAAAAGAAGATAATTTGTTGGATTTCAGCCTCTTCTCACATGACAATCTCTACCTCCTAGACACCATCCTAGTGACCCTTCTCTGAACCCTTTCAAACAATTCATTATCATTTTTAAGACAAAGAGCCCAAGACTGAACACCATATTCCAAATATGGTCTAACCAGCAACCTGTACAATAAAATTATAAAGTTTTTAGAACCTGTAGATTCAGTCTATATTTCTGTTTTTCCTACCACTAGTAATAACACATTTATTTTATAGCTTTAGGAACTGTTTGACTGTTACACAAGATCCTTTTCATAACACTATTAGGTTTATTATTTCCATTCAAATTATAATTAAGGTTATGATAACCCACATCCATTACCTTACATTTATTATTATTATAATTCATCTACTATTTAGTTGTCCAACTCATTTGTAAATTTGCAGCAGCATCTTCACAGATAACAACTACCAAGACATTAATGTCATGTGCAAATTTAAGTAAGTTATTGACTATTCCTTCTTCAATGTTATTGATGCAAATAAAACAGAACAAAGATTCTAGCTCCGAGCCCTCGGTACCCAATAAGTGACATTAATCCAGATTGGCTGAAATCTATTTGTAACAACCCATTACTTTCATTTGTCCAGCCACTCTTTTATTGAATTTGTTAACTTTCCCCTACACTTAGAGAAAAAGTGCTTTTAGAAGTCTTTTATGTGACACTTTGTCAAATGCTTAATGAAATTCCACATTCATGAAATCATTACTTTCATTCACATAACATTTTCAAAGGATTTTAAAAGATTCGTGAGACAAGATTTTTCCCCTCAGTGAAACTATGTCGACTATACAACCAAATTTTAAACTCTGTTAAATAACTTTTCAAAGCATCTTCAAGCAAATTTTATAAGACTTTCCCGTCACTGATGTAAGACTAAGTGGTCTATAGCTGTTGAAACAATTTTTATCACATCCATTGGAAAATAAAGTTACATTAGTTAACATTCAGTCTTCTGGTACCTGTCCACTATTCAAGGACTGAAAAAAATAGTAATAAGTGGTTAGTTCACTTTAACCTCCTTTAAAACCCTCGAGGAAATATTGTCTGACCCAGGAGTCTTACGAGTATTCCTTTTTAAAAAATCTTACCAATTTCTTTTTAACAAGCTCGAATTAATGTAATGATCTTGTTTGACTTCGTGTCCATTTATCAAATGTTCAACACGTGGATTACTGCTTAAATATTCGTTATTAAACACCCCAAGAAAAAGCAAAATTTAATAACCGTTGGACGATGCTGACGCAGTGTGATTTCTGCCTAGTGCTCAAAATGTCACAGTGAAGAAATTCAACCAAGCTCAGGTAAACGACAGAAGTAACTATGACTTTCTTGAGTATTAAAAATCTCTTAATCTCATAGAACATCGCATAATACTCTCCTCTGTAGGTTCCTCCTTGTGTTTCTGCTGGATACAGGACAGCCTGTAACTAAACCTTCTCACGTGAAGGAGAACATTAAAAACCCACGTGGTGAATTCGCTGCCTACTATGTGTCTCAAGGCAGGGGAAGTAAACCCCAGACGAGGAACGGTAACCCTTCAAACCGTTATGAGAACTTACCGAACTCAGCAGCTATTTGGATACCAGGTAGAAGGTTGCAGCCCTACCCTGTGTTAGCATTTTATAGGGACCTGTCAGACCCTGTATCAGAGCAGATGATTTTCAAAATATGGATAGCCGTTTAATAGATTATGCTATGGTTTGAGGTCAGGGTGGTGGCGAAATCCGAACTACTTGGCACTAACCGGGGGATGTTAGCTTCCGAGTAATTTACCGGTGACGAGGGAAGTGATAGCCTAACATCAGGAATAGAGGCGTTATAAATACCTATTCCGACACCAGTTCAGGTGAAACTGGCCATGCTACCACAGGAGGTAGTAGCACAAGTTATATTACCTCGCCTTGCGAAAAGAGTGTCGACCACACTGGATGGTACCTACCCAATTAGTGACAGACGTCGAACCACTCAGGTGGACGGCATAAGTTATATAAACTCTCCTAGCGAGAAAAATTACAGCCATAACACTACAGTGGAGGGCAATTATGAATCAAAAGAAGGAATGTGTAGATACAACAGACCTACCCGTGAGAAAAATAGCATGTGACCTGTGTTCACACGAGTTTATGGCTTTTTCTAAGTTTGCAAACAAACATAACTCGTTGGCAGAAGCACGATGTAAATTTGTGGAAAAGATCATAGCAACCATTGCGCTATCGCTTGTCATGTTCCTATCGACGAACTTTTATGTTCGCAGCAGATTCTAACAGCTTCGGTTGCGAGATCTGTGAAACGAAATTTAAGACTAGGTCGGGTTTATCTCAGCATAAGAGACATCGGCATTCTACCATCAGAAATGTCGAACGAATATTATCTCAAGGAGTCAGGGCGCCCCTGCCGAGTAGTATGATCAGAGGAAGAAATACGAACCCTTCGGAATGTGAAAGTAGTATACTCGGGCCGTAAGAACATCAATTTTCTCTGTGCAGGACCTCTACGTTGAAAGACTTTTAAGCAAGGCTTATTCGAGACCTTATTGAGGTCGCAGTACAACCACCTGTCCAGGTTGATTCAAATAACACCATGAGTCGCGAAGCTCCTGTTGATATCGTACAGTTTGGAACTAAATTGGGAAGGAATACTTCTCCCTGAACAATTCTGTTCGTACCTCAATCAATTGAGAGATCAGAAGGGACTCGATGAAGCAACATGGCAGAAGGTTGAAACCGTGACAAAACAATGGGTTGACGAGCTTTCCCATTGAGAAGGTCTCGGAACAACGAAAGAACTACGAAGCAGGCGATTAAACACCCCAAACCTGCCAGAAAACCGTATAAAAGACCTCTCCACCGAGTGGAACGTATTAAAGAGTTCCAGAAAATGGAGATACGAGATGTCCAGTATGCTGTCCGATGTAGCCTCAATAAAGATGAGGTAAAAGACCACTATGATCAGGCCTATGATGTTGCTAATGATGACGTCAGTTTTGACAAATGCTCACTATCACCCAGGGCAAACAACACCAATATTCTGGAACCGATAACACTAAATGAAGTGAGGGCGGCACTTCAAGGTGTGAAAAAATGGGCTGCAGGTCCCGATAACATCACCCTTCCGTTCCTACTCAAACGTCTGAAGTATGGTATAGATGTTGCTGTGATGAATGTATTCAATCTCTGGCAATTTTCAGGTCGTATTTCTGAATAGATGAAAGCCAACAGGTTGGTGCTCATTCCGAAATAAAAGAGTAATCTGCACGATCTCAGAAACTGGAAGTCTATCACAAATTTGTCCATTTTGCTTCGGCTATATTCCAGGATCATGACACATCTCCTCGAGCAGACAGTGCAGATAAATCCCAGACATCGCGGATTTATTGCTCAGGCTGGATGTAGACATAATATCTTCCTGCTTCAGTCTATCAAGAGAAAGGCCAAACGACATTGGACTCTAGCTATGGTTTTCTTAGACCTGTTAAAGCTTTTGATACAGTTAGCCACAACAACAGTCTTACCAGTTTTAAGGTTCATCCTCGCTACACTCAGATTGTGAAGATTATAAATGATGGAAGTACCACAACATTTCGAGTAGGTATTCAGAACACCAACCCAATCTTCCTACTCAAAGGTGTCAAACAAGGGGTCTCAATGTCTTCTGTATTTAACATCGCCTTGAACCCTCTTTTAAAGGAAGCTAAAAGAGCAAGGTCGAGGAATACTGCTGGGTGAGAAGCTAGAACCAGTCTCAACCCTAGCATATGCTGAGAATATGGCAATACTAGCTAAAGACCATGCCAACCTTCAGGTGATGTTAAATATAGTGGATGAAGACTGTTCGAGCAACAGCATCAGCCCGAACATCTCTAAGAGTGTCAGAATGCTGACTATGGGGTCTAATAAGACCTTCACCATTAATGACTGCCTTCCATGGTCAGTCAATGATGAAACACTCCCAATGATTGGACCGGAACAGTCCTACCGATATTTTGAAGCAAATGGACAGGGGTTTGCAGTGAACCTGTGAAACCAGCCCTTGAGAGGTAAATAAACAATATCTCCAACAATCCCCTCAAACCACATCAGAGGGTCGAAATGTTATGTAAATTTGCCCTGTCTAAGTTTTTATACCAACTTGAAACAGGCAAAATAAATTCGAAAATGCTAAAAGAACTAGAAAGTTTAATAATAAAAGCTGTGAAAAATTTATGTCACCTACGGCCTACATGGCCGATTGTTTGCTTTACTCGCGTCACCGTGATGGGGGTCTAGTAATTATGAAGCTGGAGTCTTTTATTCCAACCTTAAATATCAAGACGTATTTGAGACTCATTTGCTTATCCAGTAACATTTTACTTAGCAGAAGAAGATGGCCTGTGGGAGCCATCGAAGGTATTGCCATGAAAGCCAGACTTCTGATCTCTAAGTCTGAACAGAGATCTGAAACATCTCATTCTAATTGGAGAGATATGAAAAGGAAAAACTGGAAAAGACTAGCCTTGCAAAGGGCACGGTGTGGAGCTTTTCAAAGGCTCAAGATCTGCCAACCACTCACTGGTTATCTAAACCAGTTGGCATGAAAGCCCATCAATTGGCGAAGTGTCTGGCTCTAAGGGCAAGTGTATACCCTACAAAGGAGGCCCTCAGCAGAGGTAATCTTATTAACAACAAGGAATTTGCTAAATGTCGGAGCTGTACAGTTAGAAAGAGACCATGTATCATCTTAACGGTCAATGTTTTAAACTGAAGTTGATGAGAATACGTCGTCACAGTAAAATCCGTGACCATTTGGTAAAAGAGCCTGTTATAAAGGATGAAAGATTCTTCAAGAATCTACTTTTGAGACAGAAAACGGAGAACGTCGGCGACCTAATCTTATCTTCCACCGTGATAATAAAGCTGTGGTCGTTGACGTGACGGTTTGCTTTGAACTTATGTGTGACTCGTTAAAAGAAGCATACGAGTCAAAGGTCTCAAAGTATGAAAATCTAGCACTTCAAATAAAGATCTAAAAGGTGCATCTTCTGTTATATTTCACGGTCTCCCAATAGATGTCCGTGATGCCTGGCTGTCTGAAAACACGGAAGTACTAGCAAACCTGGACATCACGTCCAAATATTTCGAGGAATTTTTATGTAGGCGAATAATCTTCTACACGCTGGACATCATATGGAAAACTAACAATGAAGAACATCTCACTTGGTAGGAATTATCGACTCCATCAGAGTCTCCCC
This sequence comes from Carcinoscorpius rotundicauda, assembly GCA_011833715.1. Classification (NCBI taxonomy): domain Eukaryota; kingdom Metazoa; phylum Arthropoda; class Merostomata; order Xiphosura; family Limulidae; genus Carcinoscorpius; species Carcinoscorpius rotundicauda. Next base: position 186,305,490 of record CM022391.1, read on the forward strand.
GTATCATGTCCCCATTCATGTTAAACAACATCCAGCATCTGTCTGTGTCGTCAACCCAACGTCAAACTGGGTGATTTGAAATAGCGATAGCCAAATGTCTCGTTATCTAATTAATGAATAGATGAGCGATATTCCCACTGGCCTTATCTACTATCTAACGAAACTACAGCCAAGGAAACGGGCTTGGAGAAATAAGCCAAATAATCGCTAACGCCAAATACTAGCCTTTCTTTATAATGTTTTAACTTCAACTTTGCAAAAAACAGCAACAACAACAACAAAACAGTCATGGATTTATACTGAAAAACTTGATAGCCACTGATCAGAACTATTTGCCCTCAGTGTTACAGCGGTATTTCTGCGGACTCTACTTATGAAATTAGGGTTTTGATACCCGTGGTGGGCAGAGCACAGATAGTCCATTGTGACGCTTTGTGCTTAATTCCAAACAAACAAACAGAAATATTTAGAAGTTAATCTACGACCATGGATTGAAATCAGAATTTTGTTTAGTTGAGAAGAAAGTTTGTTTGTAATGAAGTATAAATAGGCTGTCTGTACTCTGCCCACCATGGGAATCGAAACCTTATTTCTAGTGTTGGAATTTCGCAGACATACCGCCGTGCCACTGCGAACTCAGAAGAAAGAAAAAACAATTAATATAAACACATTTCCAGACGTCAAGGTTATGTATATATATATATATATATATGTGTGTGTGTGTGTGTGTGTGTTTCCATTATATAATTAAGTGCTTTAATATTACTGTTTTCGAACATAATACTGTTTTTATTTTATTGCACAATTATAAATTTTCCTTATTTATTATCACATCTGCAAGTATATGCGATTCATACTTAATGAGGATAAAACTTTTTCGTTACGATTTATATTTGTTACTAAGCTAAATTGTAATACAAATTGTTAAAATGACGTTTTAAAGTTTACACAAACGCTGATAGTCACAATTGACAGAAATTGTAAAGTTCATTTAAATTGGAAATAAATATAATATGATGTATGTTGCAAAAGTCAAAATTGGTGTATCAACATGAATATATTGATTTTTAGAATTTTTACTCCCTTAAATATCCTACAGTGTCGTGTCATTGTTATACATATTTTTAAGGTCTAGTTTTGTCGTTGTTATAATTCTATAGGCAAGCTCAAGCACTAAACTGCCCTTTTATAAAACAACAAAATGAGAGAAAAGGGTTGCGATGAATGACAATAAAAAAAAAAGAGAAAATTTAACGAATGTGAAAATGTTGAATATTTTGTTTGTTTGTTTTAGAGCAATGTCACACTCGGCTTTATCTTCTGTGGCTACAACGAAGAACTGAGCCCCGGATTTTATTGTTGGAAGACCTTACAGTTGACACTGTCCTAAAGGGGGACAATTGTGCTTGCATAATTATAAGTTCTCGTCATCACAGAAGCTTGGATTTCGTTATCAGGTTTTATATAAAATATATTGTTTTATATATTTGACGGCTCCCTCTATAATATATAAGTAATATCTTGAAAATTAGTATGGCGGAGGGTGGAACTGGCAGTGTTTTATGTCGGTAAGTGATATAGGTTTTTCTCTTATTCAGTTGAATAAAATACATGTAATTTGACTCAGATTTTTAGCAAATGAATCTGATGATGTGGAGAATTATACAAACACACTTAAGCATATTTAATGTAATAGTAAATTATTCTATAAGTGGCTAATTGTTAACTATAATTTAACATTATGTTATGAATTGTAACTAGTAACACATAACGTTGCTATTTTATTTATCGTTAAAACCAAGTTATGTACCGAACAATTGGGCGCATGCACATGTTGCTGTGTTTCATTTGTAATTAAAAGTGAATATGTTTTGGTTCAGCGTTACCTCTAAAGCTAACAGTAATGACAGCATGGCTAATTATTGTTGTACCATATATATAGTTACTTATGATAAAAGTGAACAATAATTGTTTTATTCAAATGCAACAGTAACACTCATTCAGGTATTAGGTTTAAATTCAGTATTTGCTTTAAGATTTAGTTGTGTGGTTGGGATATAAATTCTGTATACCCAGTTTGTGTGTAAGTGTTAGTAATAATCTATGGGATGACCAGTGATGTTGAGAAACCCACTTGTTGAGAATTTTATATGCAAAAGCGGCTTGTTTGGGTTGAGAAAATATTTTAAATAGAAGAGCTAACAACGTTTCGACCTTCTTCGGTCATCGTCAGGCTCACAAAGAAAGAGGTAACTGACTGGAAGCTGACCACATATTTCGAAGGGGTTGTGTAACTGAGTATCGTAATGTGGAGGACAGGCTTAGATGTTTGAATATATAATTTTATCTATAATATTAATATAGGTATAATGGCATTCCTTTATATTGGTTTATTTTGGATTTAAGTTGTTGTATAAGTAAGGCTTCTTTAATTTTGCGTTTGTTTATGTTTGTTTCTTTTTTTAGTATTTGAGTGTTTTCTATGGTTATGTTGTGTTCATTTGACTTGCAGTGTTCAAAAACATGTGAAGGTGACTTTTTATGCTCTTTGAATCTGGTTTCCATTTTTGTACTTGTTTCTCCAATATAGAAGTCGTGGTAGTTATCACATTGTATTTTATAAATAATGCTGGTGGGGTGTTTGTCAGTGTAGTTCTTACATAGTATAGACCTTAGTTTTGTGCCTGGTTTTTGAATAAATTTAGTTTTAACTGGGATGTTATATTTTGTTACTAGATTTTGCCAAATGTTGGTTATTTGTTGGCTGATGTCAGGAATTATGGTATACAGCAGTATATGGTTTCGTGATTTTTTGATATTTACTTTTGTTGGTTGATTTTGCTTTCTATCTAGGTGTGTGCGTATAATGTTTTCTACGGTTTGTGGAGGAAACTTATTGATGTTGACGAAGTATTGTTTTATTTTGTCTAATTCATCGTTAATTTTATCTGGTGAGCATAGTTTTATGGCTGTGTTTATCTGGTTTCTTAGTATGTTGAGTTTTTGTTTTGTTTCATGTGCTGAGTCCCAAGAAATGTATAGTCCAGTATGGGTGATTTTTCAGTGGATTTCTGTTTTGAATTGTGTGTCGGTTCTTATAATTTTGAGATTAAGAAATGATATTTGATTGCTTTCTTCCTGTTCACATGTGAAGTTAATGTTGGGATGTATAGAATTAATGTGATTGAAAAAATTAAGTGTGTGTGCTGTAGATTTGAATCCTACAACTGTGTCATCCACATATCTGTACCAGTATAGTGGTGGATGTAATGCTGTATTAATTACTTGTGTTTCAATTTGTGTCATAAAAATATTGGCTGGAACTGGTGATACTGGGTTGCCCATGCTTAGGCCATTTGTTTGTATATAGTTTTGGTTGTTGAACATGAAGTTTGCCTTTATTGTGGTGAATTCTATGAGGGTTGCTAACTGGTTACTGGGAATGTCTATAATTGGGTTAGGGTCTCGGATATAGAGATCTGAGGCTATCTTGCAGGCTTCTGTTGTTGGAAGTTCTGTAAAGAGGGATATAACATCAAAACTGGCCATTTAGGCTTTATGATTAAGTTGATTTAGATTAGACTTGAAATTAAAAGAGTCTTTGAATGAGCTGGCTGATGTTACATATTTGGAGAATGCCCATGCTATGTATTTACCAAGATTGTAATTAAACGATTCATATGTGGACATTATTAGTCATAATGGACAATCTGGTTTATGAGGTTTGGGGATGTCATATATTTGTGGTGTGCGTGAGTCGGTTTTACATAGGTAGGAATAAAGTGTTTGTGAAATTGTGTTGGCTTTTTTCATTTGTAGTAGTAATTTGTTCAGTTGCATCTCGTGTCTTTGTTGGATTTGTGTGTGTTGGTTTAAATTTGTTCGTGTCTGATAGGATGTTATTCATTTTTTGTATGTATTCATTCGTGTTCATTATTACTATAGCGTTACCTTTATCTGCTTTTAGAATTTTTATGTTTCTGTCTTGTTTTAGGTTTTTAATGGAATTAATGTCTCTTTTTGTAAGGTTGTTTTTTTAGTTTTCTGTTTTGTGAAATTATATTGATGGTTTTGTGAGAAAATTTTGTGAAAAAATCATTTAAGCTGTTTTTAGGTGTTCCTGGAAAATATAAATTTTTAATTTTACCTGGGAAGTTTGGCTGTTGGATGTCAATAAAATTATCTAAGTTGTCTTCTTTCTGTTGGTTGTTTCTTTGTTTTTGTTCTCTGTAGAAAGTATCACAAGTCTCCTGGCTAGATCTTCCAAACGTGTGGTCAGCTTCCGGTCAGTTACCTCTTTCTTTGTGAACCTGACAATGACCGAAGAAGGTCAAAACGTTGTTTGATCTTCTATTTAAAATATTTTCTCAACCCAAACGAGCCGTTTTTGCATATAAAAATATATGGGACTAACCTTGTAACGTGCGACATAAAAATGTTTCCAGTGTGCATAGTGGATCACAGAAAAAAAACATTACATTAATTGTTGGAATAACATAGGGATTCCACTGTAGCACCTATTCTATGATGACAGTTATTTCAATTACTGCTGTATTTGATAGTGGTGTTAAATATCTTAGCACATAAAGTCAGAGAATTTCAAATAATTATAGTTCCTGGCAATGGAAAGTGTCAGGGTAGAATTACAGCTGCAAACATATCAATCTCTCTTAAAAAATGTACTAAATTACTGTACTTCAAATAAGAAATGTCAAATTCTACAGTACTGTTACATGCTACGTTTGCAAGTCTCGATTCAAGACAGTTGTACTTCCATGAGGTGTAAATCGGCTATAATAAGGGTGCCATGATTGCTAAACTTTCCCCTGCTATTTTGCAGAGATAAATGGGCAAATGTAGAACCAAAAAATAGGGTATTAGCGTTTTGTTGCTTGACCAATAATTGTTAGAGATGTATTGAGTGAGGAAGAGGTCAAATGCACAAGACCCTTCCAGGTCTTCAATGGCCAATTTTCAACAAAGAGAGAACGAGCTGTACATGAAACAACAGGATTCTTGAAGCTGTACTTCGGTCTTGTTGTTGTTTTTTGGTATCCAGAAGCATTTTCTATTTGAAAACAAACTGAACTGTAAACCAGTTTGTAAACGTAGTTTAGTCATTGAATTTGAGAAACCAAGTCATACAATAAACTGTTGAGTCTGTATTAATTACTTCATACATACATGTGTGTATGTGGTGTTATCCAGCCAATAACATATAAAAATGATACAGTTGTAGGCAGACTATATGTTGAGAACAGTTTGCTTTACGTTATAATACGTACATTTCTGTTGATGGTGACTACAAAATCAATGGAATTAATGTCAATTTTTGTAAGGTTGTTCGTTCTTCTATTTGTGCTTTCTCTACCCATACTAGCCATTTTAAATATATACAGAAAAAACGTTTCACATTTTTATCTCAAACATTGTGGTACCAATTGACATGCAATTTACCTGAGATGATAGCACTTCCTGCTAGGTTTGTCTTTCTTGTAGCAATGTGTATTTATATACAATTAGATAATGCATTACTGTGGTGATACAGTTAGATTTGAAGTTAGGTTCACAGAGATTGCAATTAGTAATAAAATTGAGTCAGGTATGTGTGCCCATTGCTTGTTTTCTTTGGTGCAAAATTTTTTATCATTGGCAAAAATTCTCCATTATATTTGCTTGGTTGTCAAGGAGACATTTATGCTTTACTAAATTTTATCCACTTGGAACCTTCAGCTAGAACTCTACAAGAACCAACATGTTTTACATTTCAGTTTTATAAATATCAAAATTAAAGCTTGATTCTTCAGATCAATGGACTAACAAAACCAAAACCAGAGAGAAATTTGAGAAGTACCTCAAAATTCATAATAATATTTAGGGTCATACTGTTGACCAAGTAGAAGTATGTCTTTTAGTATCAGTTTTGCATCTTTCAGTCTATAAGAATTATTCAAGAAGAAAATTTAAACATAGTTTTAATAAAATATAGAAGTCAAACTGTTAATCGAGCAGTGCTTAAGAGGATGCCCAAATATACAGGAAAAACTGTTTCTAGATTATAATTCAAACATGCTTATATAACATTTATTTATAGGTAATTTTGAGGAAAAAAATGTTTTTGCTTCCCCATATTATGGGCATTCATCTTGTTTACTGACAAAACAGCATGTGCACAACATTTTGGTCAAGACCTGTTAGTGTTAGCCATAGATATAAAATCAATAAAATGGTGAAAATGTGAATATTGAAAGTAATTGCCAATCAGTATACGAACCAACTAATATGTAATTATATGATTAAATATTATAAGAATAACTTGTATGTGACCAAAGATGAATTGTTACAGTATTTCAGTTGTAGAGGTTTTGAATAACGAAATAAACCGCATATCAATGTTGATTTGCATAGAAACAAATAATTTGATAATTTCTGTTAATTACTTTACTTTTAGATTTAAACAGTTTAAACATGTTGAAACTAATATATCACCATGTTGTCATCAAATATGAATTATTAACAGTTGAACATGCTCATATAAAGGCACTAGCTCCATTATATATCTCTGCAACTGTTCTTGTTGCATGTCTTACTTGTCCTGGGCTGTTGGTCTGCCACGTAACCCTGAACTTACCCCAGCTAACTAATGGTTAACCCAGTCACGAAGAGTCACAGGTCTTAAGGCCATGTGATTGCATTGTAGACTATTTTATGAATGTATGCTAACATGTTTGGTATCAAACTGTCAATTATAATTAAAATTTAAGGGTTGTGCATTATTTAATTTCTTAATTTAAAAATAAATATTAAAAAACATGTTCCTTAACATTGGTTTTAGTGAGTCATGTGGTGTATTGAATGCAGCACTGGTTCAAATTAAATGTTTGTGATGTTAAAATATTAAGTCTATAATATCTTATGAATTAGGAATTCAAATTACCAATATTAACAAACTAGAATATCAAATAAGAACGTGCTTAGTTGCTAAGTTTGATAAATTGTGGTGGAATTCTGTGATTTTCATGTGTTATGATTTCTGTTACTTCAAATGTATAAATATGTATAAAACTTAAAAGAAGCATTATCTCGCATCCTCTAAATGCAAACTTTAATAGACTAAACAAACTACTGTGAACACTGGAGTACAAGGTTCATAACCAGAAGTTGTTTACACTTCTATATTTACTTCATCCTTCTTCAGGAGTTCTTTTGTTTGTTTTTTGAAGGAATGACCAGTTAAGTATTTGTATCACATTAGCTGATAAGTTTACATCAACAGTGACATTAGTTATGATTTGTAGTTTTTTTTTAGATGTACTGATTAAAAAATAAGGCAAATTACTGAGCAGACACAAGTTACATCCAATCAAAACTGTTTTATGTGTACATAGGTTGGATGAAAAATGATACATATGAGCTTATTGTGTGTGCGTATGCATATGTATGTGTGTGTGTGTGAGGAATCCTACTTGAATATAGGCTTTAAAGAGCTATTTATGAGCCTCCACATTTCCAGAATTATGACACACTAAGAATACGGGATAATCTTTCTTGTATCATCTCAATATTAACTGTTATGGCATTACATATTTTTAATATTTTGGTAGGATAAATTATTCAGATTAAACCTTTGAAATATAGAAAACTGAATGTATATTCAGCTATTTATATAAATTTATAAGAATCTGAATAAAAGACTTAATAAAAGTAATATTAACAACTTGTATCATGCCAGTTGTGTATTCTTGATCATGGTAACATGAATGAATATGTGCTTAGTCAACGTAACTTCTGTGATGCTAGCCATGCATGACTGAAAGGTCAATATAATAAAAATAATAAATATATAGAAATATATAATGTTTTGAGGTCTAAGTTATTTAGACTGAGCATTTGTTTTTGTTTTATGACATATAGTAGTCTTTCTAGACTGAAAAAAAGCATAATTTATATTTATTTTATAGTTTTTTTTTTGTGGTGATCATGAAGTCAGTTGAATTGATAGACCCAACATAGGACAGTGAAAATAACAGACCAGATATGAAGTCTACTAAAAATAAACATTTACATGTATTTAGAAGGTTTCAGACGTTACACAAATAATATTTGAGATTTTGAGAATGAAGAATGTTTGTAATGACAACATGAATATCACTTTGCACTAAGACTAATAACAAAACAGACTTGATATTTTCAAAACAAATTGTTAGTAAAAATACTTAATTAAAACATCTGATTTTTGTGTAAAAACAAAACGTGTATATCAACTATTAACAGTAACTCATTCCAAAAGCTAATTACTCTGTTTGAGATTCCCTGTCATAGTTTAACAAGTATCAACTACCAATGGCAACACATTTTATAAACTAATCACTATGTTTGAGATCCCCTGTCATAGTTTAACAAGTATCAACTATTAACAGCAACACATTTCATAAACTAATTGCCCTGCTTGAAAAATACAAATATCTTAACCTTAGCTTTGTCTGTTTTTTCTCTAAATTTTGAAATTCTGTTCTTCTCATTGTTTTCACATTACATTGAAAAACATCAAAGTTTTTTATCCTGTGAACCCCTCAGATAATCTTACACTTCAACAAAATCACTTCTTGCCAATATTTTCTGGGAGAAAAAAAGGATTGAAAGGTCTTCGTGTACTTGTGTAACCTGTAATTTCCCAGAAATCTTGAGAGGTCTTCGTGTACTTGTGTAACCTGTAATTTCCCAGAAATCTTGAGAGGTCTTCGTGTACTTGTGTAACCTGTAATTTCCCAGAAATCTTGAGAGGTCTTCGTGTACTTATGTAACCTCCCTGTAAACTGTACATCATACTCCAAGTGAGACTGACTGGTAATTTGTATAGAGATGATTTCCTCTTTTAAGACAGTCAATCTATCTATAAGCACTCTGTAAATCTCTGTCAGTTTTAATACTAACAGTAGAGCACTGTTTTGATGGTGTGAGTGATTTTAAAAAACAACCCTGTTCTGCTTTGAAGATAATTAGACAAAATGTAAATACTATTAGGCAGAGTAAGTTATAAACTACACATGTCAATGTAGAATGAATGAGTAATTAGAGGAAATTGTAGACAGTAGCAAAATATTCCTTTGACGTAGTATTTATTGGATATCACTTTGTTTTTAGAATATTCAAAATTATAGATAAGTAATAGAACTAATTATCAGACTAAACTACATGTATTAGATATAAATTGATCTAAACAAAAAGTAGTGAAAATATTTAACTTAATTTTGATAGGTGACATGGGTCATGATAATTCTGTTTCAGCTACTGTCATGTTTTTTCAAAATTTGAAATTGCATGTGATGACTATTAGAATGAATGAATTAATGAATTCTGACTCAGTATGAAACAAGTGGTATGTAATATTGACTCAGTATGAAACAAGTGGTGTGTAATACTGGCTCAGTACGAAACAAGTGGTGTGTAATACGGACTCAGTACGAAACAAGTGGTGTGTAATACGGACTCAGTACGAAACAAGTGGTGTGTAATACTGACTCAGTACGAAACAAGTGGTGTGTAATACTGACTCAGTACGAAACAAGTGGTGTGTAATACTGACTCAGTACGAAACAAGTGGTGTGTAATACTGACTCAGTACGAAACAAGTGGTGTGTAATACTGACTCAGTACGAAACAAGTGGTGTGTAATACTGACTCAGTACGAAACAAGTGGTGTGTAATACGGACTCAGTACGAAACAAGTGGTGTGTAATACGGACTCAGTACGAAACAAGTGGTGTGTTACTGACTCAGTACGAAACAAGTGGTGTGTAATACTGACTCAGTACGAAACAAGTGGTGTAATACTGACTCAGTACGAAACAAGTGGTGTGTAATACTGACTCAGTACGAAACAAGTGGTGTGTAATACTGACTCAGTACGAAACAAGTGGTGTGTAATACTGACTCAGTACGAAACAAGTGGTGTGTAATACTGACTCAGTACGAAACAAGTGGTGTGTAATACTGACTCAGTACGAAACAAGTGGTGTGTAATACTGACTCAGTACGAAACAAGTGGTGTGTAATACTGACTCAGTACGAAACAAGTGGTGTGTAATACTGACTCAGTACGAAACAAGTGGTGTGTAATACTGACTCAGTACGAAACAAGTGGTGTGTAATACTGACTCAGTACGAAACAAGTGGTGTGTAATACTGGCTCGGTACGAAACAAGTGGTGTGTAATACTGGCTCAGTACGAAACAAGTGGTGTGTAATACGGACTCAGTACGAAACAAGTGGTGTGTAATACGGACTCAGTACGAAACAAGTGGTGTGTAATACTGACTCAGTACGAAACAAGTGGTGTGTAATACTGACTCAGTACGAAACAAGTGGTGTGTAATACTGACTCAGTACGAAACAAGTGGTGTGTAATACTGACTCAGTACGAAACAAGTGGTGTGTAATACTGACTCAGTACGAAACAAGTGGTGTGTAATACTGACTCAGTACGAAACAAGTGGTGTGTAATACTGACTCAGTACGAAACAAGTGGTGTGTAATACTGACTCAGTACGAAACAAGTGGTGTGTAATACTGACTCAGTACGAAACAAGTGGTGTGTAATACTGACTCAGTACGAAACAAGTGGTGTGTAATACTGGCTCGGTACGAAACAAGTGGTGTGTAATACTGGCTCGGTACGAAACAAGTGGTGTGTAATACTGACTCGGTAGGAAACAAGTGGTGTGTAATACTGACTCGGTAGGAAACAAGTGGTGTGTAATACTGACTCGGTAGGAAACAAGTGGTGTGTAATACTGGCTCGGTACGAAACAAGTGGTGTGTAATACTGGCTCGGTATGAAACATGATACAAAATTTTACAACTTTTTGTTAAGTGAAAACTACACTTTATTTTGACTTGTAACAGTTGATTATTAAGAACAAATATTACTCTATCTTGTGACTGTATTATTGTACAATGATATTTATGATAGGTGTGTTAATGTTTCAAAAAGCATTAAATTTGATATCAAATGAATACCACTTTGAAAAATATCAACTTTGAATACTGTATTTTAAAAACCTGGTATTGTATCTCAGAAAGTTTGAAATTTGAATGGTCATGGTAGGCTGGTGCTTATATTAATATATACTAGAGTTTATTCATTTTGTGAATCTTGCAATAAATTCAAAACATTATGTATGTTGAATTTATTTCTGAAATTTGTGGGTTTTTGTATATTTTATACCATGGTAAACTAGACCACTCTTGGCCAGCATATACACCAAAAGTTGTTAGTTCTGATGTGTCAGATTATTGGATTTTTTAACCTTTATAACTTACCATTTCATGAAACTTGTTTACAACTTTACAAATATACCTCACAATATTATTGAATGACATGCTGTGAACGCTGTTACTGTATCTACCATAGAAAACTAAATGTTAAAATATTTTCAGGAAATGGCAAATTTTACCACAGATGTTGTAAATGGTAAAAAAGAAGATAAATGTGGCATTCAGTAGATATTCTGCTATTATTTTTTAATCAATGGCCATGTTATCTGGGCAGACTAGTAATATTTCTGTTTGTAATATAATCATAACAAAAATCATCTTCTTCAATTCACAAATTTGATTTTCACCTATTATATTTATTACTATATAACATTTATTATTATGATATTTATATTTCATTTTGTAATTTTAGGTACTTTGTTAGTGGAGTTTGTAAAGAGGGAACCAACTGTACTTTTTCCCACGATAGGTCATTGGGAAGACCAGACACCATATGTAGGTACTACCTACAAGGGTGTTGTGCTTACGGCAGTAACTGCAGGTAAGGTCTTACAATTCTGAGTCCTGGATTTGAGAGGTATACACTACATATCTTTAATGACAAATAAAAGTTTAAACATGAATAAGTTTTTACCTGTTTGGAGCAGTACATCATCAACTAAATGTTGTTGAAAGTTTCATACAGGCAGTATTTCTCGATCTGTTTCATACAGGCAGTATTTCTCGATCCGTTGTTTACCAGATGATTTAAAAGAATTATGAAATCACACATTAAAATGCATGTTGAACTATAATCGTCATTTATGTTCTCAGTTTTGTTTTCATAATGGTATAATGATGGATATGTGTTGTGAATTGAAAGGTGACTTCACAGAACTTTGTTTGTACAAGATGGATCACATGCGAGAAGTGTTTTTGTGTATGATTTGCTGCACTTATAAAATACTTAATATTTAAGGATACAATTTGAACATAAATCTGGAAGCATTCAAATCCAGTAGGTTTGGGACTTGTATTTATTAAAAATAAATTAAGGAGAGTGTGTAAAAACACACCAGTTTACATCATTTTTATTATTGTGTTCAATAATTATTCAGGTTACAAGTTTTAACTTTTGAAGACACAAATCAATGGTTGTTTTTCTTCTAGAAAGTTTAGGACTAACAACATTATTCTTTCAAACTAACTATGATAATTATTTCATGTGCCAAATGTTTAAAAATAGTGTGAAAGAAGTGTTATATCACCATATGTGTGAAAAAACACATTAATTTGAACTAAGCACTGTAATAAAATTTGGTTGCTGAACTTGTAAGTAAGAGACCAATAGCTGTGTACCGATTAGTTTATTTCATGAGTTATAAATATCTCTTTCATCCATATTGTGGTTTTGTTTTGGGGTTTATACATTACTCTCAATGTACTGGGTTTAAAAATGTGTCACACTCACCTAGTGCATGCCAAACAATAGTATAGCCGTCCTTGAAACTGGAATATGTGTGCTTCTTTAAACAATCTCCCAGTCTTGTAAAGATTGAGTAAATATAAGCACTTCCACACAGTGAAAAACAGAATGTATAGATAAAAGAACACTAATTCTAGGTTTAAGTTTTGTTTGGCTTGCATTAAGAGAATGTGATTTGGTTCATCTTATGTTCACGGTAATCAGTGATATTGAAAACAAAATGATGGTATGAGGATAGTTTTAGTTAGTAAATTAAACGTTGAGAGACTGAACCTTACTTACAGTCCAGATACTTTTGTGAATTATACTTACCACATGTTAACAATTTGTTATCTTGTTACAATTCTTTGAAATAGTACTGAGTTAAGCTGGTTAATTTTCATCTATAATTGTTGTATATTTTAAGGTATGACCACATTCGCCCCAGTAGGCATGTCACTAAACCCAGTAAGTCACTTATTAATAGCAGAGAAACATACAAAGTTCCAGGACAACAGGGTCTTCAGACAAAATCATTGATTACATCAAGTACACCAGCACATGGCATAAACCCCTCATCTAATTCAGACTCTGTGTTGGGTGAGTTATACTGAACATTGTTCTGTATGATGTTGAGTTGGAGAACTGTTGGTGAGTTATACTGAACATTGTTCTGTATAATGTTGAGTTGGTGAACTGTTGGTGAGTTATACTAAACATTGTTCTGTATAATGTTGAGTTGGAGAACTGTTGGTGAGTTATACTGAACATTGTTCTGTATAATGTTGAGTTGGTGAACTGTTGGTGAGTTATACTAAACATTGTTCTGTATAATGTTGAGTTGGAGAACTGTTGGTGAGTTATACTGAACATTGTTCTGTATAATGTTGAGTTGGTGAACTGTTGGTGAGTTATACTAAACATTGTTCTGTATGATGTTGAGTTGGTGAACTGTAGGTGAGTTGTACTGAACATTGTTCTGTATGATGTTGAGTTGGAGAACTGTAGGTGAGTTATACTAAACATTGTTCTGCATGATGTTGAGTTGGTGAACTGTTGGTGAGTTATACTAAACATTGTTCTATATAATGTTGAGTTGGTGAACTTTAGGTGAGTTATACTAAACATCGTTCTGCATGATGTTGAGTTGGTTAACTGTAGGTGAGTTATACTAAACATTGTTCTGTATAATGTTGAGTTGGTGAACTGTAGGTGAGTTATACTAAACATTGTTCTGTATGATGTTGAGTTGGTGAACTGTAGGTGAGTTATACTAAACATTGTTCTGTATGATGTTGAGTTGGTGAACTGTAGGTGAGTTATACTAAACATTGTTCTGTATGATGTTGAGTTGGTGAACTGTAGGTGAGTTATACTAAACATTGTTCTGTATAATGTTGAGTTTGTGAACTGTAGGTGAGTTATACTAAACATTGTTCTGTATGATGTTGAGTTGGTGAACTGTAGGTGAGTTATACTAAACATTGTTCTGTATAATGTTGAGTTGGTGAACTGTAGGTGAGTTATACTAAACATTGTTCTGCATGATGTTGAGTTGGTGAACTGTAGGTGAGTTATACTAAACATTGTTCTGCATGATGTTCAGTTGGTGAACTGTTGGTGAGTTATACTAAACATTGTTCTATATAATGTTGAGTTGGTGAACTGTAGGTGAGTTATACTAAACATTGTTCTGTATAATGTTGAGTTTGTGAACTGTAGGTGAGTTATACTAAACATTGTTCTGTATGATGTTGAGTTGGTGAACTGTAGGTGAGTTATACTAAACATTGTTCTGTATAATGTTGAGTTGGTGAACTGTAGGTGAGTTATACTAAACATTGTTCTGCATGATGTTTAGTTGGTGAACTGTAGGTGAGTTATACTAAACATTGTTCTGCATGATGTTCAGTTGGTGAACTGTTGGTGAGTTATACTAAACATTGTTCTATATAATGTTGAGTTGGTGAACCTTAGGTGAGTTATACTAAACATTGTTCTGCATGATGTTGAGTTGGTGAACTGTAGGTGAGTTATACTAAACATTGTTCTATATAATGTTGAGTTGGTGAACCTTAGGTGAGTTATACTAAACATTGTTCTGCATGATGTTGAGTTGGTGAACTGTAGGTGAGTTATACTAAACATTGTTTTGTATGATGTTGAGTTGGTGAACTGTAGGTGAGTTATACTAAACATTGTTCTGTATGATGTTGAGTTTGTGAACTGTGGGTGAGTTATACTAAACATTGTTCTGTATGATGTTGAGTTGGAGAACTGTAGGTGAATTATACTAAACATTGTTCTGCATGATGTTTAGTTGGTGAACTGTAGGTGAATTATGCTAAACATTGTTCTGCATGATGTTGAGTTGGAGAACTGTAGGTGAGTTATACTAAACATTGTTCTGTATGATGTTGAGTTGGAGAACTGTAGGTGAGTTATACTAAACATTGTTCTGTATGATGTTGAGTTGGCAAACTGTAGGTGAGTTATACTAAACATTGTTCTGTATGATGTTGAGTTGGTGAACTTTAGGTGAGTTATACTGAACATTGTTCTGTATGATGTTGAGTTGGTGAACTGTAGGTGAGTTATACTGAACATTGTTCTATATGATGTTGAGTTGGTGAACTGTAGGTGAGTTATACTGAACATTGTTCTATATAATGTTGAGTTGGTGAACTGTAGGTGAGTTATACTGAACATTGTTCTATATAATGTTGAGTTGGTGAACTGTAGGTGAGTTATACTGAACATTGTTCTATATAATGTTGAGTTGGTGAACTGTAGGTGAGTTATACTGAACATTGTTCTATATAATGTTGAGTTGGTGAACTGTAGGTGAGTTATACTAAACATTGTTCTATATAATGTTGAGTTGGAGAACTGTAGGTGAGTTATACTAAACATTGTTCTGTATGATGTTGAGTTGGTGAACTTTAGGTGAGTTGTACTGAACATTGTTCTGTATGATGTTGAGTTGGTGAACTGTAGGTGAGTTATACTAAACATTGTTCTATATAATGTTGAGTTGGTGAACTGTAGGTGAGTTATACTGAACATTGTTCTATATAATGTTGAGTTGGTGAACTGTAGGTGAGTTATACTGAACATTGTTCTATATAATGTTGAGTTGGTGAACTGTAGGTGAGTTATACTGAACATTGTTCTATATAATGTTGAGTTGGTGAACTGTAGGTGAGTTATACTAAACATTGTTCTATATAATGTTGAGTTGGAGAACTGTAGGTGAGTTATACTAAACATTGTTCTGTATGATGTTGAGTTGGTGAACTTTAGGTGAGTTGTACTGAACATTGTTCTGTATGATGTTGAGTTGGTGAACTGTAGGTGAGTTATACTAAACATTGTTCTATATAATGTTGAGTTGGTGAACTGTAGGTGAGTTATACTGAACATTGTTCTATATAATGTTGAGTTGGTGAACTGTAGGTGAGTTATACTGAACATTGTTCTATATAATGTTGAGTTGGTGAACTGTAGGTGAGTTGTACTGAACATTGTTCTGTATGATGTTGAGTTGGAGAACTGTAGGTGAGTTATACTAAACATTGTTCTGTATGATGTTGAGTTGGTGAACTTTATGTGAGTTATACTAAACATTGTTCTGTATGATGTTGAGTTGGTGAACTTTATGTGAGTTATACTAAACATTGTTCTGTATGATGTTGAGTTGGTGAACTTTATGTGAGTTGTACTGAACATTGTTCTGTATGATGTTGAGTTTGTGAACTTTAGGTGAGTTGTACTGAACAGTGTTTTCAAACATTTAGTTAGATTACTATGTTTTATCCTAAAGTTCTTGATAATGATTGGTTTACTTTATGTATATTAATGCACTAGAATGATGTTTGAGTGGTGTGAGGACCTCATCTTGTATTGTTAAAGAATGATGTTTCAGAGGTTTGAGGACCTCATCCTTTATTTCCAATAATTAAGAAGAACAACTTTGTGGAGTTTGTATTATGTACCTTTCACACATCTAATTAACTGCAGTAAATAGCTGAAAATGTGAGTAAATGTCCTGTACAAGAGTATTGATGACAGTAATTCTACAAGTGTCAAGTCTAAAGAAAATATGTTGGTTTGTAGGTGGGATGACAATACTTAGGAAGCAAAGTCATTCAAGTGGCAGTGGAAGAGACGTTGAAGGAAAGAGAAAAGTGTCACATGTAGAGAAAGTGTCATCAGATTGGGTTAATGCCCCAGAGTTTGTGCCTAGATGTAAGTATTAAATAAAACTAAATACATCATAACAAACAAGCACTGTACTGCCAGATTCCTGTGGCCTTACTCATAATTTACTGTCACCCGCCAGTTAACTTGGTTCATTGTAGTGTACATAGACTTGTACTTTACTGTCACCAATCTGTTAACTTGGTTCATTGTAGTGTACATAAACTTGTACTTTACTGTCACCAATCAGTTAACTTGGTTCATTGTAGTGTACATAGACTTGTACTTTACTGTCACCAATCAGTTAACTTGGTTCATTGTAGTGTACATAGACTTGTACTTTACTGTCACCAATCTGTTAACTTGGTTCATTGTAGTGTACATAAACTTGTACTTTACTGTCACCAATCAGTTAACTTGGTTCATTGTAGTGTACATAGACTTGTACTTTACTGTCACCAATCAGTTAACTTGGTTCATTGTAGTGTACATAGACTTGTACTTTACTGTCACCAATCAGTTAACTTGGTTCATTGTAGTGTACATAGACTTGTACTTTACTGTCACCAATCTGTTAACTTGGTTCATTGTAGTGTACATAGACTTGTACTTTACTGTCACCAATCTGTTAACTTGGTTCATTGTAGTGTACATAAACTTGTACTTTACTGTCACCAATCAGTTAACTTGGTTCATTGTAGTGTACATAGACTTGTACTTTACTGTCACCAATCAGTTAACTTGGTTCATTGTAGTGTACATAGACTTGTACTTTACTGTCACCAATCAGTTAACTTGGTTCATTGTAGTGTACATAAACTTGTACTTTACTGTCACCAATCAGTTAACTTGGTTCATTGTAGTGTACATAGACTTGTACTTTACTGTCACCAATCAGTTAACTTGGTTCATTGTAGTGTACATAGACTTGTACTTTACTGTCACCAATCTGTTAACTTGGTTCATTGTAGTGTACATAAACTTGTACTTTACTGTCACCAATCAGTTAACTTGGTTCATTGTAGTGTACATAGACTTGTACTTTACTGTCACCAATCAGTTAACTTGGTTCATTGTAGTGTACATAGACTTGTACTTTACTGTCACCAATCAGTTAACTTGGTTCATTGTAGTGTACATAGACTTGTACTTTACTGTCACCAATCAGTTAACTTGGTTCATTGTAGTGTACATAGACTTGTACTTTACTGTCACCAATCAGTTAACTTGGTTCATTGTAGTGTACATAGACTTGTACTTTACTGTCACCAATCAGTTAACTTGGTTCATTGTAGTGTACATAGACTTGTACTTTACTGTCACCAATCAGTTAACTTGGTTCATTGTAGTGTACATAGACTTGTACTTTACTGTCACCAATCAGTTAACTTGGTTCATTGTAGTGTACATAGACTTGTACTTTACTGTCACCAATCAGTTAACTTGGTTCATTGTAGTGTACATAGACTTGTACTTTACTGTCACCAATCAGTTAACTTGGTTCATTGTAGTGTACATAGACTTGTACTTTACTGTCACCAATCAGTTAACTTGGTTCATTGTAGTGTACATAGACTTGTACTTTACTGTCACCAATCAGTTAACTTGGTTCATTGTAGTGTACAATAGACTTGTACTTTACTGTCACCAATCAGTTAACTTGGTTCATTGTAGTGTACATAGACTTGTACTTTACTGTCACCAATCAGTTAACTTGGTTCATTATAGTTCATTTGACTTAATTTGTTATTACAGAGCAGAGAAGATAATTTCTATAAATCTATTTTTTCTGTGATATGTGTCACTGTGAACTAAGAAAACATTTTGACAGAAATCTTTCTTTATTGTCTTATGAGAGATAACTCTAATCCACAGGCAAGAAAATCAATTCCTTTCTCACCTTTTTAATGTTATCTTAGAACAGAATGTAAGGTTATAGAGGCTATTTTAATGACTGATGAACAATATGAGTTTAATTGTGTATATTGTTATCAACAATACTCCATATAGTAATTAATGATCTAGTTACACAGGTTTGTTTCTGCCCCAAATTTTGAATACTAAAATGGTTATTAATGTATATATTGTGTGTATCTGTAGAAATACAAATATCATTGTGAAAGAAATTATGGATCGACTCAAATGAAAGTAATTCTTTATTTTTTATTGTTTGATGTTGTAAATTAATTCCTTTTTTGTGAATTTTTTAGCATTAATAAAGTCTTACGCAGAGAAAGTAAAGTCAAGTGACACAGTCAGCCATACGGCATCATTTCCTGTTCACCAGCTTGTCCCTCTATGTCCGTACACTGCTGGTGACGAGTGCCCGTTTGGAAACACTTGTCAGTATTTACATGGGGAAGTGTGTGACATCTGTAATAAGCCAGTATTACATCCTTTGGATGAAACACAAAGAAGTCAGCACAGAGATGTAAGTGTTTTTTTTTCAGATGTGCAAACAAAATCTTTGAGAATGATTGTCAGAAGGTTTGTGTAGCTCTATCACAAACATCCACAGTTTGTGGTAAGTTTGAGAAAGATTATTTATCTGAATAGCTTATTAGATTTGAGCTTTTTCTTAATGTGATCTGTTTACTTTTGTGAAGGTTACAAAATATTTCTTGTTTGATTTTTGAGGTTTTTGTGTTGCAATATTAATTAATTACAATTTCTTATCTTATTCTACCTGTAATTGGTTGTGTATTTTTACTTTGTCTTTGGGCAATATTATAAAAACTGATTACTGTTACGTGTGTTGTGAGAATGAATTCTACTTCCATAAGACAATTTTATATCCTTCAATGCATTTACTAAAACATTTTGTTATGTGTTTGTTATTAACTCTTTTAACACAGACTTGGTTAGTTTGACCAACCGTATGACCTCTTTGTACTTGTTTAAAGCCTTTACAGATCTTATTCTTCTAACTGGCAGTATTTTAGTTAACATTATAAGGTTTTCACATACAAAATCATATTTTTTTACTGAACTATTTTCAATAAACTAAAAGATTTGTCTTTGAATATATTGAGTATTTGTTTTTGAATAATCTGTGTGCAAAATGAGTTTCACATTCAGAATAGTTTTTCTATTTCCAGAAATAGTAAATCTTTGTTTCATTAGTTACTTATTCTTTCCTAACTAAGGTAAGTTCGACTAACCTATGACCTAATGACCACCAAAAAAATCTAATCTAAATAACCTCTTCTTTCTTTCTAGAATGACTTGAAATTGTAACATGATGTCTGACCAAACTAGCTTTAACTTATAACAATGTATATCTGTTTATAACTATTAATTATTGTTTTGTAGTCCTTTTGAATGTTTGTTGAATGTGTCAACATTATAATCTGTCTGCACATTATAAGTTGTGAACCAAACATTTACACGTTGCTAACATCATACTATGGAATTATGTTACTCATGTGCTTCTCCCTTACTTGTCATGTGTCTCGTTAAACTTTTTCACTATTAATATGCATTTTATATAATCTAACCTGAATAGATTTATAGTTTTTATAATAATAACATTTTAAATAGGAATATCACACTTTTCAAATCTTTTTTTTCTTGTGGTTCATTATGAAGAATGTTTTAGCCTACTTTTATACAGTAATGGTACTAATACAACTAATTTAATTAAATAATGCACTAAAGAATATAGACTATTAATATGCATGGAGTAGACAATTTTTACCTTTCTCTTACAATTTTTCTGGCTTTTCGGTGATGCAACAACAGTCGTCACAAATTAATTAAAGCTAGTCGTTAAGTTTCTCACAGGATTGTTGCTTGTACTCTGAGTGTTCAGAACACAGTGATATCTAATATGTCATTTGGTGGATAAGAACATTAACTTTCAGTTGGTTATATATAATGAAATGGAACAGAGAACTGTGAATACATTTTCAAAGAGATGACGTGGCAGAAAAGGTTTGTGTTTCAGTTGATAACTTTGTAATCAAACAAATTGAAGTCTTTTCACAGTTTGTCTGAGAAATAACTTTTCTTTCATAAGTGATATACATTTCTTTCTCTTTCAAGGGATGGTGGAAAAAATAGAGAAAATAATGTGCTTAAAGAAAATGTCACATTTATCACATCAGGGAAATTACGATTTTTTAAAAACAAATTTCTTTATAGATTCTGGAATATAGAATTGATATACTATTAAACTGTGGATTGTTAGCTATGATTTTATGCTATGGTGATTGAGATACCATAAACAAAATATAGTTTAATAACATTTTGAAGGGAAGACATTCATGTTGTGTATAAAAGTAAAACCTGGATTGAAAGAATTAACAGAAACTTAATAGTAAAGAATTGATGTTCATAAGGGTTAGTCCCATAGTGGGACAGCATTAAGCCTAAAAATACTAAAATCTGGGGTTGGATTCTCCATCATGGATACATCAGAGATAATTCAGTATGGCTGTATTCTAAAGCAGAGAACTAGTAAGGGCTTAAAATAGTACAAATATAGATAAAACTACATCAGACACTATAAATAGGCTAATTTACCTAGATTCTGTCTACATGTGGAAGGTTTAGTATATGTGAAGAATGTGTTAATATTGAAATTAACCAGGATTTTGTCTGTGTATGGAATGTTTAGTGATTGGTATTATAAAACACATTTGGCTTGTGTCAATAGAAAACTATTTGACTTTCACTGGTTTATTTTTGGAATTTTTTGTAAATGTAAATTTTGTGATTATCGAATTAAATCTTAAAAATAAGACATGATACACCCTTTAATGCATTACATGGTACACCCTCTGACATATCAGAGAAAAATTTATAGAAACTTTTCTTTCCATGTTTCACTTTTATTTTGATCCGAGTTTTTTTCCTCAGTGCTTCTAACCCTGAGAAGCCATGTCTTTACATATTCTTTTGAGTTAACTTTTCAAAAACCCCAGTTTTGTTATCAAGAATACTGTTGAAAGATACTCACTTTGATTCGTTAATGTTGGTGTAACAATACATAATTTTTTTCTTTTGAAACTTTGTTTCCACATGTATTGGTAAACTGGAATTGTTTTCACAGTTTTCGAAGATGTGCAAATAGTCTCCCTTTTGATTTCTTAAATTATGTCTAGCTTCTCACATACTCATAAGTCATGCTGTAGCAACATTCTATTGGTTTCATTATTCCCATGTGTAAAACTCATACCTTCTGTTTGTTAATGTCCAAATAATGGAACACTTTCATGATTCACATTTTGTTTGTATAGCATAATAACTTTATATAATGTATTAGACATCTCAAAAGCTACAGTCTCGAATTGTAGTTTACTTTACCAGTGATATCCCATGGAGTACCATCTTGATACTTGTTTTCCATTGTTTACACTTGAGTTACATTTCTTACATCATGCTTTGCCACTTCCACAATTTTGCTCCCTTGAAGATTTTTGAGGTTGAGTTGTCAAAAGTGTGTCTGTTCCAATGTTTACCAAGTTACAGATGTAAAACATATTACCACCAGTGTGAATTGTATAACATGAGGTTATATTGTTTGTTTTTAGAGATAACATCTCTAGTATCACCATTGATGCTAACACCACGTATACATTCCAATTTACTTTTATTATTCAGTTTAACTTTAGATGTAGGAACAATGTGATCTAACATAGATTCATCTTAGATCTAGGAAAATGTGATTTATCTTAGATGTAGGAACAATCTGTTCTAACTAAGATTTATCTTAGATCTGGGAACAATGTGATCTAACTTAGATTTATCTTAGATATAGGAACAATCTGTTCTAACTCAGACTTATCCTAACTTTGTTGTGATATTCAGGTTATTTCTTCTAAAAAATTATTTTTATCAGGATTGTTTAAAGGAACTGGAACGAGATATGGAGCTTTCTTTTGCTGTTCAGCGGAGTGTTGGGAAGTGTTGTGGAATATGTATGGAACCTGTTTTAGATAAACAACCACGAGAGGAAAGGTTGTTTGGAATTTTGCAAAATTGTAATCACGTTTTCTGCGTCAGCTGTATTCGTAAGTGGAGAAGCAGTAAAGAGTTTTCATCTAAGCATATCAGGTTTGTGCATTTCTTAATCTTACAACAAGGTAAATATCTTCATTCAGTGTTGTACTGTGTGTTGTTGTAGTTTGTATGTAATGTTGTGTTGAGCTAATTTGTTTTTGTAAGAGCTAATGGGGTTTGACTTTGTTCCTGTAAAGTGTACATTAGCAATGATTCAGTTCTAATATGTGATTATTATGTATATTATTATTATTATTATTATATATTACCAATGATTAATTCTGATTAACTGATACAGCTGTACTTGGTTATCATACACAGAGCTTGCCCAGAATGTAGAGTGTCGTCTGATTTTGTAACACCAAGTCAGTACTGGGTGGAGGAAGAAGATGAGAAAAAGAAAATAATTGAAAATTATAAACAGGCCTTGAGGTAGAGTATTGTGATCAGTATAGATACAAGTCTTGATAGGTGATGGATGTATCCTACACACCTGACATAATGTAATTTGTATTCAGTGTTCAGTATAGTTAATTATACAAGTCTTGATAGGTGATGGATGTATCCTACACACCTGACATAATGTAATTTGTATTCAGTGTTCAGTATAGTTAATTATACAAGTCTTGATAGGTGATGGATGTATCCTACACACCTGACATAATGTAATTTGTGTTCACTGTTCAGTATAGTTAATTATACAAGTCTTGATAGGTGATGGATGTATCCTACACACCTGACATAATGTAATTTGTGTTCAGTGTTCAGTATAGATACAAGTCTTGATAGGTGATGGATGTATCCTACACACCTGACATAATGTAATTTGTGTTCACTGTTCAGTATAGTTAATTATACAAGTCTTGATAGGTGATGGATGTATCCTACACACCTGACATAATGTAATTTGTGTTCAGTGTTCAGTATAGATACAAGTCTTGATAGGTGATGGATGTATCCTACTCACCTGACATAATGTAATTTGTGTTCACTGTTCAATATAGTTAATTATACAAGTCTTGATAGGTGATGGATGTATCCTACACACCTGACATAATGTAATTTGTGTTCACTGTTCAATATAGTAATTATACAAGTCTTGATAGGTGATGGATGTATCCTACACACCTGACATAATGTAATTTGTGTTCACTGTTCAATATAGTTAATTATACAAGTCTTGATAGGTGATGGATGTATCCTACACACCTGACATAATGTAATTTGTGTTCACTGTTCAATATAGTTAATTATACAAGTCTTGATAGGTGATGGATGTATCCTACACACCTGACATAATGTAATTTGTATTCAGTGTTCAGTATAGTTAATTATACAAGTCTTGATAGGTGATGGATGTATCCTACACACCTGACATAATGTAATTTGTATTCAGTGTTCAGTATAGTTAATTATACAAGTCTTGATAGGTGATGGATGTATCCTACACACCTGACATAATGTAATTTGTGTTCAGTGTTCAGTATAGTTAATTATACAAGTCTTTATAGGTGATGGATGTATCCTACACACCTGACATAATGTAATTTGTGTTCACTGTTCAGTATAGTTAATTATACAAGTCTTGATAGGTGATGGATGTATCCTACACACCTGACATAATGTAATTTGTGTTCACTGTTCAATATAGTTAATTATACAAGTCTTGATAGGTGATGGAGGTATCCTACACACCTGACATAATGTAATTTGTGTTCAGTGTTCAGTATAGTTAATTATACAAGTCTTTATAGGTGATGGATGTATCCTACACACCTGACATAATGTAATTTGTGTTCACTGTTCATTATAGTTAATTATACAAGTCTTGATAGGTGATGGAGGTATCCTACACACCTGACATAATGTAATTTGTGTTCACTGTTCAGTATAGTTAATTATACAAGTCTTGATAGGTGATGGAGGTATCCTACACACCTGACATAATGTAATTTGTGTTCACTGTTCAGTATAGTTAATTATACAAGTCTTGATAGGTGATGGATGTATCCTACACACCTGACATAATGTAATTTGTGTTCACTGTTCAGTATAGTTAATTATACAAGTCTTGATACGTGATGGATGTATCCTACACACCTGACATAATGTAATTTGTGTTCACTGTTCAGTATAGTTAATTATACAAGTCTTGATAAGTGATGGATGTATCCTACACACCTGACATAATGTAATTTGTGTTCACTGTTCAGTATAGTTAATCATACAAGTCTTGATACGTGATGGATGTATCCTACACACCTGACATAATGTAATTTGTGTTCACTGTTCAGTATAGTTAATTATACAAGTCTTGATAGGTGATGGATGTATCCTACACACCTGACATAATGTAATTTGTGTTCACTGTTCAGTATAGTTAATTATACAAGTCTTGATACGTGATGGATGTATCCTACACACCTGACATAATGTAATTTGTGTTCACTGTTCAGTATAGTTAATTATACAAGTCTTGATACGTGATGGATGTATCCTACACACCT
Organism: Carcinoscorpius rotundicauda; assembly: GCA_011833715.1. Taxonomy (NCBI): domain Eukaryota; kingdom Metazoa; phylum Arthropoda; class Merostomata; order Xiphosura; family Limulidae; genus Carcinoscorpius; species Carcinoscorpius rotundicauda. The sequence continues at coordinate 186,330,921 of CM022391.1, forward strand.
GACATAATGTAATTTGTGTTCAGTGTTCAGTATAGTTAATTATACAAGTCTTGATAGGTGATGGATGTATCCTACACACCTGACATAATGTAATTTGTGTTCAGTGTTCAGTATAGTTAATTATACAAGTCTTGATACGTGATGGATGTATCCTACACACCTGACATAATGTAATTTGTGTTCACTGTTCAGTATAGTTAATTATACAAGTCTTGATACGTGATGGATGTATCCTACACACCTGACATAATGTAATTTGTGTTCAGTGTTCAGTATAGTTAATTATACAAGTCTTGATACGTGATGGATGTATCCTACACACCTGACATAATGTAATTTGTGTTCAGTGTTCAGTATAGTTAATTATACAAGTCTTGATAGGTGATGGATGTATCCTACACACCTGACATAACGTAATTATACAAGTCTTGATATGTGATGAATGTATCCTGCATGTTCAACATAATGGAATTATGTGAAGTGATATAAAAAATAGATTGTACACTTTTGGTATGTTCTTATAAAAACTTACACAAAATAACATTCATGGTTTGGACTATTTCAGGACAACACTGGAACAACGCAAATAAAATAATCATATTTTTTGAAACGTTGTGCATGTAGGCAAACCTTAACATTCACACTTGAAATGGTTGGAGGACATGAATAACACTGATGTCAAATATTGTTTCACAAACAGGATGCTAGTATAGTTATATATTGTGTTGTAAAATGCTAGCATGATTATATTATATATTGTATTATAGAATGTTAGCATGATTATATATTGTATTATAGAATGTTGGTATGGTTGTATTATATATTGTATTGTAAAATGTTAGTGTATTATATTGTATTATAGAATGTTGGTATGGCTGTATTATATATTGTATTATAGAATGTTAGTATGATTAATTACTAATTCTGAGCTGCTTATAAACTCCACTGTAAAACATCATTGGTGCTAAGAACAACTCAACAATAAAATATGGTAAATTTACATTTTTATTCTTTAGTGAAACCAAGCCTGCAGTACAATTGGTCTTTTGAGCTTCATAACATAGTTTTAACTGATACATTAACATAAGCATTTTCCAACACTGGAGGTACTTTTGCTTGGCATACAATAAACTGTTATCAAATTTTGTTATAAATATTACCCATGATTGTAAAATGAAATTTAATTTTGAAAAAAATAAACCTAATTATTTTAATATTACAATGAACTTCAGAAATAACTGATAAATTATTGCTGTTTGATTTCACCTATATAAAAGTCAGTGTATGCTTCATGTCACATCACACCCTATATAAAAGTCAGTGTATGCTTCATGTCACATCACACCCTATATAAAAGTCAGTGTATGTCTCATGTTGCATCACACCCTATATAAAAGTCAGTGTGTGTCTCATGTCGCATCACACCCTATATAAAAGTCAGTGTGTGTCTCATGTCACATCACACTCTATATAAAAGTCAGTGTATGTCTCATGTCGCATCACACTCTATATAAAAGTCAGTGTATGTCTCATGTCGCATCACACCCTATATAAAAGTCAGTGTATGTCTCATGTCGCATCACACTCTATATAAAAGTCAGTGTATGTCTCATGTCACATCACAATTAATTTCTTAAAATAGTAGGAGTAATAAAAGTTACAATACATTTATCTAGATAGAATAATTTATCTTCTGTACATTATGATTTTTATGACAGGTGTGAGAGGGATGTTGAAAGTGTTGGTATAATTATTTCAAAGTGAAAACACACTGTGTGATTGCCTGGTTTAGGGCCATGTCATAACATTTAGCATCAAAATAAAAATATTGATTCAGTTTTAAACTTAAATCATCTCTGAATTAAACTCTTTGCTCTTATATCACAAACGTTTTCAGTAAAAGTTCTCTTTAATCATTGGAGACTCTAAATTTAGAAATAAATATTTTTGTATCTTTGTCTATACATTTTACTAGTTGCTGATAGATTTACTTCCTCTCAACAGTTCTATGTTAAGGTTGACAGTATGTGAACATTAGTTGTTGCTGATTGGTTGACTTCCTCTCAACAGTTTTATGTTAAGGTTGACAATATGTGAACCTTAGTTGTTAATGATACGTTGACTTTCTCTCAACAGTTCTATGTCTGTGTTGTTAAATGGTTCACCTATCTGAGGTAAGTGAAGGAAACAGAAGAAAGGCTAAAAACACAAACTATAGGTCTTTAAGATAGATAGTTATTGTAAAGATATTTTGAGTTTTAACACCGAAATGGTAGAATATGCTTGGAAATTATTAGAAAGTTGCTGATATTTGAGTTCTTTGTGTATTTTTTTCTTTTTCTCCAGTGCAAAACCTTGTAAGTATTTTAGACAAGGACAAGGGGTTTGTCCATTTGGTGGTGCTTGTTTCTACCTACATGCATATCCAGATGGAAGGAAAGCAGAACTTCCGCCACCTAGGCCACGTCGTAGACAGAATCAGGATGGTGAACTGGAAACAGTCGATGCAAGTCTTATCTTTTGGAACTTTTGTCTACAAAAGAATGAGTTACATTACTTAAGATAATTTTCTGTATTAGCATTTTGTCTGTGTTAAAGTGTGACCAGAAGATTGACCTATTACATTTACTAAATCTATCTTGTGCTGCCCTCTATATGTAATTTTTTACAATGCATACTACAAGCCTTCAGCTCCCCCATCCCCATTGGAATTAAAGATTCCATTATGTCTCTTATACAAATCAATGTCATCGCTCCTTCTGAACCTTTCAATCCTGGCCACACTGATTAGGATTTCAATTACTTGTCTTTCTCTCCCTAGAGCTTGTTTTGCCTTCCTACACCCTGCTCAATGATTCTGTTCAACCCTCATTGGATTTTTTGAATTTTGTTTGTCAGGTATGCAATGTTTTGTCTGTTGGTCCTACTTCTTATGACTTAAATTCTTCCCTTGAGGGGTTTTTCTGGATATGTCCTCTCCCTCCTCAGTTCCATGTTATTCTGTCTGCCATCTTCAGCTTTGGATTTTTAGATGGGGATTCTTTATTTTTGAGACCTTTTGGATCATGATGCCATATCGTCATGGACTTATCTCCTGGCTCCTAATCTACAGAAAGTATGTATGGATCCTGTTTTTTAGATGTTTCATGTTAGATAGTTCTGGAGTCTTTCAGAGTCTAGGGTCACTTAGGTCCAACAGCAATCCACCCTTTTTCATCTGGTGTCTCACATGAAGCCAAGCACGGCATTGATTCCTATGTCCTTCCCTTCCTAGCTCTTGCTTGTTCCTTCTTCCCATGATGCTACTGTTCATTGTTTTTCATGGCAATTCACTGTACACCAACAGTTGTTTTGATAGGAACTCATCTGACAGCTTTTGTTCATTGGTGGAACCCTTTCATTTCACATGTTTGGTTTCACATAGTATTTTCAAAAGTTTTGTTATCCCATTTCTTACTCTTCCTTTATTCAGTGTGTCTTTTTTTTCTTTTTACCTTTTCAGGATCACTCGTTGCATCATTGTCTTTATGAGGCAATATAAGAGCTCCTCACACAGCAGGTACTACTGCCTGTTTGCAATTACTAAAAGACAGGACTGTAGGGTGATTTTTGTCCTGTCCTTTCTGAAACAATGCATTCATGACACAAATTACACAATGGAATTCTAACTTACTCTTATTGGGCTTTTTCACCAGGTCTTTAGATGACCAAGGTGATTGTCTGTAATGCTTATTTGCAATTTCCTACCTTCAGCTTGTTGATTGTAGAGTAGTGTACCAATTTTGCAACTGTTCTTTCAGACATGCTTTTGCACTGTGTCTTTTGGTGTTAAGTGCAAAGCTTCACTCTTCATTTTCCTGCTCTGAGGTTGTGCTTTTACTTTTACATGTACATCTGGTTTCTTATTGCTCTTTCCAAACAGGAGTTGGACTGTTATAGTAATGAACTTCTTGAAACTGGTCGGTTGGATTGGTTGATGAAATTGGAGAAATCCTTTCTTCATCCAACCCAGTACCTCATTCATTTGGGTGTTTTCTTTAACACCTATCTCAGTAAGGCTTAACCTTCTGGCTCTGTTCCTTGGAATTGGCTGTTCAGAATGCCTTGTCTACCCCTACACTGCTCACAAGGTTCTGTTGTTTTGGGGATGAGGTCTTTGACTCTTCTCATATCTTTCAGTTGGGCTCATACTCTGCCCCTTCAATGGGTCTTCCACAACCAGTGGAAACTTGTTTGGTATTTTCCAACCACTCTTTTTTTTTTTTTCTACATTATGGACAAGGCTTGTAGTTTAGTAGGTGTCCCAATTCCTTCTCTTTAGCCAGATTTGCATGTGTTCATTGATACATTTCTTCAGGGCTGGGGTGTGTGGCTCACTACCGAATGATTTTGGGTTGTTGGTTGGTGAAGGAACATTCTATTCATAAGAACATCCTCAAACTTTTTGCTGCTTATTGGGCTTTTGGATTATTTGTTTTCCTGTCTCCAGAGATTGGTTCATCATGATCCACTCTGACAGTTCAACAGTGGTGGCTCATCTCAGTCCTCAATGGGTCAAGCACTCAGTTGAGATCCTTGTGTTTTCTCACCTAGAATCTTCTTGTTTTGCACATTTATTTGGTGTGTTACGTACTGAGTGCTTTTGACCATGTGATTGAATATCTTTCTTGAACAGATAGAATTTACTTGTTTTTGGCAGCTTTGTTGGGTACCCCCTCAATGTCTGGTTACTATTGATTTGGTCTCCTGTTTCCCATTCTCAAGCTTTATCTATAGATGTCTTTAACCAGGATTTGTCAAACAAGTTCCATTATATTTGTTCTATATGATTTCTTCACTGTGTAGTCTACCTCATTCATATATCAAAGTTCTTCTGATTGTTCCTTAATGGCCTGCTCAACTGTGGTTTCCTAGTTACAGTTGTTTCCTCCCATCTCATTACCATTATTTCTCAAACTCCTTCATCAAACAAGATCACTCATTCTGCATTCCACATTTCATGTTTTTCACCTTCACTCTTGGCTTTTGTCTGGTCCACTGGTGGTGATATTTCAGAGTGGGTAACATTTCATTTAGCATATTTCATTTGGTCTTCATGCATGGCTGTATATCAATAGAAATGGAATGTTTTCCTCATCTGGCCTTCTTGTCTAACAGTTGCTGGCGTCTCTCAGTTTCTTTCATGACTTTTTTTTTTGGAAGGGGGTCTTCCATCTCCTTGATATCTTGTTATCATACTTTCTGCTTTTCTTATTACCACAGGGTCTTTCATTCCCCTGTCCTTACACTTTTGATCCATTTTTTCTAGATACATTGGCTGCCTAGGTGTCCAGTACTTTTGAATTGAGACATTAATCTTGTACTCTCTTAACTTTATCTCTATTTGAACCCAGTGTCACGTGTTCTTTGTTTTGTTTTTTTCTTGAGGCATATTTCCTTTTTCTCTTAGCCTGCAAGTGTTGTCGGTTGGATATATTTGGTGTCACTCTCACACTGTATTATCCAACATATTTTCTTTTTCATCAGCTTGTAAGGGTAACTCCTACTTTCTTGCTCATTTCCCTTCCTTTTGTTTCTCATCCTAATCCATGTTTGGTATGTGATCATCATTGTTATATTGCCTACAAAGCTTCTTTCAAAGGTTCCCATTCATATCTATTTATCTCCTGTCTACCCTCTTTCTCTTGGGGTTTTTCTCTCTTGTATTCATTATTTAATTCAGTTGACCTATTCCTCTTTGTCTTCTTTCCTTGTTGTGTGTCACCTTCCATTAAATCCACTTTCTCACCTTTTCCATTGTTTTTTTTTCTCTGGTGACTGACCTTTGGAGGAGATTTTGTAGTTAGGCATGTGGACCACCCTTTAGCCATTCATTTAGTGTCTTAGACAAATCAAAGTCTGAAGTATAGAACACCCGACATGCCCAGGTGGGTTAAGGCATTTGACTCATAACATGAATGTTGCAGATTCAAATCCCCATGACACCAAACATGCTCTTCCTTTCATCCATGGGGGTGTAACAGTGTGATGATCAATTTCACTATTAGTTGGTAAAGAGTAACCCAAGAGTTGTAGGTTGATAGTGATGACTAGCTGCCTTCCCTCTTGTTTTACACTGCTAAATTAGGTACAGCTAGAGCAGATAGCCCTTGTGTAGCTTTGCGAGAAATTAAAAAAAATAAAACAAAAAAAAACAGATGGTAGGAAATACCCTGAGAATGCAGAAACCACAACATGATGGAGACAATGGTAGATGAATGGCTGAGACTTTAGGTAACTCTTTATTAATGCTTTCTTTTCTTTCAGAAGGTCCTTGCTTTGAATTTCATGTATTGTATTCTGCTCTGTGGTAAGTGGTGCCTGACTAGGTAGTCTTTCTACATGAATGTACATCTAATGTAATGTTGATTTATGTGCTCTTTTCATGGTTTTGTATTCTTACCTTTGAAATGAAGCATTTCACCACAGGATCACTGGAGAGTCAGCCACCTTGTGATGTATGTCTCATAAACAGTCCCTGTTACAGACTATAACACTCATGTATGGTGTGGGTAAAGCAGAAGGGAATAACTGCCTATTTGTGCTATGCCTTGACTGTAGTCTGCTTATCAAAATAAAGTTTTGTGATTACCCATTGCAGTGTCTGGGGTTAGCTGTTTTTCTGGGCTCTCAAATGTTCTTTCAGTTGAGTATGGAAGTTTAACCATGTACCAGTGTTGAGCTGCTTGGTGGCTGACTGTGGAACCCTCCTGCTCAGTGGGTTACACACAGGTGGCTATAACCTACTTAGTTCACACAGAGTAGGGTGTTGGTGTTTTGCTGGTGTAGAAGGCATACCATCCTCTGGATTTAATGACCCATATGACAGTGTCAGTGCAGTCCATTTTTTCAATTAGGTGTCCTTGTCCTGCTCTCATGTGATTGTGTATCTAGTGAGTAAATTTATGTTAGTCCTCACACAGAAGTTGTCCATCTTCCTCCCTTGTTTTTTCCTTCCAAGTGCTAGGTTGTTTCTGTTTTTGTTCCCTCATTTTCTTATGTAATGGTGATGTTATTGACTTTTCAATGTTTTGGACCATCCTGACTTGTGTGATAGTTGATTCCATGAAATGGAATTCCCTCAGATAGTAGATGCCACATTCCTTGATTCTTGGCTCAATGCTGATCTTTTTTTATGCCTTGGAGTCGGTCATTTCTTCGCATCCACGATTTTAGGGATGAGGTGAAGATGGCACGACATTTTGGGTTTGGAGGTATTTGACTTACCAAGTAAGGTCTGACATGACCTAACCATTCTACACCATGAGATCCATCATCCTTTATCCACTTTCCTTGTGTGCGATTGAGTTCTTCACTTATTTATATGTTTAACTGAGATCACCTTCCTGACTTGGATGTACTCCTTTCCTTTTCCATCATGTTTGTTTGTAACTGTTCGTGGTGAAAGGATATCTGGTTCAGAATTGGTACATTGTTCCTTCTCAGATCATCTGATCTGTTTTTTCAGACGTATCCTTTTAGGGAGGTTCATTTGTTATTCCCTTGCACTCACTGGTTCCTCCTTCTTTCTAATGTGGAATTCTAGTCAGTCTTGTGACAGAAAGGAAGTCCTGCATGAGAAGTTATGATTTTCCAAAACTGAAAATTTATTTCTGATAGTCTGCTGATCAGTTGGTTATTACACTTTAATTGTATTTTTATATCAGTAAAGTGTTCCAATTAGAGTAGTTATCAAAATGAGACCTGATATTAACAGTTTTTTTTTTCTTTTACAGAGAATACTTTTATGGGATTTCTTTGATTTCTACAGTGATCAAATACTGTTTCATCTGGACATTGAAGACATGCTGGATTTGTTCACTGACACTGATTCAGAATATAGTGATTTAGACTTATAGGAAAGTTTTCTTGGTTCTCCATGTTTTGTTTTCGATACCATTGCAGTTTGGAGAACTTGAAGAGCAGATGTAGGTTATCTTAAAGATTACTAAAGAATGAAGTCTGTTTGTTTCCGGAATAGCTTTATCCAACAGCAAGAAAATATTGTATAATCAAAAAACAATTTGTTAGAGAGGATGAAGTCTTGTCATGTTACTTTCCTTGATATGCTTTTCTTGTATTAAAACTTAATAAATGTTTAACATTCTTTACAAAACCCATCTTAATGAACTGCCTTCAGTAATTTTGTCAAATGAAATTTTTCATTTTACAAGTTCTGAGATATTTTGCTTTGTTTCCATGTGTGATTTTAGGGCTTAAGACAAGCTTCTTAAGATGGTGTTCCATTACTTTTTATATGTGACAATTTAATTTCTTTTCAATATTTAGCAGAGTTTTGAAGCAGTTTTGAAATTAAGTCCAACATATTTATTGTATGTCATATGGTCAAATTAAGCCCAATATGTTTATTGTATGTCATACGGTCAAATTAAGTCAAATATGTTTATTGTATGTCATACGGTCAAATTAAGCCCAATATGTTTATTGTATGTCATACGGTCAAATTAAGTCAAATATGTTTATTGTTACAATACAATATAATCTGACCGTATGACATACAATAAACATATTGGGCTTAATCTGACCGTATGACATACAATAAACATGGATATTTTTTATTTTTTTGCTATTTCACAGTTTAGTAGTTTGGGTCAAATGCCTCCACTTTAGAAATATTCAGTTTAAAATTCACAAAAAAACTTGATGTGGATGTCAGTGTTTTAGTTATTTTCCAACCATTTAATCTCATGTAATTCTACTTCCAATTCTTTGTCTTATTTACTTTTCTGTAATAGTTCGTTCAACCCTTTGTCTTCACTTAACCTTCTCTAGTAGTTTTATCTTTATTTAAAATTGTCTAATAGTTCTTTCAACCCACTGTTTTCATTTGATCTTCTGTAGTAGTTCATTCAACCCTTTCTTTACCTTCCCATAATCCTCTGTAATAGTTTATTCACCCTTTCTATTTCTCAGTTTTTCCAATACTTTATCACATTATTTAGTTACTAGTAACAACAGATGTTTGGAAATTAGTGATTTTATATAAACCCAGTAATCGAATTACATTTTGTCAAGTTATTTTGTTACATTGTTTATTTTGGGTTTTCACCAGCTAGTAAATTTTGTGATGTAAGATTAACAAATTAATCATTTAACTTCAAGGTTTTCTGCAACAGATCAGTAAATGGCTTATTTTGTCTCATGTTTATGAAATATTAATCAATGAACAAACTGCATTAACTTTCGCTGTATTTAAATTATCTATTTCTGTTTCAAAACTTAGTGTTTGTTATGGTTTTAAAGTTTACTGTTTCATTCTGGGTGGTGTTAAAACTAAAACAGTAGTTGTATTTTCCTAGATGCTTGAGTGACAGTTTTAAAGAGGCATTAGACTGTTGGTTGATAACAGTTCTGTGTGTAATTTCTTTTCTAAACCACAATTTTGAAATGGATAATAAACAGGTACTATTCTGTAGTGTAAGTTAGTTTTTAATATGAAGCTATACCAGTGATTCATGTATTAACTGGCTTGATGAATACGGTTGATTGTTGTTATTGTAGGGAATGTATTGTAGAGACAAAAAGAAATCATTTGATGTGAATAAATCTAAACTTCCTAATGAATTCAGTATTAGCCTTTGCTGTATTAACTGTGTTTGTAGTATGTTAGTCACATTTTGTTTTGTAATCTGTCAGACTGGTGGTCTGTATAAATCAGTGTACATTGACAAGCTGTGATACTTATCTACAACTCTGGGTTACAAATAATATTTCAACTCCATAGATGAGTAGATTGGGATTGGAAATAAGTATCAACATGTAACAGCTGTCAGTTGATCTGTGTGGAATTCAGGGCAACTTAAACAGTGTCGTCATTCTGTTGTTAATGTCTCGCTACTCTATGTGCACCACAGGTTTGATCTTCTCTTTCTACAACACCAACCTAATGGAAAACATAATTGTAAAAAATTAATTTTCCCTCTTAGACAACGTAATTGCTAATCAAGAAATTTTTTGAGCATAGTTCAAGTAAGATGTACATTTCATCTTACTGTATGTAAGTAAAGATGATCGTTATGCTTCTGAAACATGATTGTTATATACTTAGTGTGTTGATAGCTTTGAAAAAAACTGTTTTGGTGCACAACTGTGTTTGTATAGAGGCAGAAAAATCCTGAGAAGATAAAGATGAATCAAGATAAACATAACTGAAGCTAAGTCTGTGGGAAAAAAAACAATTGGATAAAGACTACACTTAAAGTTTATTATGTGAGAAAGATCACAGAATAAACACACTGACAGATATGTGTGAAAATTACTAACTTAATATGTATGAATAGGTAAGTGTGAAACTTTTTGAGGCTGAATGTTTTAAAAACTCAGTGTGATATTGTGACTTGGGGAAATGTTGAAAATGATCAGTGTGGAAATACTGAAGTTGATGTTAAAAATACTTGGTTTAACAGTGACTGTGGGTGATTATGCAAAAATGGCTAGCATAATAGTGACTAAGGCTGAATGTGTGATAAAGGGCTGTGTGTCAATGTTTTGGGTGAATGTTTTTAACTTTGTGGGTGCTGTATAAAGGTGTGTTCACACTTTTACTCTTTGGGCTAATCTATAATTTATCTTTTTCAGTTAAAGTATATTTTAGTTTACAGAAATCATAGAAAATGGTTCGGGTCTGGTTGTGGGTGGCTGATGCTGTTAGGAAATGGTTAGGGTCTGGTTGTGGTTGGCTGATGCTGTTAGGAAGTGGTTCGGGTCTGGTTGTGGTTGGCTGATGCTGTTAGGAAGTGGTTGGGGTCTGGTTGTGGTTGGCTGATGCTGTTAGGAAATGGTTAGGGTCTGGTTGTGGGTGGCTGATGCTGTTAGGAAATGGTTAGGGTCTGGTTGTGGGTGGCTGATGCTGTTAGGAAATGGTTAGGGTCTGGTTGTGGTTGGCTGATGCTGTTGTTTCAGATTAAATATCCAGATAAATAGTTCATCACAATTGTGAGAAACTTGGTGTAACCAAATATGTTTCAATTTTTCTACTGTTAAAATGTACTGGTGCAAAAATATCTTTAAACAACTTCTGTTATGTAATGTTTACTGACTGTTTACAACTGTTAATATAAAAGTTATTCTTATATGTAACAGTTTTGTAAGAATGTTGTTCACATTTAATTAGGTTAGTACCTTGTATTAATAGACTTGTTTTTTTTTGTACGTTAACATTTGTAGGTTTGTTCACATTTCAATGGCACATATTAGCAATAACGTTGCTTTGTCTAAAACATTTAGTACTTATCTAACTCGACTGGAGGCTGCATGACTGCCTGGTGTGATGACTGTATTCCTTTGTAGTTCATAGATTTTCATACTAGAGTCTCACAGCATAATGTAAAAATATTAGTAGGGTTTATTCATTCTTTTTAAAGTGTTTTTACAATCCATATATAAAAACATAGATTTAAATATGACTTATAAATATTCGTTAGTTAGGTAATCTTTGATTATATTGCATTTGATTTTATAAGTTTTCATTTATTCTGAACTCGTGTTTAAGAGAGAATTATATCAATTCTTGTGACTTTAGAATAAATAAGAAAACAATAATAATAAAAATACCAATCCTGCTATGTCATTACACAGTTTTTGCAACAAAACTGGGAATTATACACAGTTTTTGCAATAGTATTCAACCATGCTTCCACATTAAAATAAAGATTAAATGAGTTCTTTTGTACATTTCTGTGTTTGTATTTCAACATCTTAATATTAAAAGAACACTAACTGGTTGTGTTAGACTTTTTCTGCGTCCTTTGCAACACACCTTAGGGTAAAGGAAAACAAAGCGATTCTTGGTATACTGCTTTTGTGTATCTGTTTAAATACACCTTAGGGAAAAGGAAAACAAAGCGATTCTTGGTATACTGCTTTTGTGTATCTGTTTAAATACACCTTAGGGAAAAGGAAAACAAAGCGATTCTTGGTATACTGCTTTTGTGTATCTGTTGAAATACACCTTAGGGTAAAAGAAAAATGAGCCAGTTTTGTGTTATATTGTTTTTGTATCTGTTGAAACACACCTTTGTATAAAAGTAAACAAGCCAGTTTTGTGCTGGACTGTTTCTGTATCTCTATTAATACACATCTTTGGGTAAAAAAAAAAAACCAGTACCATAGTCCACTGTTTTTGTGTGTCTCACACTTTGAACAACTGATGTCTTTTACAGGTTTTGTATTATTTATTGAACCAAAACAGTAAAAAATAACCACAACTAAACCAGTTGTGGATTTTGAAGCATGTGTCAGGATGTTAAAACTCTGATAAACCAGTTGTGAATTTTGAAGCACATGTCAGGATGTTAAAACTGATAAACCAGTTGTGAATTTTGAAGCGCATGTCAGGATGTTTAAAATCTGATTCTGTGTTTTAATTTATTTTTACTGGTTGATTTCTAACTTTATAGACTTTAAAGTTTTGTTGTTGTAATATTTCCATGTTGGGATTGGATTCAAATGTAAGATTACTACATTTAGGGTTTTACTGTTAGAATCTAAAGAATATACACAGTTCTTATTCTGTGGATTTTTATATTTTGTATTGTATGTTGCAGGTAAGTAAAAAGTAAGTACAAAAGAATGTGTGTTTTTAGGTTCACAGTTTATTGAATAAAGACTTGACTGTGTATGGGTGCTCCTAGCCTGTCCTCTTGTTGGTAGTTAAAACAAAAATGAAGAAAGGTGACAGATAGTTTCGTTTTCTGTGGACAGTACTTGAAAAATAAAAGAAGTAGTGGTGACTGCTGACAGACAGTTTCCTTTGTTTTAGACAACAGTTTGAAATTGAATTATGGTGAGTGCTGACAGGTAGTTTCCTTCCTTCTACACAACATTTTGAAAATGAATTGTGTTGAGTGCTGACATGTAGTTTCCTTCCTTCTAGACAACAGTTTGAAAATGAATTGTGGTGAGTGCTGACAGGTAGTTTCCTTCCTTCTAGACAACAGTTTAAAAATGAATTGTGGTGAGTGCTGACAGGTAGTTTCCTTCCTTCTAGACAACAGTTTAAAAATGAATTGTGGTGAGTGCTGACAGGTAGTTTCCTTTTTTCCAGACAACAGTTTAAAAATGAATTGTGGTGAGTGCTGACAGGTAGTTTTCTTTTTTCCAGACAACAGTTTGAAAATGAATTGTGGTGACTACTGACAGGTAGTTTCCTTCCTTCTAGACAACAGTTTGAAAATGAATTGTGGTGAGTGCTGCCAGGTAGTTTCCTTTTTTCTACACAACAGTTTAAAAATGAATTGTGGTGAGTGCTGCCAGGTAGTTTCCTTCCTTCTACACAACAGTTTGAAAATGAATTGTGGTGAGTGCTGACAGGTCGTTGCTTTATTTATGCTCAGCATTACTGTTAGTGGTAGATAGTCATTGTAGCTTTACTGTTATGGACATGAAATCCTTAAATGACAAGTCATCTCCTGTAAGATTAACAAAAGATGAATGAACTTATTCATGCAAAGTAACAAACAAATGTAGAAACATTTTGATTACTTGGTTAGCTGGAATAATTGAAAATATTGATGATTAGAAAATAATTAAGGCCAATTGACTAGTTCACATGGTCCTTGTATAAATAATTGCTGCTAGTAAGTAATCACTTATCTGGTTTACCCATGTGTAATTTCCATTAAGTTTATATGAGGATTTGGATCATTTTAGCATGTTCCTCCTTTTTTGAGTGACTTCAATTACAATGCACATGTGAACTTTAAATTTTTATTATTGAGACTTTTGGGCAATTTTGATGTCAATATAATTGGAATAGTTGTTAGTTTGCACAAAACTTCTTACATATATTAATTAAATATTGACATGTAGAAATGAAGTTGCAGTGCAGCTGTGTACAGCACTGTATGCTTTTTGTCTTAAATGAAACATCATGAATTGGTTGTTCGCTACAGTCTTAGCAGTTCACATTTTCTTTGAAACCTCTTGTTCATGTTTATTAAAGCTTAATTTAGCTTCATGAATTAGTTGTTTGCCACAATCAGGGCCACTGTTTTCATTTGTAAAGTTACTGTTATGATCTTTTAGAATGCTCAATTTTGAGAATTATATTTGAAAAATTACCTTCATAAATGAAGCAGGGTGTATGGGAAGAATGAGTGGGCATAAAGTTCCAGAAAGATGAAAATTGGAAGTCACTTGTGAATGGTAATGAACATTGAAGGAAACACTTCAGTTGTAAACACGGATGTGATGCCCCTTGCTTCCAATGGTTTCTCATCCCTCGACCAGAATATTCTAGTGCACTTTTTGACAATTACTTCATCAATGGTTGAGTTTTCAGCAGAAACAGTACCGGAAGCAAAATATGATGAAGATTTCCAACCTGATGTACCTTATAGTAGAATTCAGAAACAGTAATGGAAGCAAATATGATGAAGATGTCCAACCTGATGTACCTTAGAGTAGAATTCAGAAACTACAGGTAGGTCATGTATTGTTAAAGAAGCATGTCAGTGGGAAGATAGCCAAATTAATAACTTCAGAGAACTGTTTGCCAGAAGTTCCTGTGAAGTTGACTTTCAGTGTGTCCTCCAAGGTTTTCCTCCATCATGACTATACAATGACAGCTGACTATCTTTAAAGAACATTTAACCAGAACTACTTGAGATAACTTACAAAGTATCATCAGAGGTGGAGCCTCCAGTATATTCCCTTGGTCATCTATCTGAAAGAACGGGCTAGGAATGATAAAGGTCAAGAGGGTCATCCAATCTTTGTTCACAAAACAGAAACACGATTTGGTGACTGTAGAGCTTAAGGACAATGGATTAGTAGAGAAACACGATTTGGTGACTGTAGAGCTTAAGGACAATGGATTAGTAGAGAAACACGATTTGGTGACTGTAGAGCTTAAGAACAATGGATTAGTAGAGAAACACGATTTGGTGACTGTAGAGCTTAAGAACAATGGATTAGTAGAGAAACACGATTTGGTGACTGTAGAGCTTAAGAACAATGGATTAGTAGAGAAACACGATTTGGTGACTGTAGAGCTTAAGGACAATGGATTAGTAGAGAAACACGATTTGGTGACTGTAGAGCTTAAGGACAATGGATTAGTAGAGAAACACGATTTGGTGACTGTAGAGCTTAAGAACAATGGATTAGTAGAGAAACACGATTTGGTGACTGTAGAGCGTAAGGACAATGGATTAGTAGAGAAACACGATTTGGTGACTGTAGAGCTTAAGGACAATGGATTAGTAGAGAAACACGATTTGGTGACTGTAGAGCTTAAGGACAATGGATTAGTAGAGAAACGATTTGGTGACTGTAGAGCGTAAGGACAATGGATTAGTAGAGAAACACGATTTGGTGACTGTAGAGCTTAAGACACACGTTTGTGAGAACACTGATTAGTTAGAGAAACACGATTTGGTGACTGTAGAGCGTAAGGACAATGGATTAGTAGAGAAACACGATTTGGTGACTGTAGAGCTAAAGGACAATGGATTAGTAGAGAAACATGATTTGGTGCGAACCGCATGTTTGATTAAAGTTTGTTTTGTACAGTTAATTATTATAATGCCTGTATATTTGAGTATTAATGTTGCTGATGGTAAATGGTTACTCTGTTGTTAATTATATCAGTTTATGTTCAGTGTACTATTGTTTTCTATATAGAATTGTTCAAGGGACTTGAAACCCAGAGTGGTTGTATTGTTGAGAAACCGTTTTTTTTTTTTTTTGCGTTATATGCTCAATGCATGGCTTTTAAACGATAAGAGCTTTCTTTGTTTTGAATTTTGCGCAAAGCTAAACGAGGGCTATCTGGATTAGCCGTCCCTAGTTTTTCTGTGTAAAACTAGAGGGAAGGCAGCTAGTCATGATCACACACCGTCAACTCTTGGGCTACTCTTTTAAAAACGAATAATGTGGAGTGAGCTCAAATTATGACGCCTCCACAGCTGAAAGTATGATCGTATTTGGTGTGACATGGATTCGAACCTGCGATCCTCGGTTTATGAGTCGAGCGCCCTAACTACTTGATCGATGTAATGTTAGACGGGTCAAGGTGTAAGTGTTGATTGTTTATTTATTTCACCAATGAGTAAGTTTGTCGCTGTATCTTTTGAGAGTTTGTGCTTTGTACGAAGCAGTTGGTAGAAGAATTATCATACGTACAACAAATTAACAAGTGAAATGTTCATTATCTATTATTATTTTTTGTAAAGGTAACTTCAAAGTTGGTTATTTAGAACTTGAAAACTTGTAGTTAAAGAAATGAAATGTATTTTGTCCCATTTTTTTTTATTGAACAATGAACCAAATCAGTGTAAGAACAAAAACCGTAACAACATTTTAACTTGGGCCTCCTGAGTGTTCCGGGATTATTATTAATCCGTCTTCAACAGTGTGTAAAGACATTCCTTTCAAAACATAAGCTGCTTATTTAACCGTTTCAATTAACCAGCAATTGTTGCACTTAACCAACAAATCTCACAGGTCGCTCGCTCACTGCACAACGTGCGGATTTTTAATTTAAGAAGTGGTTTATGGTACGTGTGACCAAGTTCTAATTTGAGAAAAGGGAACTTTTATAGTGTTGTGTCGGCTACGTGAATTCTGTGTGCTACCCAGGCTTAACGTGACCCACGTTCTGGAACAGGTCATTCTAATACGTCTGGTTGATACATATAAACAGAACAGTTGTGACACTAAACTGATAAGTCACAACACAGATGACATTATGCATATTTTGTTTGTTATTCTAAAATCAGGTTAGGCCATGCACCTGTGTCGCTGTCATAACCGTTACCTCACTAGTATCACTGTACATATTGACCAAATTCTTGTCTGGGTCTCAGACAAAACTTACCTTTAATAGATTGTCATCCAAATCTTGTGTATAATTTATCATTTGTCTTAATACTTTCAGGGTTAAGTAAAGTCAACATTGAAACCTGTTTATAAAGAACGTTGAATAATATTGACATTTATGGAAAGAAACATTGGTAACCATGGATACGTGACATAATGACGTCAACTGTAGAAACAAGTTTCAGTCTTATATGTTCAGATTAAAAGTAAACAATTCCAATCTGTGTGTATATCGTGTATCAGATGTGATATCTGGATCTGTATATTTAGGTCCATGTTAATCAGAGTTGGAAATGAAGCAGTTATCTAAAGGAAAACATAAACTTTATACACACGAGTTGAATGTGGTTTCAGTTTGACCACGTTGTTATATTTTGTAGTGTTGTCTGTTGAAATTCAGTTTGACCACGTTGTTATATTTGTAGTGTTGTCTGTTGAAATTCAGTTTGACCACGTTGTTATATTTTGTAGTGTTGTCTGTTGAAATTCAGTTTGACCACGTTGTTATATTTTGTAGTGTTGTCTGTTGAAATTCAGTTTGACCACGTTGTTATATTTGTAGTGTTGTCTGTTGAAATTCAGTTTGACCACGTTGTTATATTTTGTAGTGTTGTCTGTTGAAATTCAGTTTGACCACGTTGTTATATTTGTAGTGTTGTCTGTTGAAATTCAGTTTGACCACGTTGTTATATTTTGTAGTGTTGTTTGTTGAAATTCAGTTTGACCACGTTGTTATATTTTGTAGTGTTGTCTGTTGAAATTCAGTTTGACCACGTTGTTATACCTTCTAGCGTTGTATGTTGTACTTTAGAGTTCAGTCTCTACTGAGACAGTTGAACAGAGTTGATCAGCCTCTACTGAGACAGTTGAACAGAGTTGATCAGCCTCTACTGAGACAGTTGAACAGAGTTGATCAGCCTCTACTGAGACAGTTGAACAGAGTTGATCAGTCTCTACTGTGACAATAATATTATATATAGTTTTGTTCTACCTGTCACTTGCCACCAGTGGTACACGGATATGTCTGCGAACTTGTAAAGCTATAAATCTGGTTTCGATACACGTGGTGGCCAGAGCACACTTAGTCCATTGTGTATAAAGTGTCCACTTGGACAGTTCGTCGTTTGCTTCTTGCTGTTGTAAGAACTCTCACTATTCGCTGTTTCCAACCAGTAATGTGAATTAAATGAAATAACAAATAGCTGAGTTGATTTGTATTTCAAACGTCACTTTAAACAATGTATGGAACTATTGCTTATGAAGGTCGTTTAACGATAGTAGCTTTCCTTTGTTTATATGGTCCCGTCGTAGTCTAGTTTGCTAGGAGACCTGGGGAAACTTGGCACAAACCCAGGAAACCCGGGATTCCTGCCCGGCGCGGGACACATATCCTTTTGCCCCCCAGTGGCTCAGCGGTATGTCTGCGGACTTACACGCTAAAATCCGGGTTTCGATACCCGTGGTGGGCAGAGCACAGATAGCCCATTGTGTAGCTTTGTGCTTGATTCAAAACAACATCAAAACAATTGTTTATATGATAAACAATACATGATAATAAACATGTTTATATCTTCTGGATTAACAGACGAGAACAGTACTGTTCAAAGTAATCATGCGAGGAACGTGTGTTTAATCGTCTCAAGGTTTGTTCTTTTATGAGATAATTTACCATTTTGACGAGTGTTGTAACTGATTAGTAATATTGTTAATAGAGCCCTCTGGTATCGTAAAACTAAATTATTACTTGTTAAATACGTTCTGCCCCTAAAGTTTGTAACCTTTTTTCTAATTTTGTCCCACATCAGAGTGGACTTATTTCCAAAGGTTCATCTCAGTTTATTTATCCTGTGAAACTTGCGAATATTTTTAAAACAATCTATGTGGTTATGTAATAAACGTTTCATTATTCTGGTCATTTATCTTTAGAAAGAGTATAGGGCAGCGGGGAATTAAGTTTCGTTTGGTTTTACATTACACCTGTGGTTCGTTTTCTACATTAAGTAATTTATGAAACTGACTTGAACATCTAAATCCATTCCATATGGGACAAATGTTGACAAAAGTGTATCCCTACAGGTGTACCTGTCCTTCATTAGCTACCTCTCATATGAGGATACATTCACGATTTCTGTGCTGGCATGTTATTGTCTGTCCTACATATGTGACTTTGTTTTTGACCTCGTTGTACACGTGTGTGTGTGTGTGTGTGTGTGTATATATATATATATATGTGTGTGTGTGTGTGTGTGTGTACGTAGAGACAATAAACAATATTGATGTAATCAGATTTTGTTTTCACTATAGGACAATCGTGAAAGATCTTAAAAAACGATTGGTAATTAAGAAAGTCACCGGACCGGTCTTTAACTTTACCATTTGAAAATAAAAGAAATATAAAAAATCACACTAGTACAGTTTGTCAAGAAGTTTCTTTTTGTTTGGCTTTCGGGCAGAAAATTTAACAAGACAACAAGTGGATCATAACTGTGGTTAAACCGAGACTGGTTCTACTTTACACCCTTGAGGGTGAGTGTATATGGATACTGGTTACTTTACAAGGAATACCTCATTCGTTGATCACCTCAATTTCACATAATAAAAAATGGATAAGTCGTAAAATAAAAATGTGAAAATAATGACTGAAAAGTGTTCACCAGACGAAAATGTGTTGGGTACTTTTTCTCATATTAGATGATCATATAAAAAATCGACCGATGTTTCATGAATTCTAACAATCATGAACCTCGTATTTGAAAGCAACGGAATGCATGTAGATAAATTACCGAGGTGAAACGGATGACAATAGGTTCGGTTTCAGGTACTAAGTCTGCCTAGAAACTGGATATCAGTAGCTTCTCGATAAGTTCGACAGTTAATAACGCTAAAATACTGGGTTCGATATCTGTGATGTGCACAGGGAATACAGATCACTGTGTTACTTAAACTGGTCGTACCTTGTGTTTACAACACTACGTACACTAGATAAGAGATTTTATATACAAGCTGGTGTTAAATTTTATTTACTATAATATGTACGGTAGAAAGGAGATTTCATAGCCAACAGAGTGGTAGAATCAATGTGTTTACAAGTAACGTACAGTAGACCGACTAATTGTCAGATGTCTTCACATTGCAAGTTCGACTATTAGTTGTTCTCTGCTGTCGAGAAGCTTTCCATCCTTTAAGTAGATATTTGATTGTAAAACTATGGGTTTAATTCGATCAAATATGAATTTTATTATTAGCTTCGACTGGAAGTAATCACGAATAACAAGAAATTATTTGGTACCAAGATCATCGTGTCTTCACAGATTTCTTCAAACATGACTGCAAAAATAAAAATCAAAAACAACCAAAATTGAAGGTTGAAGGGGGACGACTGTTCCTGAACAGGAACAATCACGTTGTTTTTAAACAAGAACAGGAACTATCGCGTTGCTTTTAAAGAAGAACGGGAACTATCACGTTGTTTTTAAAGAAGAACAGATTTTTCAATAACATTTCCTGGTTATTATATGGTCTCGTTTATAACAACTGATATACAGGAAGCAACTGTTGTGATACTTCTGTCAACTGTTTGCAGGATATGCAGGAAGTCAAGACAGTGTGCTCTTTTAATGCTCTCACGATTGAAAGAGTAAACATGTTAGGCGACGTGTTTCGATCCTGTGATCTACAGTTTGTAAGTTGAGAGCCCTACCCACTAAGTTTGAGTCAAAGAAAGGTGCATAAAATCTGAAGATAGCTGTTCGTGAAGAGTTCGTGGTGGCTTTATGTAAATATCATGTAAATGTTATGTAAACGACAATCATGTTATGTCGTGTTTGAATTTCCGTATTTATATTATTGTTTCGAGGTTTAAACCAGTGAAATTTAAAATAACATTTTAGAATTAATTAATTGACCTGGCATGGCCAAGCGCGTAAGGCGTGCGACTCGTAATCCGAGGGTCGCGGGTTCGCGCCCGGGTCGCGCTAAACATGCTCGCCCTCCAAGCCGTGGGGGTGTATAATGTGACGGTCAATCCCACTATTCGTTGGTAAAAGAGTAGCCCAAGAGTTGGCGGTGGGTGGTGATGACTAGCTGCCTTCCCTCTAGTCTTACACTGCTAAATTAGGGACGGCTAGCACAGATAGCCCTCGAGTAGCTTTGTGCGAAATTCCAAAACAAACAAACAAAGAATTAATTAAAATTCAATTTAGAATTATTTATGTAAAAATTTCTAGAACTAGATAGATTAATCATTTGTATTGGCCTGGTGTCTGTACTCTGGAATTTTGGGAAGTTACGCGATTACTATATAAACAGACGGCGATGCGAGGGAAGTAAGTCATCCGTTTTTACTCGGATCAAGAAGTTTGTCTCGTTTGAGAAAGTTTAAACGTTTGCCGTGTGATTATTCAAATTAATTTGTGAATAGAGCTAGATCAACTAAAGCGGTGAATTTATTTTATTGCGTCAATCTTTATAATTCAGTCGAATTACGGATTATACCGAAAGCCAACACGTATTGGACTGTGAAGTTTTTTGAAAATACCCATTCAAACTTCGTAAATTTCTCCGTGGGACTAAATTCCCCGCCTAGATTGGAACTTTGGATTTCGGATTTGGACATTCATTCTAGATCATATTATTAAGCACAGACCAGTACCTTTTTGTATTATAAGTGGTTTTGAAGGTTGAAACTGGATATCTGTTATTGATATTGGATAATTTATTTTGTGTCTATCACATATAAGTAGATCATCCTAATAAAATTATACAAGCTGCTATCTGTGTCTTTCTGTTGCGTTCAGTCCACATAAAAAACGTAACAGTGGGTGGTGTCAACTAACTGACTACTTTTGTAGTGGTGAGTGGTGTCTATTTTATTTTTTCTACATTGTTTTGGTTTCACCTGCTAGAAACATGTTTATGTGACTCCATGTACGTCGTTCTGGGCTAAAACAGTTGAAACATCTTTGTTTGAGTAGTTCTACATTGTTCTGAATTAATACTTTTGTTGTTGTTTTGAATTAAGCACAAAGCTGCACAATGGGCTATCTTTGCTTTGCCACCACGGGTATCGAAACCCGGATTTTAGCGTGTAAGTCGCAGACATACCGCTGAGCCACTGGGGGGAGCCTGGATTAATACACTTGAAACACGTAATTGTCTCCCTCTATATCGCATGTTTTTATATGGCTGCGGTTTTTTTACAGTAGGTGTCTGTGTGTTGTCGGTGATTTAATTTCAATAATAAACAAACAGCGCAGAGTTCACTTGGTTTACTATAACGTATCATAACAAGTCAAATGTATATTCAAAATTTTATTACATAGTTGATCACCGTAATTAAATCCAGAGTTTTTAAAAATAATTTGAATAATTCGCTTCTTTTGTCAGAAATCCAAGCAGGATGATACAGTTACTTTAGACCACAATTGATAAAATAAATTATTTTTCTCTACTCTATTATTCTAATACATTCAAAGATAAATTCAATTACTTTACCTTGCGTGTTACCTCAGTTGAATCCAGAGCTTTAGATAATTCTATTTTACGTCAAAAGTATACATAAACTGGTTTTCTTGTTTTAAAACCCAACTGAAAAGACGAGGTGTTCTTCACTACTCTGTTATTACAAAGCAGTCTTCAATTATTACACTTTAAACATTGCCATTATAAACTCTTTATGGGCTAAACATGTAAAGACTGTGTAGATCTTATCTCTCAAAAACCTTCTCTTACGTTCACTAACTTGTTAGCGTGTAATATATATACCGTATTTACTTGTTTTATAGCCCGGGCCCTTATTTTTTTCAACCAAACTCAATACCAGGCCCTTATTCAAACGGGCTCTTATTCAAGCACGGGCGCTTGTTATTTTCAAAGTAAAATTAGGTATGCACAAAAATTATCGTTGAAGACAAATATTTCACGACATTAATCTTTTTCAATTGGGAAGTATATGGCCTTTGATCGCAAATTTTTTCATGACGAATTATTAATAAATATGTCTATATATGTCTATCTGTACCCAGTCTTTATGTTATTCACGTCTTAAGAGTAATTCCCATATACACTGCGCTGCACTACAGATTCGAATCAAGACGCGCACGCGTGCAATTGTCAGGTGATACGAGGGTTTTGTCACCGGATGTGTGGCCAAGTGCAAGCGAGTGTAGCCAAATGAGTCAACAATTAAACTGTTACAGCGATGATAGGCGAAAATAATGGGAAAATTTCGGGCTGTCGTTCTCAGCTTCCCCAAATTGGATTTTAACGAGCGATGTGTCAAATGAAAGCTAAGAAGATATGCTTTAATATCGTGTGTGATTCATTATCATAAATTGACATCTTCATACTGAAAAACAAAGTTTCCTAAAAGTTATGATTAGGGCCCGGGCGGGTATTCAAGAACGGGCCCTTATTTATTTTTATGTTCTGTTCACACGGGCGGCTATTCAAACGGGCCTTTAATCAAGATCGGGCGGTAAAACGAGTATATACGGTATATATATATATATATATTGTCTGAATAAGGCCTAGAACTTTTTACAAACTGTGAGATGTAATAGTGTACCAATACTCACATAAAGCAACGAGTAGCACGACATAAACTCACAACACTTGAACTGCACAACTTTCTTACATTTGCCATAATTATTGCTTCTACAAATAACTAACGTTTACATCATATGAACTAACTAACACTTTAGTATTGTACAAGTTTAGCACAAAAAATAAGATTGCTTGCAATCTGTGTTGTGTGATCGAAACCTATCACTAATAAAAAATGTGTTCAATATTGAGGATCTCATAATGTGACAGTCAACATTAAGTTGGTGAATAGTGATCTCAGAAGGGTGGTGTTGATTGGTTATCTGTCTCATAGGCTATCAATTTGAAATTAAGAACGGATGGTGAAAATACCTTGAGTAACTTTACATCTAGTTAAAATTCAGTGAACAAAATAGATAAAAGTTGCAAAATTGAAAAGTTAAAATACTTTTTAGTTGGAAGCTGTTATATATCATGCACAGCTGTATATCCTAGCGTAACTGTACAGCTGTATATCCTAGAGTAACTGTATAGTTGTATATCCTAGAGTAACTGTGCACCACAGGATGTAAGACCTTTCCTGAAACAGGTATATGCATGATTTTTCAAACTCTTATAATAGATGCAGGAAACAGGTTCCCACTTTTCTCTTATATTCCTGTTTCAGAACGTCATAAGTTTAATATATACAGCTTTTCAAGAAATGTAACTCCTGCCTGTTTAGTCCACGTTTCTAATCTCAAATTCATGACATTTTCTCCCTACTACCTTTAATCTGTATCGTTTAATATCTTGAAGGTTACTGAGCCTTCTTTATTAAAGTAAACTTATACTGCGTCCTATTTGTGGTACCTTCACTTATCCTGTCTGGAATGTAAGTAGCAACTGAGGAATATAAAGGAATTGAGGGTATTATATTAATCATCGTTTATTTTTTTAATTATTGCTAAGCCCGATGTAAGTAATTCACACTCGGAATTTGTTACAGACAAGTGTTTCAGCTATTTCTTCTTCTTCAAATCTAGGCTAGGGTGTGTGTTTTTCGTATAGCAAAGCCATAAAGGGCTATCTGCTCAGCCCCCCAAGGGGAATTGAACCCCTGATTTTAGCGTTGTAAATCCGGAGACATACGCTGTACTAGCGGGGAACCTAGGATAGGGAATCCACGATATGTTTACCAAATTAGTTCACATTTCATACATTCAGGTTTCTCCAGGTTTACTATTGTAAACAAGCTAAATTGTTAGTTAAGCCTAACTTGGAAACATTAGGGTTAGAATGGCAGATGCAAGCTTTCTTTTTTTGTGTGATTTTAGTTTTCCTGGGCGATAATTGCTTTAATAAAGGACATTTAAATTATGTATTTTTTATTTATGTGTAATATGCACGTTGCTATTATGATATTATTGTAGAATTTAATGCATAACATATATTTTTAAGCTTACTCGAGGATCATTATGTTAATTGTTCCTAATTTAAAGTGATAAACTAGAGGAAAAGTAACATGTCAAACGGCCCATTACTAACTTACTTAAAGAAAAATGGGATTGATTCATCGTATTATAGATATCCTCAAATTTCAACTGAATAGGCAAGCAGTTTGGATGAAGACATTCGAGCATACGATCCGCTGGTTGTTCTCACCACGAAGGACAGATAAATTTTAAAGAGGGTTAATAAATTAATGAGCTGAAGTTTATCTCAATTTTTAATAAAATGGTCATTAAAATAAATCAAATCAATTGTAGCAGTGTTTATATAAGTTTTATTTTTTATTACACAATAAAATTTAATGTATAAAAACGCTTAGAATAAAATGTGATCAATATGCCTAAATTTTATAGGGACCAGATTTGCTTAGCTTCTGCCTCAGTTTGTTTCAATTATTATTCTTATATACTTTTCCTCCGCTTCTTTGTAAAGCCTCTGTATTGTTCACACCACTGTTTTTGTTGTACACATTAAACATACGTTTCCAATTTGTATGGTAATTCATTTGTTATCCTGTCAAGATCTCACCAGCACAGTGGTATGCATGTCTTTGGACGTACATCTTTGAGACCAGATTTCGACACCCGCAGTGGATACAGTAGAGATAGTTCATTGTGTAACTTCCTGCCTCATTACTAACATGAGCCCGGCATTGGCAGGTGGTTAAGACACTCGACTCGTAATCCGAGGGTCGTGGGTTCGAATCGCGGTCATACCAAGGATGCTCGACCTTTCAGACGTCGGGGCGTTATAAAGTTACGGTCAATCCCACTATTCATTGGTATAAGAGTACAAGAGTTGGCGGTGGGTGGTGTTGACTAGCTGTCTTCTCTCTAGCCTTACGCTGCTAAAACAGGGACGGCTAACGCGGATAGCCCTCGAGTAGCTTGACTTCAAACCAAACCACTAGTAACAAACATTTATTGTATTAACAATATGTAAACCCTACTTAAAGTTGGCGATGTGTAAGTATAATTAATTATACTTGTCACAATATTGCCAGATTATGCTTCTTATATTTCATCAATGGATTCTTCGTGTGGTCCCTTGGTTCTTTTTTAAAAGAAGAACACACAATATCTCAACCACTTTATACACTTCTTGAAAAACGGGATTGAATAGATCTTGTAGTGTTAAAAAAGGTGATAAGCCTAATACCAATATGTTATGACAAATATAATTAATTATACCGTTTATTACAAGTCGTTAACGTCATGTCATTCATCGAAAACTTCTTCAAACCTTACGATTACACAATCATGAAAACGTCCAATGTAACATTGTCGCTTTTATGTTAACTTGGAGAAAAGGTTGTTTATTATGAAACTGATACAACAAATTGTTTTGAAACGTCTACATGACTGGCATTCAGTGTCTCATTCCATATTTGTTATTTTTCGCTCTGATAAATTCTAGACGTTTCAATGATAAATAAAAAAACATGCGATAAGATGCAACTGACATGCTTCAAAAAGGCCTTCAAGTTGGTGATCCGTGACGTCACGCTACCCTACCCTAGTTCCAGATATTTGTTATAATAAAATAGAACGTGCGTTTCATTAAATCCGACAATTACAGTTAAACAACGTATTTACATCACCAAACAAATGTTCAAAGATCTTCATCTCGACTACACATGATAAGAGAAGGTTCGGCGTATTTTTCTGCTTCCCACAGCCAGGGATTAACAACCGTAGTTGCATTCAATTGAATTTTTCAGATCGGCTTCCTGTCTGGCATGCCCAGTTGGTTCAGGAACTCGAGTCGAAATCCGAGGGTGGCGCGTTCAAATCGTGTAACGCCAAACGTGCTCACCTTTTCAACTATTAAAGTTATTTTATATATTACTATAATTGTTTTATACATTACTATCCTTGTTTTTATATATTACTATAATTGTTTCATACATTACTATCCTTGTTTTTATATATTACTATAATTGTTTCATACATTACTATCCTTGTTTTTATATGTTACTATAATTGTTTCATACATTACTATCCTTGTTTTTATATGTTACTATAATTGTTTCATACATTACTATCCTTGTTTTTATATGTTACTATAATTGTTTCATACATTACTATCCTTGTTTTTATATGTTACTGTAATTGTTTTATACATTACTATCCTTGTTTTTATATATTACTATAATTGTTTCATACATTACTATCCTTGTTTTTATATGTTACTGTAATTGTTTTATACATTACTATCCTTGTTTTTATATATTACTATAATTGTTTCATACATTACTATAATTGTTTCATACATTACTATCCTTGTTTTTATAGGTTACTATAATTGTTTCATACATTACTATCCTTGATTTTATATATAACGATAATTGCAGATTACTATTATTTTTAGATTATTACTGTTGTTATTTTATAAATTACAATAATTGTTTTTATACATCAGTAGCATTGTTTTGATAAATTACTATTACTATTCTATATGTCCACCAGTGACTGAGCGGTATATCTGCGGACTTACAACGTTTGGAACCGGGTTTCGATACCTATGGTGGGCAGAGCACAGATAGCCCATTGTGTAGCTATGTGCTTAATTCGAAACAACAACAATTATTTTGTACATTAATATGATTGTTTATACAAGACTGTCATTTTTATATATAATTATATTATTGTTCTTCTTCATTAGTGTCGTTCTTTGCTTACCAAATTTTTCTGTTTATTAATATCAAGGAGATTACGGTGCTATTACCATTTAAAATTTGATAAGAACAAGAACTAGTGATGTTAGAAGATAAGCTGATGAAGATATCTATCAAATATAATTAGAGAAATAAACAAATATAATTCAGGTAAATAGTTATGTTACCAGATGAGTTGAAAAATATATTTATCAAACACAATTAGAGAAATAAATAGACAAAAACATCACACACATAAATAGTGATGTCAGCAGATAATGAGATAAATATATCTATCATCTATAATTAGAAAAACATCAGACAAGTAAATAGCGATGCTACCAGAAAATCTGTTAAATATATCTATCAAATAAAATTACAGAAATCAATAGATGGGAAACGTCACACAGGTAAATAGTGATGTTATCACATGATCTGAGAAATATATCTATCAAATATAATAACAGAAATAGACAACACATCAGACAGATAAATAGTAATGTTATGAGATAATCTTGAAAATGTATCTATAAAATATAATAAGAGAAATAAATAGACAAAAACATCAGATAGGTGAATGGTGATGTTATCAGATAATATGATAAATATATCAATGAAATATAATAAAAGAAATAAATATACAAAAACTTTACAGTGGTAAATAATTATGTTAGCATATAAGGTTATAAATATACATATCAAATATAATTCGAAAAATAAATAGACATAAAAATGAGAGATTTAAATAGTGATGTTAGTAAAGAGGCTCGTCAATATATTTATCAAAAATAATTTAAGAAATAATAAGAAAGAAACATCAAACTCGAAATAGTGATGTGAAAAGATAATCTGATAAATATATCTGTCAAAGAGAATTAGGGAAATAAATATAGGAAAACATCAGACAGGTAAATGGTGATGTTATCGGATAATCTGATAAATATATCTGTCAAATATGTTATGTAAATGTCGTGTAAATATTTTGTAAGCGACAACATGTCGTGTTGTGTTTAAATTTTCATTTCTATTATTCATATTTCCATATTTATATTATTGTTTCGAAGTTTAAACTAATAAAATATGTTGTTATTCATTTAGGGTAACATTTAGAATTTTCTTGAATTAAGTAGACCAATCATATGTTTGTAAATGAAATGCTGGCGACTTCGTGTCTAGACGTTTAGTCTCGTGCAAGAACGGACATGCGCGGATTGCTCTGGAGATCTGTAGAGGCTTCGCGGTGTTTCGAGGAGTCTAGGCCTACAATATATAAACAGACGAAGATGCTAGGAAGAGAAAGAGATTCAGACATTAGTTTTATTTCAAAAGAAGAGAGTTAGTTATTTGAAAAAGATTAAGTGTTTGCTGTGATTATTCAACTTGGATTTGTGACTGAAGTTAGATCTACGGAAGCTGTGATTTTACTTCGTCAATTTCTACGATTCATCCGAATTAGTGGTTATACTAAAAGTCGACACGTCCGGGCTAATCGGAAAAAATTAAAGGCGACAATTTTGTGACGTTCATCGGAGGCAACGTGAAAAGAACTTCGTCGAATTTATTGAACTGTTCCTGAACTTCTTCTTTTAAACTTCGGAATTTCTTCGTGGGACCAAATTCACACCCAAGACTGGAATTTGAGACTTTCATTTTAGTTCGTTATATTAGATACAGGCCAGTACCATTTTGTATTGTGATTAATTTTGAAGGTTGAAACTAGTACCATTTTGTTTTGTAATTAATTTCGAATGTTTAAACTTAATAACTGTCATTGTTATTATATAATTTATATTATATCTGTTAATAGTTTAGTGTAAAAATTATACAAGCTGTTATCTGTGTTTTTCTGTTGCGTTTAGTTTACGAAAAACATAAAACATAAAAATACGTAACAAATATAATTAGAGAAATAAATATAAAAACTTCAGATTCTAAATAGTGATGTTATCAGTTAATCCTATAAACATATCTTTGAAATTTAATTAGCAAAATAAATAAACAAAAAAACCAGAGAGGAAATAGTGATGTCAGGAGATTAGAAAATAAATATTGCTATCAAATAGAATTAGAGAAATAAAGAGACAAAAACATCAGGGAAACAGTGATGTTAGATATTAGTTCATATTAACAGATAAACTGATAAATATACGTATCACATATAACTGGAGAAATAAATAAACATGAAGGAGACACTTAAACAGTGATATTTGTAGAGACGCTCATAAATATAGTTAAAGAAATAAATTATTAAAAAACATGAGCCAGATTAATAGTGATGTAATCAGATAATCTGATAAATATATATATGAAAGAGAATTAGAGAAATAAACAGAAAAATATTAGAGAAGTAAAAAGTGATGTTGCAAAATAATCTAATAAATATATCTATTAAATACAATTTGAGAAATAAAGAGACAAAAATATCAGAGAGGTAAATAGTGATGTTAGCAAATAAGCTGAAACCATACCTATCAAGTATAATTAGATAAATAAATGTCCAAAAACATCAGACACATAAATAGTGATGTTATCACATAATCTGATACATACATATCCATCAAATATAATAAGCGACAAACATCAGAGAGGTAAATAGTAAAGCTATAAGATAATTTGATAAATATATCTATCACATATAATGACAGAAATAAATATCAATTAAATGAGACAGGTAAATAGTCATGTTATAAGATAATCTGATAAATACATCTATCAAATTGATTAAGGGAAAAAAAAATAAAAAGCATGAGACAGTAAATAATGTTGTTATCAGATAATCAGATAAATGTATCTATGAAATATAATTATATAAATAAATAAATAACATCAAACAGTGAATTGTGGTGTTATCACATAATATGATAAATATATTGGAGAAAGAAAGAGAAAAACATCAGACAGGTAAATGTGATATTAAAAGGCTATCTGATAAATATATCTATCAAATACATTTAGAGAAATATATATATATGTATATATATAAACATCACGCAGATAAATAGTGATGTTCGTAGATTAGATCATAAATAAATATATCAAATACAATTAGAGAAATAAATAGGCAAAAATATCAGGGACGTATATAGTTATGCTAGCAGGTAAGCTAATAAATATATTTATGATATACAGTTAGAGAAATAAACATATACAAATATCACACATATAAATAGTGATGTCAGCAGATAAGCTGATAAACATACCTATCAAATAGAATTAATAGAATGTAATAGAATTAGAGAAATAGACAACAAATACATGGAACACAGTTGGGCGTTCTTTACAGATTTCGAGCTGCAGGTCACAAGAATCACATCCAGATTTGACCATCACGTACAGTTTCATCCAGATTTGCTCATCACGTACAGTTTCATCCAAATTTGCTCATCACGTACAGTTTCATCCAGATTTGCCCATCACGTACAGTTTCATCCAAATTTGCTCATCACGTACAGTTTCATCCAAATTTGCTCATCACGTACAGTTTCATCCAAATTTGCCCATCACGCACAGTTTCATCCAAATTTGCTCATCACGTACAGTTTCATCCAAATTTGCCCATCACGCACAGTTTCATCCAAATTTGCCCATCACGTACAGTTTCATCAAAATCTTCAGTTTTGCTACAACGGAAAAACAATATCGGGGCAACTGGAATCCGTCAATGCTTGCTGACTACTGTTGGACACTGCAACGTAATACACCGGACATTGAATACAAACGAAAATCAGGAGCAAAACACTTTTAATTATGTTGAACTTAATAGCGTATTAGAAACATAAACGCAATTAAATAAGTTATTGTCGGTAAACAGTTAACTGTCTATTTCTCACAGTTCCTACGTGGTGAAGCAAAACTAAACTATATTCGTGCATACCCACCAGGTCCAGGTACCTGTCACAATCAGCAAAAACTTTTAAGGAAGCAAAACGTTTTAAAATAAAATTGTTGTGTGGTGATATCAGAGGCGTAAATAGTTATGTTGTCACATAATTTTATAAATATATCTATCAAATATAATTACAGAAATAAATAACAAAACAAATTAGACAGACAAATAGTGATGTTATCAGATAATCTGATAAATATATCTATCCAATACAATTAGTAAAATAAAGAGACAACAAACAAAAGATAAGTAAGTAGTGAGAGAGAAAGAAAGCAGATAGATCGGTTGACAGACAGATTAATGAATATTGATAGATGCAGTAAGAGACAAAGATATGGAAAGGGAAGTAGTAGAAAGGTTAGAAACAAAATGCTGATGCATATTGTTTCTAGGACATAAATTGTTCGACCCTGTGGTTACTATTTGGCCGAGTTTATCGTGACCTACTTTCTTTACAGGCTAGGCAATGACCGTGAAATGTGTTCATGATACCGTCTCACTTCGGGCCCTCGTGTGGGGTAAACCTACTCATTATGACCGTCATATTTAAATTCATGGAGAGCCACTGATTTATAGGCCGCAATAAATTTAATAAACTCTTAAATGATTTGTAAAAAAATCAATGTGTCGAAAAACAAAAACATAACACAAGAACTCGGCTTGTTTTCAAACAATGAAATTTTATTTAAGACAGCTGAACCATAAAATAAACACTAAACAACTAATAGTATTGATGGACATAAAGCCAAATCTTGAACATTAAATATCTAACAGCAGTGATTGGGCATAAAGCATGATAGTGAACACTAAACATCTAACAGTAGTGACTGGATATAAAGCAAGACAGTAAACACTAAACATCTAACAGCAGTGACTGGATATAAAGCAAGACAGTAAACACTAAACATCTAACAGCAGTGACTGGATATAAAGCAAGACAGTGAACACTAAACATCTAACAGCAGTGACTGGATATAAAGCAAGACAGTAAACACTAAACATCTAACAGCAGTGACTGGATATAAAGCAAGACAGTAAACACTAAACATCTAACAGCAGTGACTGGACATAAAGCAAGACAGTGAACACTAAACATCTAACAGCAGTGACTGGACATAAAGCAAGACAGTGAACACTAAACATCTAACAGTAGTGACTGGACATAAAGCAAGACAGTAAACACTAAACATCTAACAGCAGTGACTGGACATAAAGCAAGACAGTAAACACTAAACATCTAACAGTAGTGACTGGATATAAAGCAAGACAGTAAACACTAAACATCTAACAGCAGTGACTGGACATAAAGCAAGACAGTAAACACTAAACATCTAACAGCAGTGACTGGACATAAAGCAAGACAGTGAACACTAAACATCTAACAGCAGTGACTGGACATAAAGCAAGACAGTGAACACTAAACATCTAACAGTAGTGACTGGACATAAAGCAAGACAGTAAACACTAAACATCTAACAGCAGTGACTGGACATAAAGTAAGATAGTGAACACTAAACATCTAACAGCAGTGAATGGACATAAAGTAAGACAGTGAACACTAAACATCTAACAGCAGTGACTGGACATAAAGTAAGACAGTGAACACTAAACATCTAACAGCAGTGACTGGACATAAAGCAAGACAGTGAGCACTAAACATCTAACAGCAGTGACTGGAGATGATACGCTTTTTAAGAACACTCAGAACATTAGACTGATAATGTGGTTAACTACCTTTTTAAAAAACACTCAGAACATTAGACTGATAATGTGGTTAACTACCTTTTTAAAAACACTCAGAACATTAGACTGATAATGTGGTTAACAACCTTTTTAAAAAACACTCAGAACATTAGACTGATAATGTGGTTAACTACCTTTTTAAAAACACTCAGAACATTAGACTGATAATGTGGTTAACTACCTTTTTAAAAAACACTCAGAACATTAGACTGATAATGTGGTTAACTACCTTTTTAAAAAACACTCAGAACATTAGACTGATAATGTGGTTAACTACCTTTTTAAAAAACACTCAGAACATTAGACTGATAATGTGGTTAACAACCTTTTTAAAAACACTCAGAACATTAGACTGATAATGTGGTTAACAACCTTTTTAAAAACACTCAGAACATTAGACTGATAATGTGGTTAACAACCTTTTTAAAAACACTCAGAACATTAGACTGATAATGTGGTTAACTACCTTTTTAAAAACACTCAGAACATTAGACTGATAATGTGGTTAACAACCTTTTTGAAAACACTCAGAACATTAGACTGATAATGTGGTTAACAACCTTTTTGAAAACACTCAGAACATTAGACTGATAATGTGGTTAACTACCTTTTTAAAAAACACTCAGAACATTAGACTGATAATGTGGTTAACTACCTTTTTAAAAACACTCAGAACATTAGACTGATAATGTGGTTAACAACCTTTTTAAAAACACTCAGAACATTAGACTGATAATGTGGTTAACAACCTTTTTAAAAACACTCAGAACATTAGACTGATAATGTGGTTAACTACCTTTTTAAAAACACTCAGAACAATAGACTGATAATGTGGTTAACAACCTTTTTAAAAACACTCAGAACATTAGACTGATAATGTGGTTAACAACCTTTTTAAAAACACTCAGAACATTAGACTGATAATGTGGTTAACTACCTTTTTAAAAAACACTCAGAACATTAGACTGATAATGTGGTTAACAACCTTTTTAAAAACACTCAGAACATTAGACTGATAATGTGGTTAACAACCTTTTTAAAAACACACAGAACATTAGACTGATAATGTGGTTAACTACCTTTTTAAAAACACTCAGAACGTTAGACTGATAATGTGGTTAACTACCTTTTTAAAAAACACTCAGAACATTAGACTGATAATGTGGTTAACTACCTTTTTAAAAAACACTTCGAACATTAGACTGATAATGTGGTTAACTACCTTTTTAAAAAACACTCAGAACATTAGACTGATAATGTGGTTAACAACCTTTTTAAAAACACTCAGAACATTAGACTGATAATGTGGTTAACAACCTTTTTAAAAACACTCAGAACATTAGACTGATAATGTGGTTAACAACCTTTTTAAAAACACTCAGAACATTAGACTGATAATGTGGTTAACTACCTTTTTAAAAACACTCAGAACATTAGACTGATAATGTGGTTAACAACCTTTTTGAAAACACTCAGAACATTAGACTGATAATGTGGTTAACTACCTTTTTAAAAACACTCAGAACATTAGACTGATAATGTGGTTAACAACCTTTTTGAAAACACTCAGAACATTAGACTGATAATGTGGTTAACTACCTTTTTAAAAAACACTCAGAACATTAGACTGATAATGTGGTTAACTACCTTTTTAAAAACACTCAGAACATTAGACTGATAATGTGGTTAACAACCTTTTTGAAAACACTCAGAACATTAGACTGATAATGTGGTTAACAACCTTTTTAAAAACACTCAGAACATTAGACTGATAATGTGGTTAACTACCTTTTTAAAAACACTCAGAACAATAGACTGATAATGTGGTTAACAACCTTTTTAAAAACACTCAGAACATTAGACTGATAATGTGGTTAACAACCTTTTTAAAAACACTCAGAACATTAGACTGATAATGTGGTTAACAACCTTTTTAAAAACACACAGAACATTAGACTGATAATGTGGTTAACTACCTTTTTAAAAACACTCAGAACGTTAGACTGATAATGTGGTTAACTACCTTTTTAAAAAACACTCAGAACATTAGACTGATAATGTGGTTAACTACCTTTTTAAAAAACACTTCGAACATTAGACTGATAATGTGGTTAACTACCTTTTTAAAAAACACTCAGAACATTAGACTGATAATGTGGTTAACTACCTTTTTAAAAACACTCAGAACATTAGACTGATAATGTGGTTAACAACCTTTTTGAAAACACTCAGAACATTAGACTGATAATGTGGTTAACAACCTTTTTAAAAACACTCAGAACATTAGACTGATAATGTGGTTAACTACCTTTTTAAAAACACTCAGAACAATAGACTGATAATGTGGTTAACAACCTTTTTAAAAACACTCAGAACATTAGACTGATAATGTGGTTAACAACCTTTTTAAAAACACTCAGAACATTAGACTGATAATGTGGTTAACTATCTTTTTAAAAACACTCAGAACGTTAGACTGATAATGTGGTTAACAACCTTTTTGAAAACACTCAGAACATTAGACTGATAATGTGGTTAACAACCTTTTTAAAAACACTCAGAACATTAGACTGATAATGTGGTTAACTACCTTTTTGAAAACACTCAGAACATTAGACTGATAATGTGGTTAACAACCTTTTTAAAAACACTCAGAACATTAGACTGATAATGTGGTTAACTACCTTTTTAAAAACACTCAGAACAATAGACTGATAATGTGGTTAACAACCTTTTTAAAAACACTCAGAACATTAGACTGATAATGTGGTTAACAACCTTTTTAAAAACACTCAGAACATTAGACTGATAATGTGGTTAACTATCTTTTTAAAAAACACTCAGAACATTAGACTGATAATGTGGTTAACTACCTTTTTAAAAACACTCAGAACATTAGACTGATAATGTGGTTAACAACCTTTTTGAAAACACTCAGAACATTAGACTGATAATGTGGTTAACAACCTTTTTAAAAACACTCAGAACATTAGACTGATAATGTGGTTAACTACCTTTTTAAAAACACTCAGAACAATAGACTGATAATGTGGTTAACAACCTTTTTAAAAACACTCAGAACATTAGACTGATAATGTGGTTAACAACCTTTTTAAAAACACTCAGAACATTAGACTGATAATGTGGTTAACAACCTTTTTAAAAACACACAGAACATTAGACTGATAATGTGGTTAACTACCTTTTTAAAAACACTCAGAACGTTAGACTGATAATGTGGTTAACTACCTTTTTAAAAAACACTCAGAACATTAGACTGATAATGTGGTTAACTACCTTTTTAAAAAACACTTCGAACATTAGACTGATAATGTGGTTAACTACCTTTTTAAAAAACACTCAGAACATTAGACTGATAATGTGGTTAACTACCTTTTTAAAAACACTCAGAACATTAGACTGATAATGTGGTTAACAACCTTTTTGAAAACACTCAGAACATTAGACTGATAATGTGGTTAACAACCTTTTTAAAAACACTCAGAACATTAGACTGATAATGTGGTTAACTACCTTTTTAAAAACACTCAGAACAATAGACTGATAATGTGGTTAACAACCTTTTTAAAAACACTCAGAACATTAGACTGATAATGTGGTTAACAACCTTTTTAAAAACACTCAGAACATTAGACTGATAATGTGGTTAACTATCTTTTTAAAAACACTCAGAACGTTAGACTGATAATGTGGTCTATTGCTGAGCTTCGCAGCTTCGCGCCCATTTGTTTAAAGAGTTACATAACACAACAAGACAAACCACTCTACTTTAAAATAAAACTTTCGACGTTGAAGACAGCTTCTACTTGCCTGAATCTACGATAGTTCTATATATTTATGACCGATAGTTCTATATATTTATGACCGATAGTTCTATATATTTATGACCGATAGTTCTAGATATTTATGTATCATAGTTCTATATATTTATGTACCATAGTTCTAGATATTTATGACCGATAGTTCTATATATTTATGTATGATAGTTCTATATATTTATGACCGATAGTTCTATATATTTATGTATCATAGTTCTATATATTTATGTACCATAGTTCTAGATATTTATGTATGATAGTTTTATATATTTATGACCGATAGTTCTATATATTTATGTATGATAGTTCTATATATTTATGACCGATAGTTCTAGATATTTATGTATGATAGTTCTATATATTTATGACCGATAGTTCTAGATATTTATGTATGATAGTTCTATATATTTATGACCGATAGTTCTAGATATTTATGTATGATAGTTCTATATATTTATGACCGATAGTTCTAGATATTTATGTATGATAGTTCTATATATTTATGACCGATAGTTCTATATATTTATGTACCATAGTTCTAGATATTTATGACCGATAGCTCTATATATTTATGACCGATAGTTCTAGATATTTATGTATGATAGTTCTATATATTTATGACCGATAGTTCTAGATATTTATGTATGATAGTTCTATATATTTATGACCGATAGCTCTATATATTTATGTATCATAGTTCTATATATTTATGTACCATAGTTCTAGATATTTATGTATGATAGTTCTATATATTTATGAGCGATAGTTCTATATATTTATGTATGATAGTTCTATATATTTATGACCGATAGTTCTAGATATTTATGTATGATAGTTCTATATATTTATGACCGATAGTTCTAGATATTTATGTATGATAGTTCTATATATTTATGACCGATAGTTCTAGATATTTATGTATGATAGTTCTATATATTTATGACCGATAGTTCTATATATTTATGTACCATAGTTCTAGATATTTATGACCGATAGCTCTATATATTTATGACCGATAGTTCTAGATATTTATGTATGATAGTTCTATATATTTATGACCGATAGTTCTAGATATTTATGTATGATAGTTCTATATATTTATGACCGATAGCTCTAGATATTTATGTATGATAGTTCTATATATTTATGACCGATAGTTCTAGATATTTATGACCGATAGTTCTATATATTTATGACCGATAGCTCTAGATATTTATGTATGATAGTTCTATATATTTATGACCGATAGTTCTAGATATTTATGTATCATAGTTCTATATATTTATGTACCATAGTTCTATATATTTATGACCGATAGTTCTAGATATTTATGACCGATAGTTCTATATATTTATGACCGATAGTTCTAGATATTTATGTATGATAGTTCTATATATTTATGACCGATAGTTCTAGATATTTATGACCGATAGTTCTAGATATTTATGTATGATAGTTCTATATATTTATGACCAATAGTTCTAGATATTTATGTATGATAGTTCTATATATTTATGACCGATAGTTCTATATATTTATGTACCATAGTTCTATATATTTATGACCGATAGCTCTAGATATTTATGTATGATAGTTCTATATATTTATGACCGATAGTTCTAGATATTTATGTATGATAGTTCTATATATTTATGACCGATAGTTCTAGATATTTATGTATGATAGTTCTATATATTTATGTACCATAGTTCTATATATTTCACTGTTAATTATAAAAAAAAAACTTGTTACAATCTTACAACCTTTCAGTTAGATCCCATCTAACTATTGTTTTCAAGAGATAACAATTTTAAGGATAACCTATTTGTGGTACAAGTACCTCTAATAACAACAACAACACCTGAAGGAAGACCAGAGGTGAAACATTAAGAAACATTGGAGAAATATAACAATAGATCATTGTGTTTACTTCAATTGTTATGTCTAATAAAAGACTTTGGAATCAGTTATGTTCCTCAACATAAATAAATCCATTAGTAATGTACTTTAAATAAACCAATTGATGAAAATTATCATTTCGATTGGGTTTATTTAAAACCTTCGTTTTTCCATAATGAGATAATAGTGACAGAACAATGGTAGGTTTATGATTCGGCGTCTTTGGAGGGACTCTTTTTAAACACTGCCCGTAAATAGTTCTATTTTAAGAATATGCGTTTGAAGACAACTTCGCATTAGGAAAGTATTTTAGGTTTCTATTGACCTATTTCAATAGATTAGTGACACGGTCACAGAAGCCAGTTTTTATTCCTTTGTGCAAATGTTCCAAAGTTCCCTATAACTTGACATCTGCTTCGCTTAAACAATGTACATACAACAAGTTATCTGTTGATGAGACAATTTGTTAGGGTACATCTGTCAGACACAACTATATATATAAAGAAAGTACATCTGTCAGAAACAACTCTATATGTATATAGAGTACATCTTTCAGAAACAACTATATATATAAAGAGAGTACATCTGTCAAACACAAATATATATAAAGAAAGTACATCTGTCAGACACAACTATAAATATATAGAGAGTACATCTGTCAGACTCAGCTATAAATACAGAGAGAGTACCTCTGTGAGACACAACTATATATATAAAGAGAGTACATCATTCAGACACAACTATAAATATGGAAAGAGTACATCTGTCAGACACAACTATGTATATATATAGAGAGAGTACATCTGTCAGAAACAACTCTATATGTATATAGAGTACATCTGCCAGAAACAACTATATATATAAAGAGAGTATATCTGTAAAACAAATATATATATACAGAGTACATCTGTCAGACACAACTATATATGTATATAGAGTACATCTGCCAGAAACAACTATATATATAAAGAGAGTACATCTGTAAAACAAATATATATATACAGAGTACATCTGTCAGACACAACTATATATGTATATAGAGTACATCTCTCAGACACAACTATATATATAAAGAGAGTACATCATTCAGACACAACTATAAATATGGAAAGAGTACATCTGTCAGACGCAACTATGTATATATATAGAGAGAGTACATCTGTCAGAAACAACTCTATATGTATATAGAGTACATCTGCCAGAAACAACTATATATATAAAGAGAGTATATCTGTAAAACAAATATATATATACAGAGTACATCTGTCAGACACAACTATATATGTATATAGAGTACATCTCTCAGACACAACTATATATATAAAGAGAGTACATCATTCAGACACAACTATAAATATGGAAAGAGTACATCTGTCAGACACAACTATGTATATATATAGAGAGAGTACATCTGTCAGACACAACTATATATGTATATAGAGTACATCTCTCAGACACAACTATAAATATATAGAGAGTATATCAGTCAGACACAACTATATATATATGGAGAAAGTACCTCTGTAAGACACAACTATATATATAAAAAGAGTACATCATTCAGACAAAACTATATATATAAAGAGAGTACATCATTCAGATACAACTATAAATATGGACACAACTATGTATATATATAGAGAGAGTACCTCTGTAAGACACAACTATATATGTAGAGAGAGTACGTCATTCAAACACAACTATAAATATGGAAAGAGTACATCTGTCAGACACAACTATGTATATATATAGAGAGAGTACATCTGTCACACACAACTATATATATATAAAGAGAGTACATCTGTGAGACACAACTATGTATAGAAAGTACCTCTGTCAAATACAACTATATATAGAGAGAAAGTGCATCTGTCAAACAGTACAATAAATATAGAAAAAGTTCATCTGTCAAACACAACTATATAAAAAGTACATATGTCAGAGACAATCATATTTATATATAGAGTACATCTTTCAGACACAACCATATATATATATAGAGAGAGTATCTTTGTCAGACACAACTTAATATATGGAGAAAGTATATCTTTCAAACACAACTATATGTGTATATAGAGTTTATCTGTCAGGCAACACTATATATGTATAGAGGGAAAGTACATCTGTAAGAAACAACTATATACATAGAGTACATCTGTCAAACA
This sequence comes from Carcinoscorpius rotundicauda, assembly GCA_011833715.1. Lineage (NCBI taxonomy): Eukaryota > Metazoa > Arthropoda > Merostomata > Xiphosura > Limulidae > Carcinoscorpius > Carcinoscorpius rotundicauda. Next base: position 186,372,024 of record CM022391.1, read on the forward strand.
AAACTATATATATATAGAGAGAGTACATCTGTCAGACACAACTACATATATATAAAGTACCTCTGTCAGACACAACTATATACAAAAACACAGTACATGTGTTATACACAGATATATATATAACAAGAGTATCTGTGTGAGACACAATTATACATATATATATATAGAGGAAAAATCTGTCAGAAACAACTATATATATAGAGAAAGTACATCTGTATGATACAACTATATACATAAAGTACAACTGTCAGACACAACTATATATTTATAAAGAGAACATCTGTCAGATACAACTATATATAAAAAGAGAGTAGATCTGTCAGACACAACTATATATATGTATAAAATGTACCTCTTTCAGACACTATTTATATATATATAAAGAGAGTACATCTGTCAGACTGAGCTATAAATATAGAGAAAGTACCTCTGTAAGACACAACTATATATATAAAGAGAGTACATCTACCAGACACAACTATGTACACAAAGAGTACATCTTCAAAAGAACGACATATATAGAGAGAGTACATTTGTCAGACACAAATAGATATATACAGTACATCTGTGAGACATAACAATATATATATTGAGTACATCTGTCAGACACAACTATATAGATATAAAGAATACATCTGTCAAACACAATTATATGTATCTAGATAGAGCACATCTGTCAAACACAACTATTTATAGGGAGTACATTTGTCACACACAACTATAGATATTGAGAAAGTACATCTGTAAGAATCAACTATATATATATAGAACATCTGTAAGAAACAACTATATATACAGAGTACATCTGTCACAGACAAATATTTATATAAAGAAAGTAAATCTGCCAGACACAACTATATATATTTAAACTGAGTATCTCTGCCAGACACAACTATATATATTTAAACTGAGTATCTCTGCCAGACACAACTATATATATTCATAGTACCTCTTTCAGTCTCAACTATAAGAATATAGAGAGAGTACATTTTTCAGTCAAAGCTTTATATACAGAGAAAGTACATCTCTAAAAGACAACTATATATACAGAGAGAGTACATCTTTCAAAAACAATAATATATATATGGAGTACATCTGTCAAACTCAACTATATATATATGTATATAGAGAGAGTACATCTGTCAGACGCAACTATATATAGAGAGAGATTACATCTGTTAGACACAACTATATATTTAGAGAGAGTACATCTGTCAGACACAACTATATATAGAGAGAGTACCTCTGTCAGACACAACTATGTATATAGAGAGAGTACATCTGTGAGTCACAACTATGTATGTAGAAAGAGTACCTCTGTCAGACACAACTATGTATATTTATATACATGTATATATTTATGTATATAACTGTAAGTTACAATTATATATACAGAGAGTGTACATCTATAAGACACAACTATGTATATAGAGAGAGTACATCTGTGAGTCACAACTATGTATGTAGAAAGAGTACCTCTGTCAGACACAACTATGTATATTTATATACATGTATATATTTATGTATATAACTGTAAGTTACAATTATATATACAGAGAGTGTACATCTATAAGACCCAACTATTTATAGAGAGAGTACATCTGTCAGACACAACTACATATATATAGAGAGTAAATCTATCAGACACAACAATACATATACGTAGAGAGAGTACCTCTGTCAGACAAAACTATATATAAAGATAGTTAATCTCTAAGACAGTACATCTGTGAGACACAACTATACATATATAGAGTATCTCTGTAAGACACAACTTAATACATAGAGAGAGTAAATATGTCAGACACAACTATGTGTAGAGAGAGTACATTTGTCAGACACAACTATATATGTATATAGAGCACATCTGTCACACACAACTCTACATAGAGAGAGTATCTCTGTTAGACACAACTATATATATTTTCAGAGTACATCTGAAAGACACACTTATATATAAAGAGAGAGTACCTATGTCACACACAACTATGTATATAAAGAGTACATCTGTCAAAAACACCAAAAAATATAGAGAGAGTACATATGCACGAGAAAACTATACATATAAAAAGAGTACATCTGTGAGAAAAACTATATATACTTATAGAGAGAACATCTGTCAGAAGCAACTGTATATATATATAGTGAGTACATCTTTCAGACATAACTATATTTATAGAGAAAGTACATCTGTCAGACACAACTATCTATACATGAAGATTACCTTTGTCGGACACAACTATATTTTTGTTACGTGTTTTTTATGTGGAGTGAACGCAACAGAAAGACACAGATAACAGCTTATATAATTTATTACAATAAACTATTATATATGTAACATAAATTATATTATGACAATGACAGATATTCAGTTTCAACTTTCAAAATTAACTACAATACAAAAATGGTACTGGCCTGTGTCCAACATAATGATCTAGAACGAAAGTCCAAAAGTCCAGATCAGAAATCCAATATTCCGGTCTAGGGTGTGAATTTGGTTCCACGAAGAAATACCGAAATTTGAATGGAGAAGTCCAGAAACAATTCACAGTTCAATAAATTTGACGAAGTTCCCTTCACGATGCCTCCGATAAACGTCTCAAACTTATCGCTTTCCAATTTTCCCTGTCTCCCCCACACAGTTCTACACGTGTTGACCTTCAGTATAACTAGTAATTCGAACGAATCGTAGAGATTGATGAAATAAAATCAAAGCTTCTGTAGATCTAGCTCTAGTCACAAATCCAAGTTAAATAAAGACATAGCAAACGTTTGAACTTTCTCAAACGAAGACAATCTCTTGAATCGAATAAAAACTAATGACTGACTGATTTCTCTGACTTCTTTTTTCTCCTCGTGTCACCGTCTCTTTTTATACTAGTAGGCTTACTGTGTTCTCCAACAATCGCGTAACTTCCACAAAATTCCAGAGTAATCTGCACATGTCTGTGTTTTTGCACGACACTCGTCGTATAGACACCAGGCCGACATACATTCATTTTATAAACATATGATTGATCTACTTAATTCTAGAAATTTCTAAATGTCATTTTAAATGAATAACAACATATTTTATTTGTTTGAACTTCGAAACCATAATATAAATATGGAAATATAAATAATTGATATGGAAACACAAACACAACACGACATTGTTGCCGTTTACATAACATTTACATGACATTTACATAACAATATACAGAGTATATCTGTCAGATACAACGATATATACATATAGAAAGTAGATCTGTCAGACACAGGTATATATAAAGAGAAAGAACATCTGTAAGACACAATTATATATAGAGAGTACATCTTTGAGACACAACTATATAAATATAGAGAGTACATCTCTCAGACACAATTATATGTACATAGAGAGAGTACATCTGTCAGACAAAACTATATATATATATAGAGCGAACATCCGTTAAACATAACTGTATGTACATATACATATATATAGAAAGTACATGTTACAGATACAACTATGTATACATGTATAGAGTACCTATGTCAGACACAACTGTATAAATAGAGAGTATCTCTGTCAGACACAACTATATATATAGAAACTACATCGGTCAGAGACAAATATAGATATATATAGAGAGAGTACATATGCTAGTCACAACTATACATATAGAGAGAGTACCTCTGTCAGACACAACTATATATATATATATAGAGAGAGAGAGAGAGAACTTTTGTGAGACACAACTATATATAGAGAGAGTACATTTGTCAGAAACACCAATAAATTTAGAAAGAGTACATCTGTGAGACACAATAATATATGTAAAAAGAGTACGTCTTTCCGACACAACTATATATATACGGAGAGTATATCTGTCAGACACAACTATATATATAAAAAGTACATTTGTCAGACACAACTATATATTTAAAGAGAGTACACTTGTGAGTTACAACTATATATGTAGAAAGGGTACATCTGTCAGACACAACTACATATATATAGAGAGAATAGATCTGTTAGACACAACTACATATATATAGAGAGAATAGATCTGTTAGACACAACTATATATATTCATAGTACCTTTTTCAGTCACAATTATATATATATATACAGAGAAAGTAGATATGTCAGAAAAAACCTATGTCTGTAGAGCAAATAGTTCTGTAAGACACAACTGTATATATAAAATACATCCGTCACACACAACTGTATATATAGAGTACCTCTGTCAGACCCAACTAAATGTATATAGAGACAGTACATCTGTCAGAAAGAACTATATGAATATAGAGAGTACATCTGTTAGACATAATTTTTATGTATAGAAAGTGCATCTGTCAGATACAACTATATATATGTATGGAGTACATCTGTCAGACAGAACTATATATATATAAAGAGAGTACATCTCTCAGTCACAACTATATATATAGAGAGAGTACATCTGTAAGACCTAACTATATATAGAGAGAGTACATTTGTAAGACACAACTATACATATATAGAGAGTACATCTGTCAAACACAATTATATATATATATAGATTGAGTACCCCAGTCAGACACAACTATATACATAGAGAGAGTACCCCTTTCAGACACAACTATATACATAGAGAGAGTACATCTGTCACACACAGCTATATAAATATATATAGAGAACATCTGTACGACACAACTATATATATATAGAGAGAGTACCTCTGTCAGACAGAACTATATATATATTCAGAGTACATCTCTAAGAAACAACTATATATACAGAGTACATCTCTCACACCCAAATATTTATATAGAGAAAGTGCATCTGTCAGACACAACTATATAAATATAGAAAGTACCTCTGTCAGACACAACTATATATATAAAAAGTACATCTGTGAGTCACAACTATATATGAAGAAAGAGTACATCTGTTAAACACAACTATTTATAGAGAAGGTACATCTGTGAGACACAACAATGTATGGAGAAAGAGTACATCTCTCAGGCACAACTACATATATATAGAGAGAATAGATCTGTTAGACACAACTATATATATTCATAGTACCTTTTTAGACACAACTATATGTATTGTGAGAGTACATCTGTCAGAAAAAGCTATGTATATGGAGAAAATAGTTCTGTAAGACATAACTGTTTGTACAGAGTACATCTGTCAGATACAACTGTATATATAGAATACTTCTGTCAGACGCAACTATATAAATATAGAGAGTACATCTGTTTGACATACTTTTTATGTATAGAAAGTGCATCTGTCAGAGACAACTATATATATGTATGAAGTACATCTGTCACACAAAACTATATATATAAAGAGAGAGTACATCTAATAAACCCAGTTACATGTATATGGAGAGAGTACATCTGTTAGACACAACTATATATAGAAAGAGTACATCTGTGAGACACATACAGATAGTACATCTGTCAGACACAACTATATATAAAGAGAGTACATATATCAGACAAATTTATATACATAAAACTATATATACATAGAGAGAGTACCCCTTACAGAGTTAACGAAATAAAGAGAGAGTACATCTCTCAAAGACAACTATATATGTATATGGAGTACATCTGTCAGACAAATTTATATATATACAGAGAGTACATGTGTGAGATACAACTATATATATATAGAGAGAGAGTACCTCTGACAGAGTTAACGAAATAGAGAGAAAGTACATCTCTCAGACACCACTATATATGTATAAGGAGTACATCTGTCAGACACAAATATACATATATAAAGAGTACATCTTTCAGACACAACGTTATATAGAGAGTTTATCTGTAAGACACAACTATATATATTGATAGTATTTCTGTTAGACACAACTATGTATGTGTAGAGATAGTACCTCTGTCAGACACAACTTTTCAGATATAGAAAATTTATCTATCAGAAACAGCTATGTAGATAGAGAGATTACATCTTTCTGACACAACTATATATATAGAGAGAGTACTTCTCTGAGACACAACTATATATATGTAGAGTCAGTACATCTGTCAGACACAACTGTATATATATAGAGTACATCTTTTAGTCACAGCTATATATAGAGAGAGTACCTCGGTCAGACCCAACTATATTTATATTGAGAGACATCTTTCCGAAACAACTATATATTGAGAGAAAGTACATCTGTCAGACACAACTATATATACATAGAGTACATCTGTAAGACACAACACTATATATATATATATATAGAGAGAGAGTGCTTCTCTCAGACAGAACTATATATATATATTGAGTACGTCATTAAGACACAACTATATATATTGAGTACATCTGTTAGAGACAACTATGTATATATAGAGAGTACATCTGCCAGATTCAACTATATATATTTATATAGAGAGTACATCTGTGAGACACAACTATGTATGGAAAGAGTGTATATCTGTCAGACACAACTTTATATAGAGAGACAGAGTACATCTGTGAGACACAACTATATATCTAGAGAGAGTACATTTGTGAGACACAACTATATATCTAGAAAGAGTACATCTGTGAGACACAACTGTATATCTAGAGAGAGTACATCTGTGAGACACAACTATATATCTAGAGAGAGTACATCTTTCAAAAACAACAAAATATTGAGAGTTTATCTGTGAGATACAACTATATATAGAGAGATAGTACCTCTCGTAAAGACAACTATATAGATATAGAGAGTGTTTCTGTCAGACACAGCTATGTATATAGAGAGAGTACATCTTTTAGACACAACTATATAGAGAGAGAGTACATCTGTCAGACTCAACTATATATACAGAGAGAGTACATCTGTAAGACCTAACTATAAATATACAGTACATTTGTAAGACACAACAATATATATATATAGAGCGTCCATCTGTGAAACACAGCTATGTATATATAGAGAGATCATGTGTCAGACTGAACGATATATAGATATAAATGTATGACATGTTTCAAACACAACTGTATATATATAGGGTACAACTGTGAGACAGATATATATAGAGAGAGAGCACATGTGTAAGATCCACCTATGTATATAGGGTACGTCTGTCAGACACAATTTTATATATATTTTTAGGGTACATATATCAGAAACACTGTATATATTACATCATGTGAACTTAGAAATTCGAATTTTTTTGTTCTACGGTTGACCGATAAAAATCGTTTTGTAAGTTAGATATACAGTTGGAGAATGCTATATTCAGAAGTAATGATAAATTTGAACAGTCGTGAAGGTATGTGATTGAGCTGAGAGTTATGAATGTATGTCGATGTCAGTTGACTCGATAAACGTTTGTAAAATACGAATATGCACGATGTTTTGTTTTGTCACAAAGTCACAGTTTAGGGTCGTAACTTTGTTAACTTACCGCTAATCCGTTGAGAGATTGCTATCGTGTGAAAATATAATGATATTGTATTTTTATAATATTTTAAATCGAAATAAATTTTAAAAGTGATATTTTGTTTTGCAGGTTGCAGCACTCCCTCTCTTTCATGTTGTTGAAAACACAAAAATCACCTTTGTTTAATTTTGATTACAGCAAATAATGCCCTATATGGCGGTCAACTAGCTAGCTGGTCGGACTATGTCTTTGATTACAGAAATAATGCCCAATATGGCGGTCTACTAGCTAGCTGGTCGGACTATGTCTTTGATTACAGAAATAATGCCCAATATGGTGGTCTACTAGCTAGCTGGTCGGACTTGAGGGTCGCATCCTGTTGCAGTAAAACAATTTTGCTCCGATCTTTGAGGCTCTTTTAGAGATGGTCAACTGTTCGTTTATAACAACTAGCTGTCTTCTGTCTACTGTATCGACCAGCTGTCTTCTGTCTACTGTATCGACCAGCTGTCTTCTGTCTACTGTATCAACTAGCTGTCTTCTGTCTACTGTATCAACTAGCTGTCTTCTGTCTACTGCATCAACTAGCCGTTTTCTGTCTACTGTATCAATTCTTGTATCAGAAAGAAACCGAAAATATCGAATCCATTTGAGGAAAATCAGAAATGTTTCCTGAAAAGTAAACACACTCGAAAATAAAAATTGTAAACGGTTATTTTTAAATTATTACAAACATGGCGGACCACAAAATAACAGGTACAATTAGCAAACCTATTATTAAACATTAGGTATTCCACTATTACAACACCCAAACAAAAGATCGAGCTGGACGTATTCCAAGGTCGAAAGTACCAGAAACCAAGGCATGAAATAAAAGAGAAAAAACACATATGTAAGTAACTAAGTTCGTGTATTCTCAGATCAAGGATATGACCTCTACTATATGGAATGTTATTGTGGTCTTTGTTGATAAAATACTGGTCCACACCCAGCCTGTTTTATCAGCGTGTTACTCATTTCTCGGTCTTTTATCTATATCATACAGTTAGGTTTCACTTTTAATATGAATGTAGCAAACCTGTCTTCTCTTTCAGGTTCACGTGTAAATTATCTCTTTCTGACTTCAACCACTAAATTAAACTAATACTTAATAATTTACAGATTAATCTGAGAAACAGAATACGTCCATACATCTCACTCTGTAAGATAAACTTGTAGGTTAGGAAAGTGTTATTTACGGTTGGTACTGTAAGATAAACTTGTAGGTTAGGAACGTGTTATTTACGGTTGGTACTGTAAGATAAACTTGTAGGTTAGGAATGTGTTATTTACGGTTGGGACTGTAAGATAAACTTGTAGGTTAGGAACGTGTTATTTACGGTTGGTACTGTAAGATAAACTTGTAGGTTAGGAACGTGTTATTTACGGTTGGTACTGTAAGATAAACTTGTAGATTAGGAACGTGTTATTTACGGTTGGGACTGTAAGATAAACTTGTAGGTTAGGAACGTGTAAGATAAACTTGTAGGTAGTATTCTTGTAAGTTCACAGCCTCATCACATCTCTTTGCTGTTCATGAATTATACAGTCTAACTATCCTTAAAAAAGTTCATTGATTTACGTTTTTATACATGAAAAAAGTGGGTTCTACGTACTTTTCACGTTTTAGTGGGTGGTGGCTTTTAACATTAGAAGTAGAGTTTATGTATTTAGGTTTGACAACCTATCGTGTTCCCTTCTGCTATAAACAGTTGTATATTTTTTATCTTCAAATCGTGAAGTGATTTTTTAAGGTACTTTCAAGTTTCTAAGTGCGAGTTATCAGTTCTCAGGTGTTTTAACCAGCAGACTGTACTAGGATAACAGAAGTATAAATAAGTATCAGAATAGGATAAAGGATTTTTATGCTGACCGAATGAAAACTTTCAGGGTCACGAACATCAGTTTTGACCCGACCTTTAACGGAATCAGGTTAAACGTTAACCTCGTGACGTTGACCCGAAGAAGTAATTCACGAGGTCGCTCAACTCTTTCTGCTTTACATGATATACTGCCCTCGTGAACTGACACCCACTCGTGCCAGATAACAGGTTCTATATCACTAGAGTTAACGCCGTTTTCAAAACGTGTTGTTGTTGCATTTTTATTCTTATTTTCCAACAGACTTAAGATTTTCAGCAACACTTCCAATATTATATACTCTGGTGGCGTTTGTTTTGATTTTATACAGTTTTTAATTATTTGTCTTATGAACAGTTAATTTCACCTTCAAAAGTTCTATTTTTCAACCTCTAGATGGAAGTGCGTTTGACTTTTTAAAATTTGCAATATTACTTTCTAAACTGGTTAAACTTTTTCATTATAATTCTCCCGATTTCTTTTTGTTTAGAGATCATCTGAAGAAACATTACATGAAATTGAACTTTCACAAAATTAAAAAAAAGAATATATTTTTAAATGTTATATTTATTGATAAAAATCACGTGAGGCACGTTTTTAATTTAGCTGGGAAATATTAGCAGACTTTCTATGAATGGAACTCACATTTCAGACTTTATTACTTTTATAAACCTCAACATCGATTTGTTTTCATTAACTCAGTATTTTATAGTCAGTCTAACACTTGTAGGATAATACAGTGAGTGAGTTATGCTTGTATATTGTTGGATTCATGTAGGGTAATACAGTGAGTGAGTTATGCTTGTATATTGTTGGATTCCTGTAGGGTAATACAGTGGGTGAGTTATGCTTGTATATTGTTGGATTCCTGTAGGGTAATACAGTGAGTGAGTTATGCTTGTATATTGTTGGATTCCTGTAGGGTAATACAGTGAGTGAGTTATGCTTGTATATTGTTGGATTCCTGTAGGGTAATACAGTGAGTGAGTTATGCTTGTATATTGTTGGATTCCTGTAGGGTAATACAGTGAGTGAGTTATGCTTGTATATTGTTGGATTCCTGTAGGGTAATACAGTGAGTGAGTTATGCTTGTATATTGTTGGATTCCTGTAGGGTAATACAGTGAGTGAGTTATGCTTGTATATTGTTGGATTCATATAGTTTAATACAGTCGATGATTTATTCTTATGTATTGCTAAATTCCTGTAGGGTAATACAGTACGTGATTTATTATTGTATATTGTTGGATTCCTGTAGGATAGTTGAGTGAGTGAGTTATTCTTGCCTGTTGTTTGATTCAGTTCAGAACAGTTGTTGTTAAAGCAACTGTTTGTTTGAAAGGTAAATATTGTAGATATAATAACTGTTTTTCCATAAGTTTACTGTTGTTAATGAAGCCACGGTTTACTCATAGGGTAATTAATGTTGATGAAGTAGCTATTTGTTTTATAATTTCGCACAAATCTACTCGAGAGCTATCTGCGCTAGCCGTCCCTAATTTTGCAGTGTAAGAGTAGATAGAAAGCAGCTAGTCATCACCACCCACCTCCAACTCTTGGGCTTCTCTTTTACCAAGAAATAGTGGGTTTGAAAGTCACATTACAACGCCCTCACGGCTGAAAGGGTAAGCATGTTTGGTGTGACGGGAATTTGAACTCGAGATCCTGGGATTACAAGTCGAGTGGCTTAACCAGCTGGGCAACTGTTTGTTAACAGAGTAACTATTGAAGATGTAATAATTGTTTGCTCTTAGAGTAACTTTTTAACATGCTATATCAACTATTTTGGATTGAAGGAGTAATTACTGTGCTCTTCATTATCTGTCTTTAAGGTGAACTCGACCACAACTATACATGTTTAATTCCAGCTGACTTTCAATGGTACTTTCAGTGATAGTATTGATCAAAATGTTTAATATAATTATTTCTGTTGTTTTAATATGTCATATTTTCAATAAATATATTATTTTGTAATTTTCGTTTTTTATATTTTTAGACTAACCTAAAACTTCCAAGTTAGCCAAACGTCATGAGATATTACTGGGTTTACGGTCGAAAATATTTGTAACGGCAACCATATCTAGCTAATGAAACAAACAAGGTATGTTAATGTTTATATATAAAAACGTGCAAGCACTGTATTTTACTCATTATAGCTCTGATAACCTTACTGTTGTAGAAAATTAAATACATGTAACATGTTTCCTGCAAATTAATGTGTAATATATAGAACACGAAATTAACAAGACAAATAAAGGTGACACCTACTTCTTTATCCTATTTTTCTAATTACACACGTGTGTACATCTGTCTGTCGTGTTCCGAATTTTGTTCCTCGAAGTGAACTAACGTATTAATACACCAGTGTAAAAACTACGAATATTCTTAGTTTATACCCTACATAAACGAGTCTTGTCTAACGTCTTAACTGACACGTGTAAGGAGATACGTTTTTGTGAAAACTGTAACACGAACTGTCACATTTTACTAACATTAATTTTAACACATGATGCGTAACATTTTTGATCCATGTTTCTGATTTTACCTTTTTCCGTGTTTAACTAAACCAAGGATTATGTTTCATTTCCCACTTATATTTCTCTTCTGAATCAACTAAAAAACGTGAATCCATTTTTTATAGTGAATCGTTTGCTTTGTTAAACAGTAAAACCTTATAGAAATTTGAACATTTACTAGAACAGGTATATCGCAACATATGCTATTATCTTGTTGGCTTTTATAAAGATTTATTGACTTCAAATTGTCCTCGGGTGAGACACAAACCCTTGTGCAGATTTGTGTTTATGAACAAAGGAACAAGAATTTTTTTCATGGATATAAAGTCTGTCATTCTACTATAAAAACTGAAACATATTAACCAATACAATGCACACTATGGCTTTTAGTAAAACATATTAACCAATGCAATGCACACTACTGCTTTTAGTAAAACATATTAACCAATACAATGCACACTATGGCTTTTAGTAAAACATATTAACCAATGCAATGCACACTACTGCTTTTAGTAAAACATATTAACCAATACAATGCACACTATGGCTTTTAGTAAAACATATTAACCAATACAATTCCCACTACTGCTTTTAGTAAAACATATTAACCAATACAATGCACACTATGGCTTTTAGTAAAACATATTAACCAATACAATTCACACTACTGCTTTTAGTAAAACATATTAACCAATACAATTCCCACTACTGCTTTTAGTAAAACATATTAACCAATACAATTCCCACTACTGCTTTTAGTAATAAACTACAACAGGAACAAGGAAACGTGTTGTTCAAAAATTTGGTTTGGTTTGAATTTTCCTCAAAGCTATACGAGGGCTATCTGCACTAGCTATCCCTTATTTAGTGGTATAAGACTAGAGGGAAGGCAGCTAGTCATCACTACCCACCGCCAACTCTTGGTTTAGTGTTTTACCAACGAACAACGAGGTTGATCGTGACATTGAAAGGGGAAGCATATTTGATGGGACGGGAATTCGAACCCACGACCCTCAGGCAATAAAAAGAGCACATTAACCATCTTGCCATGCCGACCCTGAAAAGAGATGACCTGGAAGGTCATATATCAATTCCTAGAAGTTTTAAAGTGAATAACCAAGAAGTCCTACAGCAGTTAACCTAAACGTCTTCAGATAACTTAGTCATTCTTATAGGATGACCTCTAACGTAGAATAACAAATATCCAAGTTTTTCTTTTCTGTGATTGTTTTGGAACGCTGTCCTTCATTGCTGAATTACAAAGTTCAGTTTTTCATTCTGATTGTTTTGGAACAATAGCCTCCACTGCTGAAGTACGCACGTCCAAATTTCTTTTACAAATAGGTTGTGGTGATTACCTCGATTTACGTCATGAAGGTAGGGGAGTCTCGTGTTTTCCACCTCACACCAACAAGAAGTTACGTATGTGGAGAGTCGGATTACAGAGAACAGGATTTACGTGTAGAACCCTCAGTTTTAACGTAGCTTTCCTTAGCTGCAGCACACGTTTCACCGCGCTCAGTCTGGTGATTGTCAGGACGTGAAATCATTTTTTTGTTTCCACAAAAAGTGGTACCATGATGATACACTCAGTCGGAATGATTTATCAATCATGACGTCTAAAAGTTTGGGGTTTTGGTTTCTAAGTTTCTCCATCTTTTTCCTTGTCGGACGTAAGTATCTTTTCTTTACCTGTGTTTGTTAGATTAAGGTAGAATATTTTGAGCTTGAGATGAGAATATGACGATGGTAAGTATGATTTTATAAGATTTTATTGTGAGAACATCCTTACCGAGTTAGTGTATCAAGCAGCATTATTAACAGTATCTGTCAACATTATTAACAGTAACTGTCAACATTATCAACGGTAACTGTCAACATTATCAACGGTAACTGTCAACATTATCAACAGTAACTGTCAACATTATCAACAGTAACTCTCAACATTATCAACGGTAACTGTCAACATTATCAACAGTAACTGTCAACATTATTAACAGTAAATGTTAACATTATTAACAGTAACTGTCAACATTATTAACAGTAATTGTGGACATTATTAACAGTAACTGTTAACATTATCAACAGTAACTGTCAGCATTATTAACAGTAAATGTTAACATTATTTACATTAACTGTCAACATTATCAACGGCAACTGTCAACATTATCAACAGTAACTGTCAACATTATCAACAATAACTGTCAACATTATCAACAGTAACTGTTAACATTATCAACAGTAAATGTTAACATTATTAACAGTATCAGTCGACATTATTAACAGTAACTGTAATTTTTAACCGTATTTGTCAACAATTAATTCTTCTCATGGTCTGTAGGAAGGAATGAGCTAATACCAGCTAATGTAACCACTTAGTTACTAATGGTTCGAAACAAAAAATATATAGTTACATAATGTTTTCTTAACTTACTTGTGTTTAAAGTAACCGTTATTTTTCTAATAAGACAATTGAGTGGTTTGATTGAAAGTGTCCATTCATAGTATTAGTACTAATTCCAAACACTATTTTAATCGACACAAATTTATTAAATTTTAAAACACAATTTTAGCAAAACAAGTGTATTGTATGTTCCTCTATACCCCAGACCTGGTAGAAAGTTGGTTTAAATAAATGGTGTAGATATATGGATTATCTCTTACAAATACACGCACATTCAAGAATTTTGTTGTTGTTGTTGTTGTTTTGAATTAAGCACAAAGCTACACAATGGGCTATCTGTGCTCTGCCCACCACGGGTATCGAAACCCGGTTTTTAGCGTGTAAGTCCGCAGACATACCGCTGAGCCACTGGGGGGCACATTCAAGAAATAAACACATTTTACAATTTCTAATCCATCGAATTGTCATGTGCCTCTTATGCGATGTATTTTAATAAACTGTTAAATAATTATTTATAGATTAGGTTAATTATATTAATTAGTTTATCTCACTGTTACACTGTAAAAAGATAACGACAGTTTAAAGGCGAATTTTCAATAAATTTAATAATTGCCTTAGAAACTGTACTTTGGTTAGATATAATTCCTGTGTGGTTGCCTCATTTTAAAACACTTTTGTTTTTGGGTAAAAAATGAAACAAAATATGCGGATACTTTAACTCAAGTTCCTCTCGGTCATTCGGCTGTTTCCATGACGTTTTACATTACGTAATAGTTGCCAAATACTCTTCGTTGCGCGCCGACCATTTTGTTCCTTTCAGTGCTGGTGTTTTATGTAAATCTATCGGTACCTTTTTTCGGATTACACACTTTGTGAGACTATTTTTCGTCTTGATATTGGTACGTTATGTTTGTTTTATGATAACATGGTTCACTGCGTTGCTCATGTTTGTAAAAACGGTTTGTCATCGGGCAAAAGCTTCTTTTCGTTTTCGTGCAAGAAGAAGGAACCGGTGAGGTGGCGACAGTGGGTGCGGATGGTCAATAGGATGATTTGGACTCCTTCACACCATGCAAAGCTTTGTCAAGGTCACCTTGAACGCTCATGTTTTGTGTCGGATCCCCCTGTGTTGGATTCCGTGGGTTTCAAGCCAGGCAGGTTAAGACTGTAAAAACCAACAGCAGTAGACAGGATCGTCCCCACCATGTTTCCCAGACCACATGAAACCGTCACAGGGAAAGAATCAAATTTTCACTTTGTAAAACATTTTCCTACATAACTTGACAAAGATGCTATACGAAGAAGTAATAAGATAGGCAGTAAAGAGAAACCATTACTGATGTATTATATATTTAACAACGGTGGTATGGGTAAAGAAAACACAAGTAGAGGAGCTAACAACGATAACAGAAGAAGGTCGAAACGTTGTTCGCTCCTCTACTAGTACTTTTTCTACCCATAACAGCCGTTTATAAATATATAATTTTCTCTACACGTCATCACGAATTACTGATGTATGTTCTCATTGGAGCATATAATCACACATCTATCCTGACCAAGGTACTATTAATTGTTATATGTATGTACTGGAATACATAAACACATATACATATATCCTGACTGACGTATTGTTAATTGTTATATCTATGTATCAAAATCTATAAACACACATATATCTTAACTAAGGTAATATTAATTGTTATATCTATGTATTGGAATACATAAAAACACATATATCGTGACCGAGGTACTATTAGTTGTTATATGTGTGTATTGGAATCCATAAACACACATAAAACAAAATGTACTTTATTTAGAAGTTACAGGTCTGGGACCCCTTTAAAGTACTCTCCTCTCCAACGCACACATTTATCCTAATGGTGTTTCCACTTGTTGAAACAGTCCTGGTACGCTTCTTTTGTAATGTCCTCCAGCTCCTTCGTCGCATTTGCATTAATCTCGGGAATCGTTTCAAATCTTCTTCCTTTCAAGGGTCTTTTGAGTTTGGGGAACAAGAAAAAATCGCAAAGAGCAAAGTCAGGTGAGTAGGGGGGTGGGGAAGAACAATGATCGAGTGTTTGGCCAAAAACTCACGAGTTCTGAGGCACAAATTTCGCAGCAACGCGGTGAATCTTCATTTTTTCGGTCAAAATCTCGTAAAAAGATCCAACTGATATCCCAGACTCTTCAACAAGCTCCCTGATAGTCAGACGTCGATTTGCCTGCACCAGGGTGTTGATTTTGTCGACGTGTGGGTCGTCAGTTGACGTGGAAGGACGTCCAGGACGCTCATCATCTTGAAAGGACTGTCGACTATCCTTAAAACGTTCATGCCACTTTAAACATGCCGTACGCTTCATAACAACATCACCGTAAGCCGTGTTAAGCATAGCAAAAGTTTCAGTTGCAGATTTTCCAAGTTTAACACAAAATTTCACAGCAAGTCGTTGCTCCTTCAGGTCATTCATTCTAAAATCCTCCAAACGAAAAAATCGCACTTCACTTAAAACCAAGTAGCTAATACACAAATGAAGATATCTGCAATCAGGAGATGCCGTCGTAATCAGCTGATCTGTACAAACCTAGCAACACCAAGCGGATTCCTGTGGAACCAACTAGAACCGCGCAATTCAAACAGTCCGCGTATTTTTTGAACAGACCTCATATGTCTTGGAATCTATAAACACATATATAACAATTAATAGTCTCTCTGTTAGGATATACGTGTGTTTATGTATCCCAATACATACTTATAACAGTTTATAGTTCCTCTGTCAGGATATATATATGTATTGGAATATCTAAACCCACATATATCTTGACTAAGGTAATATTAATTGTCACATGTATGTATTGAAATCTATAAACACACGTATATCTTGACAGGAGTATTATTGTTACATACATGAATTTATTAGATTCTATAAATATCATATGTTTATAACTTGATTAATATTAATTAACTATACATACAAAGGCCACATATTTATTTATTGGAGTAATATGTATCAGTTGTATTTAGTTATTCGAGTAATATTTATTAGTTACACGTATTTAATGCAGTGATGTGAACACCATGTTTTTACCTCGAATAATAATATACATTAATTATATTATCACCAAATTCATGTTGATGGTGTGGTGTTTATTCTGTCACATTTCTTTAATGTTTTAGAAGACATAATGACACTGTATGTTAGTGTTCTAGTACACACAGTTACACTGTATGTTAGTGTTTTAGTGGACATAATGACACTGTATGTTAGTGTTCTAGTACACACAGTTACACTGTATGTTAGTGTTCTAGTAGACATAATGACACTGTATATTAGTGTTCTAGTACACACAGTTACACTGTATGTTAGTGTTTTAGTGGACATAATGACACTGTATATTAGTGTTCTAGTAGACATAGTGACACTGTATATTAGTGTTCTAGTAGACATAGTGACACTGTATGTTAGTGTTCTAGTAGACATAGTGACATTGTATGTTAGTGTTTTAGTGGACATAATGACACTGTACATTAGTGTTCTAGTAGACATAGTGACACTGTATATTAGTGTTCTAGTAGACATAGTGACACTGTATATTAGTGTTCTAGTAGACATAGTGACACTGTATGTTAGTGTTCTAGTAGACATAGTGACACTGTATATTAGTGTTCTAGTAGACATAGTGACACTGTATGTTAGTGTTTTAGTACACACAGTGGCACTGTATGTTAGTGTTCTAGAAGACATAGTGACACTGTATGTTAGTGTTCTAGTAGACATAGTGACACTGTATGTTAGTGTTTTAGTACACACAGTGGCACTGTATGTTAGTTTTGTGGATATATAATATTTATTGTCAATGTGTTTTACGACATACTTTATTAAGTGTAATCACATTAAGGTATTGTTTAATATGAAGTGAGTTATTATCTGTCCATCATGCTGGTTACTTATCACACTGATTTATCATCAGTTGTCTGACAGGCCCACCCGTTGTTAGCTGTGTAAGTACGTGTTACAGAAATTGGTCTCTGTTGTGTGACCTAGTGGTCTGCCACCAGAAATAAGTGTTTAAGAGTCAACAAACAATTAGAGGTGCTGTCACACAACTTTCTGGCTTTTGTAAACAGCGATTTTATTGGGGAAATGATGGGTTGTCAGAGCCTGTTTCGATTTAAAAACAAACAACAGAACAAAACAAACTGACAACAGGAAAAGAAGATTTCTCGCCCGGGTGACCAGAAAGTGACATTCCCCCAACACATTCAAATAGCGGATAAAATGTTAGCATGTTCGCCTTCACTCTCATTACATAGTGACATAGTTATTGTCTTTTGAACTATTAGAGGTTATTGAGAATACCATAACCTAATATTTGTCATTAAAAGTTTTCAGGCTTCCTTCTCTAGGAGGCCCGGCAAGGTGGTTAAGGCGTTCGACTCGTAATCTGAGGGTCGCGGGTTCGAATCCCCGTCGCACCAAATATGCTCATCCTTTTAGCCGTGATAGCGTTAGAATGTGATGGCCAATTCCACTATTCGTTGGTAAAATAGTATTCCACAAGTTGGCGGTAGGTGGTGATGACTAACTGCCTTCCCTTTAGTCTCACACTGCAAAATTAGGAACGGCTGGTGCAGAGAATCCTTGTGTAGCTTTGCGCGAAAATTTAAAACAAACAAACCCTCTTTCAGAGGACATCAAACACAATACATTCAGGAAACTCCGCTAACTTCACCCGTCCTCGTGCTTACCAGACGAAAGTGAAGTTAGCCAAAAATTCCAAAAATTAAATGAAATTACTTTAATGATCTGTATTTTTGTATCGTGAACAATGAGACAATTTATAGCATTTTATTACACAAGAAATTTGTGGTTGAGTTTTCCTGTTTTTGTAAGTAGTTTATCCTAAATAGATTATAGGTCATTGTTATTAATACGTCCTCTAAGGAGATATACACTGTTAACAAACATTTTAAACTAAAAGACTTAAAACTGTTTAACGCTTAGATATTCAACTAGCAGTTGTATCTTCATTACATGTTATAGAGCTGGTGTTTAACACTTAGACATTTAACTGATAGTTATATTTTTATTACGTTTTCTGGAGCTGCTGTTCAGCACGTAGGCACTCAACTGATAGTTGTATTTTTATTTCATTACGTGTTATAGAGCTGCTGTTCAACACGTAGACATTCAACTGATAGTTGTATTTTTATTTCATTACGT
Organism: Carcinoscorpius rotundicauda; assembly: GCA_011833715.1. Classification (NCBI taxonomy): domain Eukaryota; kingdom Metazoa; phylum Arthropoda; class Merostomata; order Xiphosura; family Limulidae; genus Carcinoscorpius; species Carcinoscorpius rotundicauda. Next base: position 186,391,409 of record CM022391.1, read on the forward strand.
GTTATAGAGCTGTTGTTTTGCACAGACATTCAACTGATAGTTGTATTTTCATTTCATTACGTGTTATAGAGCTGTTGTTTTGCACAGACATTCAACTGATAGTTGTATTAGTAGATAAGTAATTACCTGGACTTACAACAGTCAGTACTATTATATTCATATAGATAAGTAGTTATATGAAGATACAAGAGATAGTATTATTATATTTATATAGATAAGTAGTTATATGGATATAAAACAGGCAATACTATTATGGTCATAGAGATTAGTAGTTACACAGACATAGAACAAACAATACTATTATTTTTATATAGCTATGTAGTTACACAGGCATACAAGAGACGGTACTATTATATTTGTATAGATAAATAGTTACATAAATAAACATCAGACAGTACTATTATATTTATATAGATAAGTACTTACATGGACATACAATAGACAATACTATTATATTTACACAGATAAGTAGTTACATGGACATACAATGGGCAGTACTATTATATTTATAAAGATAAGTAGTTACGTGGACATAGAACAAATATTAATATTATATTTATATAGTAAGTAGTTACATTGACATTCAACATACAGTATTATTATATTTATATTGATAAGTAGTTACATGGACATACAACATACAGTATTATTATATTTATATAGTTAAGTAGTTACATTGACATTCAACATACAGTATTATTATATTTATATAGATAAGTAGTTACATGGACATACAACATACAGTATTATTATATTTATAAAATATACTATTTTAATCTTTATATTGTTGGCTGATTGTTTTGGATTGTTCTGTTGAGATAATTATACTGTAAATAATAATAGTAAAGTCCAGTTAACTTCAAAATAAGATTAATATTTGATCTCTTCAACTTTAAATTTTAACGTTGGATGATGGGCCTAACTCTAGGAATAAACGATACCTAAATAGAAATTCGTTGTTGGTTGTTTCTTATTTCTTGGTTGGTACACAAGATAATATTTACAGATCAGATTGGCAAAACCTGAAATATTAAGTAAGTCATCTTACAATGATTACTATTATTATGTTAACTAACTCTAGTGTAACTCGCTTTATAAATACAGCATAAAAATGTTGAAAGTTTTAAACTTTTAGACTCGTCTAGACCGAAAGCATAGGCTAGAAATGTATTTTTAGTAGCTTTAAAACAAGATAATTGTATCAACTACAAGTTATAGAATATGATATTTGAAATTACTTGTTTTTATTTGAAAGTTTCAGTTTTCGGATGTTGTAGGAAGTTGTTCAATATCTGATAAGACGACTTATAACCGACACACAACCTTCCACTTGTGTGTATATATATATATATATATATTCTCTACAAGTGGGTCTTCTCGTTATCTCTGAAAACCTTCCTCTCCTGTGGCTGAGAGGGAAGTCTGGGTGACTGTAACGCCAAAACTGACTTGTGATACTCGCTGTGGGAAGAGTACAGTCCGTTATGTAGCTTTGGATTAACAGCAAACAAAATTAAAACCCATGCAAATAGAGTAATTATTCAAACACATATAAACGTGGTAAATGTTATAACGTCTAAATGTAGTAATTAGACACGTTTAAATCTTGTAATGAAACACGTTTAAATGTAGTGATTAGACACGTTTAAATCTTGTAATGAAACACTTCTAAATGTAGTGATTAGACACGTTTAAATCTTGTAATGAAACACTTCTAAGTGTAGTGATTAGACACGTATAAATCTTTTAATGAAACACGTTTAAATGTAGTGATTAGACACGTTTAAATCTTGTAATGAAACACGTCTAAGTGTAGTGATTAGACACGTATAAATCTTTTAATGAAACACGTTTAAATGTAGCGATTAGAGACGTGTAAATGTAATGAAACATATCTAAATGTAGTGATTAGACACGTTGAAATGTAATGAAACATGTCTAAATGTAGTGATTAGAGACGTGTAAATGTAATGAAACATGTCTAAATGTAGTGATTAGAGACGTGTAAATGTAATGAAACATGTCTAAATGTAGTGATTAGAGACGTGTAAATGTAATGAAACACGAGTAAATGTAGTGATTAGACACGTTGAAATCTCGTAATGAAGCACGTCTAAATGTAATGAAACACGTTTAAATGTAGTGATTAGACACGTTGAAATGTAATGAAACATGTCTAAATGTAGTGATTAGAGACGTGTAAATGTAATGAAATATGTCTAAATGTAGTGATTAGAGACGTGTAAATGTAATGAAACATGTCTAAATGTAGTGATTAGAGACGTGTAAATGTAATGAAACACGAGTAAATGTAGTGATTAGACACGTTGAAATCTCGTAATGAAGCACGTCTAAATGTAATGAAACACGTTTAAATGTAGTGATTAGACACGTTGAAATGTAACGAAACATGTCTAAATGTAGTGATTAGAGACGTGTAAATGTAATGAAACATATCTAAATGTAGTGATTAGAAACGTGTAAATGTAATGAAACATGTCTAAATGTAGTGATTAGAGACGTGTAAATGTAATGAAACATATCTAAATGTAGTGATTAGAGACGTGTAAATGTAATGAAACATGTTTAAATGTAGTGAGTGATTAGAGACGTGTAAATGTAATGAAACATATCTAAATGTAGTGATTAGAGACGTGTAAATGTAATGAAACATATCTAAATGTAGTGATTAGAGACGTGTAAATGTAACGAAACATATCTAAATGTAGTGATTAGAGACGTGTAAATGTAACGAAACATATCTAAATGTAGTGATTAGAGACGTGTAAATGTAACGAAACATATCTAAATGTAGTGATTAGAGACGTGTAAATGTAACGAAACATATCTAAATGTAGTGATTAGAGACGTGTAAATGTAACGAAACATATCTAAATGTAGTGATTAGAGACGTGTAAATGTAACGAAACATATCTAAATGTAGTGATTAGAGACGTGTAAATGTAACGAAACATATCTAAATGTAGTGATTAGAGACGTGTAAATGTAACGAAACATATCTAAATGTAGTGATTAGAGACGTGTAAATGTAACGAAACATATCTAAATGTAGTGATTAGAGACGTGTAAATGTAAAAACATATCTAAATGTAGTGATTAGAGACGTGTAAATGTAAAAACATATCTAAATGTAGTGATTAGCATCTGCTGTCTGTTCAAATATTCTTAATTTAATAACAAACATTGTTAAAGCTTGATTAGTGTCCCCAATTGAAATTCAGTAGCGTGACTTATTAGTACCAGTTCGATAATTATATTGTGAGTCATCAGTACCAGTTCAATAATAATATTGTGAGTCATCAGTACCAGTTCTATAATAATATTGTGAGTCATCAGTACCAGTTCAATAATAATATTGTGAGTCATCAGTACCAGTTCTATAATAATATTGTGAGTCATCAGTACCAGTTCAATAATAATATTGTGAGTCATCAGTACCAGTTCTATAATATTGTGAGTCATCAGTACCAGTTCTGTAATAATATTGTGAGTCATCAGTACCAGTTCTATACTGATATTGTGAGTCATCAGTACCAGTTTCATAATAATATTGTGAGTCATCAGTACCAGTTTCATAATAATATTGTGAGTCATCAGTACCAGTTTCATAATAATATTGTGAGTCATCAGTACCAGTTTCATAATAATATTGTGAGTCATCAGTACCAGTTTCATAATAATATTGTGAGTCATCAGTACCAGTTTCATAATAATATTGTGAGTCATCAGTACTAGCTCAATTCTGATGTTGTGACTTTTTAATAAATATAATTATGAGAGTGTTTTTCTTCTAAACCTGAGTTTGTCAAACTAATAAATATTTCATTAATTAAAAGTTTGGATATTTTTGAACGATGATGTTCGGACTTTTCCCGTTTATTTAACATGACGTCATCTTGTCAGCCCTAATGGACCACTGTTAATTCTGCAACAAATCTGATATTATGTTATCTTTCTGTTTAGTTAGACGTTTAGTGTTAGGTACACTTACCTTCTCTTCCTGGTATATCTTCATGAACTGAAAAGTGGGTTGTATCAAGGCTATATGAAGCTATCTGTCTTCTTACAGTCTGTCCTACTTATACCTTGGCCCGCCTCATGTTTTTTACGTACGTCATGCTTTCAGTAGTGACTGTGTCTGATGTTTTTTGTTTTTAACATGTGAGATTTTTCAGTCGTATGAAGGAAAAAAATGTGTGTGCCTTTAGATCAGCCAGAGAGTGATCTAAACATGTGTACAGTATTTAGCTAAAGTTGGTTTTTGTAACTTAACTTTCTATTAACATTATTATAATTTACAAAGAGATGAAATAAATGATCACAGACAAGGAAAACAACTCTCTTTTTTAACATAGTTACAAAAACTGGATTGGAATCTGGTTCTTAAAGATTATTCTACAATCATGAAGCGAAGTTGTCAAGGAAATGTATTTGAAGAATCTCATGTTAATAATTATTGACTAAATGGATTGGATTAAAAGCCAAACAAAAATTTCAACATACAATCACTTTTACAGATTAATACAGAATAATTAAACCTAGCAGCGAGATACTATTACACATTTCAAATACATTTTTCTGAAATATACGATTACTACTACAATTTCAGTTTACGATCAACATAAAAATTTACTTTCTACCTCTCTCGTTAAGACTTTCAAGTTAACACTTTCAATGTTAAGACTTTTAACAATAACACTTTCAATGTCCCTACAGCTTTACAACGATTCGTATATTTTGTGTAAATTCGTTATATGTATTATTTATCAGAATCATGAGCTACCATTAATAATATCACACTTAGGAAACTATTAGCAATTATAAATTATAGACATTCGTAAATAAACAAAGAACTTGGACAATTTGCAAACCCTACAAATGTAAGTTGTCATATAGCTTGTGCATCACAGCTTAATCTACGTTTAAATTGCAGTTATCCTAAAACTGACTCACTGTTGCATAGCAACTTCAAAGAGACAAGAAATTAAAACTGTAACACAATAAATTTGAATGATATAACACAACCTATATCGATTTCTTGTTGCATGTTAACTCGAATAATTCTTTGTAAAAAGTAAAAACTATTTTAATCTCTTTTGTTCACGGAGTTTGCTAAGTATGCACAACATATGCATACTTATTACTCTTTTAGTATGCACAACATATGCATAATTTTATAAGTAGAAATGTTTTGATTTATTCTAATAGTTGCACAGCTCCAAAGCAGACCTGCAAAACATCTTTCACCAGCTAGGCCTACTTTTGACTCTATAGTCGCGTGAGAATTTTCAAAAAAATATAAAAATGTAAGTCGGTGTTGATTCAAAAGTGAATTAAGCGCTAAGCATACGTATAAATTTATGCAATGTAAGTAATGATAAGTTGCTATGTTTATGAGATGTCACCAACCGTTTAAGTTAAAGCAGAACTGTTTGTGTTTTGTAAGCTTTTGTTGGATGGATTTGATCAAAAGTGATTCGCTGTTGAGTAAAAAGTGAAGAAAATTAAAATTTGTGTATTCTAGATTTCACACAAAGCTACTTCAGGGCTATCTGCGCTAGCCGTATCTAATTAAGTAGTGTAAGACTAAAGGGAAGGCAGCTAGTCATCAACACCCACCGCCAACTTTTGGCTACTCTTTAACAAACGAATAGTGGAGTTGACTATCACATTATAAAGCTCCTACAGCTGAAAGAGCAAGCATTTTTGGTACGACGGGGATTCAAACCCGCGGTCCTCGGATTACGAGTCGAACACCTTAACCCATCTGTCCATGCCGGGCCAAACTTGTAGAAAATTAAGATATTTTATTTTCAATATACAGACGTTTTCTTTCTTCAGTTTTAATTTATATTTACGTTATATATAAACTTGCTATATTCATTGTTATAGTTTACAAATCTGCCAGTCCTTAATGTTACTTTATTGCAACTTTAGTCAGCCACTTGTCAGATAAGAATGTATGAATTTACAGAGATATTTATGTTAGCGCCTTCTGGTGAAGACACTGAATTGAGGTCAAAATTGCGTGTTTAAGAAAGTTGAGTAAGTAGTCGTAACAAATAATCGAGTTTTTTTAAAGGGAAAATTAGTAACGGATGCCTCTTCACCACACCTCTAGAGAGGACTAACTCTTAAACTGGTTACACCCTTCAGTGGAAACTGTGGTCATAGAGCCTGTTACAATCTAAGTGTAGGTACTCATTGATGAAATCTGTTAGCCCTGGTGTTAAAATTCTCAAAGAATAATGATAATAAAAACTCGTTACACAGCTGGTAGATTACAATATTTGATTCTATTGTTACGTAGCAACGTTTAACCACCTTTGTCGACCGGTAAGGAACTGATAGAGATCAGCATTGTATTGTTCCACCGCTCCCTCCTGCTGGAACAGAATAATGAAGGACACGTCGTGGTGTTGTATGCTTTTATGGAAACGCTAGGTTACATTAAAATATAGGAAGGGAAAAATTAGACGTAGACTTGCTGTTAACTAACGAGAGAATAGAGACAAGATTCACGTTTTTCTTCTTTTTGTCACTTTTGTTCAACACTAAGTTTTGAAAACCACACTACTTATTTTTAGAAATTATTATTCAGGAAGTTATTCTACGGTATTGTAATGTTTCGTGAACAAAGTTGTGGTGTATCAGATCCAATAGGTTCTTCCGCATTGTGGTTACGGCCGGGATACGACAGACATATGTTAGCACTATTTTTCTGTTAGAATGCAAATAATGTTACTAAAATCCAGGATATAGTTCTAAATAGACGTTAGGATAGAGGAAGTCATCTAGGTAGAAATAGATCGGGCTCAGTATGGCCCGGTAGGTAGGGTGCTTTATTATAAATCTGAGGCTCGCGGGTTCGAATCCCCGTCACACTAAACATGCTCATCCTTTCAGTTGTGGGGATGTTATGAATGAAGATTAATTCCACGATTCGTTGGTAATAAAAGATTAGCACAAGAGTTGGCGGTGTGTGGTGATGACTAGCTGCCTTACCTCTAGCGTTACACTACTAAATTAGGGACGGAAAGTCTTCGTGTAACTCTACGCGACATTCCAATCAAACAGAACTAGACCTTTAGTTAAAGTTAGGCATTTAGCTAGAAATAGATCTTAACTTAGTCATGACATAAAAGAGTGTTTAGTGTTGATATTATTAATTTATTTATTTTGTGAGTAAATATTTGTGATTTAGTTTTGTTCATATCATGAGACTTAGAAGAAAATATTTTAAAGTAAATTTTTATGGCTTTAATTACGTAATTCGGTAGGAGTCGTATGTTGTGTTTATAACTTGTGACATCAATATTATAAAACGTCGCCCGAAATTTATTCATGTCGAGGAACAGACGATTTATTACTGAACATATAAATAGTATGAGATGAATGCGAAACAGCAGATAAAACGGATGAGCAAAGTCACTGAAAAGAGATGTTCGGAGGGATAAAAAGTGCTTAATATAGGCCTAATGGTTGATCTGTATTGGAGTGAAACTAATGGTGTTAAGAAAACCAAGAAGAATAGTTTACTTTGTCAAAGAGAATTCTAAAGTAACTGAACCTGCTGTGTGAACTTTGAGAAAAGCTGTACGATTTTTTGAAAGTAGGCCTATATTCAAAAAGTAAACATTTATTGTAATTAGGCCTAAATATGACAAAGATTTTGGAAGTACAGGATACAACGGGGATAACTTGACAAAACGTAAGTCTGCTGTGCTCGGATAGTTTGGTGATAGTAATAGAGTAAAATAGTTTAGCTTGTGAGCTGAAAGTTTAAAAGCAACTGATTAGGCCTAAGTGTACTTTTGAAAAGAACAAGAAAACTATAGTGTTTATGATATCCCCATTTATAGAATTAATATTAGAAAAAGAGTGCAAGAGAAGTAGAACTAATAAAATATTTTGGAGGCAATTTTTAACAGTATTAAAAAATCGTTGACCTTGACCGACATCCGAGAGGTTTGACAACCCTTTAGCTGAGACAGTGTAGAGGTGTCACCTTAACTGTTCATTTCTACCCTTCTCCTGTAAGGGAAATTAAAACCACCTGTCGACGTATTCTAGAAAAAAACCCCCAATAATATATGTTTTACTGTTGGTGATTTTTAAAGTATGTATGGATATAATTTAAGTTTAGTCTTAGTGCAGAGAACTCAAGCAATATGTTACTCTAACCTGGCTAGATTGTTTCGATTTTACTGACACTGCTGTTGAAGTTCAGTCTTAGCGTGGAGAACTGAAGCAACCCTAATCTGCTTGGATTTTTTTTAATCTTGAAAACTTTCAGCACAAAGTGGAAGAAAAACTGTTCAAAAATACTGTACTAAATAATGCATACACCCTTCCCTGGGGAGAAGATCGGTTTATTCACCCCTTGGTTTAAGTAATTGACCTGGCGTAGCTGTGGATAATTAACACACTTCTAGACAATGAATGTTTCACACCTACTGTGTGCTAGAAATGTCGACCCTGATTTCACTGACCTCCTGTTAGAAATACTACCTTTTGTGGTCGGTTTGAAATATAAACTCTTATGATTTGTTTTAAAACTCTTACTCGTGTTATTAACCTCATGCTTCGGTAGACAATTCATGCAAGTTTCTGTGTTGATAGTGGCCCCCCAGTGGCTCAGCGGTATGTCTGCGGACTTACAACACTAAAAACCGGGTTTCGATACCCGTGGTGGGCAGAGCACAGAGACCCCATTGTGTAGCTTTGTGCTTAATTCAAAACAACAACTCTTGCAAGAGTAAACATTTTATTAAATATAGAATGTTTATATTCTATTGCCATCTGGTGGCTACGTGTAAAAGTATTTAAAATCATAGCAGACGTAATACAATGTTTAGAAAAAGACGCCACTAACACACCATACTATCATCAAATGTTTGAAATATTACGTATATAAATTATTCAGTTAATATTTATATTAATTGTTTCTAGAATAAAATGAGTATTACAGATTAATATATTTAATTAAATAACTTATATTTTGACAGTCTGGATGTTCGATTTTCGTTTAGTAGCAATAACAGTTTCTCAAACATTCTGTACTTCATAATCAGTCATTCAGTTAAAACGATTTGAAACTTAAGAAGAATTTCATAAATAAATTACATAATAACTTTGTGAGAAAACTAAAAACACGTGTGTACAATAATAGGTCTGAGTAATTGGTGGCGCACAAAATATAATTATTTAGTTTGTAAACGTCTATGTGAGATTAAGTGTAGATAAGGTTAGTGAACTACACTTGAGTGAATTTCGATTTTAAAAGGAAGTACCTTTTACTGAAGAGTGACAAACAAATTCCTAGCAAACAGCATAACTCTTGAATATCTGATATAAAAGTCTGAATTCATTTTTTATAGCTTTATGTGGGTTTGCTTTCAGACAAACACACACGCAGAACGTTCGTTACAACACAATAGGATAGCTGGGTCCTGTTCCAACACCCTCATTTAGCGTTATAAATCTTCAGACTTTCCATTGAGCAACTAGGGCTGTGTGTTTTTCTTATAGCAAAGCCACATCGGGCTATATCTGCTGAGCCCACCGAGGGGTATCGAACCCCTGATTTTAGCCTTTTAAATCCGTAGACATACTGCTGTACTAGCGGGGAGCAACTGGGGAGCGCCACATAAAATTCAAACCCTGGATCAATGTTCTTTCAATTCTCAATTACACATCTTATTATAGAAACTATAAAACAGAGTAAGACAACAACAACGTGATATAGGATGTCACGATAAAGTGTTTTGGAAATATCTATAGTTCATTATAAGAAACTCTAAACATAAACTTTTCACGAAACATGACTCAACTGTATCAACAAACAAACGGTTCTTATGTTTTGTTACTGAGCACGTGTTCCACTCATATCGCTTCTATTTAATATTATAGAATATAGTGTTCAAAATTATTATTATTTATTACATTTTACACAGTGCCGGGCGTGGTCTAATAACACGCCTAGATAATAAGTACGAGAGAGAATACATGGTTTATGATATAATGTGAGTTCACGCTCCGCCACTTGGAGCTATCAGTTCGTAATAAAAGTGACAGTCAAAACCATTTGATTAGAGTAGTAGAGAGAAAGTATTAGCAATTCAAAGTTAAAGACGGCTAGCGAAAATTTTCTAAACAAATTTTGAAGGGAACGTTCGCCAAACGATGTAGTTTTTTCTCAGACGACCGAGTAAATTTAGAGTACTTTAAACACAAATTTATGAAGAAACTCTTGCTAAACGAGGGTTAGGGACTTTTGTGGTTTATACATTTTTTTTCTAGAAGTGTACTGCTGTATCGAAACACTGATAACATCTACCAATACTGTTACACATAATACTAAAGAGTAGCAACACCTGAAATAAAGGTGTAAGCAAAGAGCTCTATTGTTTCCGTGAAAACCACCCTTACTTAACAAGGTCACAAGAATGTTGTTTTTGTGTGTCTCGTGGTTTCCAATTCATTAGAATTTCAGTACAGATTCCCAACTTATTATTATCCACTACAGACACACAACTTATTACTATTTAGTACAGATATCCTACTTATTATTATCCACTACAGACACACAACTTATTACTATTTAGTACAGATATCCTACTTATTATTATCCACTACAGACACACAACTTATTACTATTTAGTACAGATATCCTACTTATTATTATCCAGTACAGACACACAACTTATTACTATTCAGTACAGATATCCTACTTATTTTTATCCACTACAGACACACAACTTATTACTATTTAGTACAGACATCCTACTTATTATTATCCAGTACAGACACACAACTTATTACTATTTAGCACAGATATCCTACTTATTATTATCCAGTACAGACACACAACTTATTACTATTTAGTACAGATATCCTACTTATTATTATCCAGTACAGACACACAACTTATTACTATTTAGTACAGATATCCTACTTATTATTATCCACTACAGACACACAACTTATTACTATTTAGTACAGATATCCTAACTATTATTATAGTAAAGACACTACAACCCCATTACTATTTACTATAGAATACAGATATCCTACCTATTATTATCCACTGTACATCTATTTACTTGGCGGTTGTCTGTCGTTTTATTCTCTGTATTTATATGTTTACTTGTTGCTCATCTGTTATTTTACCATATTCAACCATATTTCTTAGTGTTTAATCCACTTGAAACTGGTATTTGTTTGTAGTTTTGTTTACTCTCTCTTGTCATCATGTTGTTGTCGTGTTCAGCTAATTAGGTTTTAAAACTTATGAGCTTATTGCTAACGTCAGAACAGGTAGAGCTGTCTTTGTAAATACCATAAAATAGGGGAATCTCTATTGTGGTTAAATTCTTTATTTTAATCAATACACAATCTTAAATGTTAAGATAAAAATTTTTATGATGTCAGAAGTCAAAACATAATTACAGCAGCAAGAATCACGGACAAGTTTACGTCATTATGTTCATGACTGTTTGTTTTAAATTACCTTCGTTTCACCTTTTGACGTTTTTTCAACGGTAAATAGAAAGACATTTCCAGTTATTACGTGTCACAGCAGGCATACTCAACAACTATCAACAGAAACTGTTTAGTTTAATTACATCATAAGATTTGAAGAGGTAAATTGTATTTGTGGTGACCCAACTGTTTGATAACTCACCAGTAGCCTTCAGACTTTGCAAATTATAATTCAATTTCTGATCAGGCGCAATTAAAGCAAACAATGACTGCAGGGGTTCCAAGTGGTTTTGTTTATGTTAGCTCTTGTGACAACTAGGAAGATGGTAGTAGATCAGAATATTTAGTTGTCTGATCTGTGTTGTATATCTGAGGATCTAGTGTCTGATCTGTGTTGTAGATCAGAAGATCTAGTGTCTGATTTGTGGTTGTAGATCAGAGAACCTAGTGTCTCATCTGCAGTAGTAGATCAGAATATCTAGTGTCTGATCTGTGGTAGTAGATAAGAAGATCTGATTGTAGATCAGAGAATCTAATGTTTGATTTGCAGTAGTAGATCAGAATATTTAGTGTCTGATTTATGGTAGTACATAAGAAGATCTAATGTCTGATTTGCAGTAGTAGATCAGAAGATCTAGTGTCTGATCTGTGGTAGTAGATAAGAAGGTCTGGTGTCTGATTTGTGGTTGTAGATCAGAGGATCTATTGTCTGATTTGCAGTAGTAGATCAGAATATCTAGTATCTGATTTTGTGGTAGTAGATAAGAAGATCTTGTATGTGATCTGTGGTATAGGTCAGAGAATCTAGTGTCTGATCTGTAGTTGTAGATCAGAGGATCTAGTGTCTGATCTGTGATTGCAGATAAGAAGATCTAGTGTCTGATCTGTGGTTGTAGATCAGAAAATCTAGTGTTTCATTTACAGTAGTAATTCAGAAGATCTAGTGTCTGATCTGTGGTATTAGATCAGAGGATCTGGAGTCTGATCTGTGGTAGTAGATCATAGGGTCTAGTTTCTGATCTGTGGTAGTAGATCATAGGGTCTCATGTCTGATTTGTGGTTGTAGATCAGAGGATCTATTGTCTGATTTGCAGTAGTAGATCAGAATATTTAGTGTCTGATTTATGGTAGTACATAAGAAGATCTAATGTCTGATTTGCAGTAGTAGATCAGAAGATCTAGTGCCTGATCTGTGGTAGTAGATAAGAAGGTCTGGTGTCTGATTTGTGGTAGTACATAAGAAGATCTAATGTCTGATTTGCAGTAGTAGATCAGAAGATCTAGTGCCTGATCTGTGGTAGTAGATAAGAAGGTCTGGTGTCTGATTTGTGGTTGTAGATCAGAGGATCTATTGTCTGATTTGCAGTAGTAGATCAGAATATCTAGTGTCTGATTTTGTGGTAGTAGATAAGAAGATCTTGTATGTGATCTGTGGTATAGGTCAGAGAATCTAGTGTCTGATCTGTGGTATTAGATCAGAAGATCTGGAGTCTGATCTGTGGTAGTAGATCATAGGGTCTAGTGTCTGATCTGTGGTAGTAGATTAGAGGGTCTAGTGTGTGATTTGTGGTAGTAGATTAGAGGGTCTAGTGTCTGATTAATGGTAGTAGATCAGGGAGTATATTGTCTGATCTGTGGTAGTAGATCATAGGGTCTAGCATATAATTTGTGGTAGTAGATCAGGGAGTATATTGTCTGACCTGTGGTAGTAGATCATGGGGTCTAGCATATAATTTGTGGTAGTAGATGTCAGTAGTGGGAGGTAGTAGATCAGGGAGTATATTGTCTGATCTGTGGTAGTAGATCATGGGGTCTAGCATATAATTTGTGGTAGTAGATCAGGGAGTATATTGTCTGATCTGTGGTAGTAGATCATAGGGTCTAGCATATAATTTGTGGTAGTAGATCAGGGAGTATATTGTCTGATCTGTGGTAGTAGATCATAGGGTCTAGCATATAATTTGTGGTAGTAGATCAGGGAGTATATTGTCTGATCTGTGGTAGTAGATCATAGGGTCTAGCATATAATTTGTGGTAGTAGATCAGAGGGTCTAGTGTCTGATCTGTGACAGTAGATCAGAGGATTTTGGATTTGACCTGTTATAGTAGATAATAGGATCTGAGGTCTCACATAAAGAACTAAGTCAGGGGATAATAACTGCCCTTCACATAGTACGAAGACAGGGGATACTATCTGACCCATACAATTTTTTGAGACTGGGGACACCAACTGTCTTGTAAAGGGATTTAGATGATTATTAATTTTTACTACAGACAGGGGTTAACAAATGTAACTTAGTGTTAAAAGTTAAAAATAAAAAATCATAGATACTTCTCAATCCTCACAGTTAAATATTGGGTTGATCGTCTTGTAGAAATACAGTTATATTAATGTGAAATATTGTAAAACATTTTTTATTTTGAAACTAAACAATAATCCTGTTCAATTACTTATGAGTGAATGAAAATTTAAATTTTTAAAAGAATATTAATAAATATCTTAGTGACAGTTTTGACTTATGTGCAATAAAAAAGTTTGTTTTTTGTTTAAGTTTGAGGATATTTGTTTGTTTTGTATTTAAGCTTTACAAACTCTGCCTATCACAGGTATTTAAACTTGATTTCTCGCAGTATAAGTCTGCAGACTTACCTCAGTGCCACTCGGGGAAGGATGAGAATGCTTGTGTATAAAAGGTTTTGTTTTTTACTTTCAATAAAACTCCATTTTTATCTATTTTTTTCTTGATTTTCAGTCATTGTTTAAAATAAATCACTCTTTTAAAAGAATGATTGGAATAATAATGAAGAATTTTATAGTCTTTGTTACTTTATTTAAATATATTTTATATTATTTAATACAAGTTGATAGAAAATCCAGACAAAGAAGTTTATTATTTTGTTTTTCATAATTATTTAATAGTTAAATGTGTAGACTACTATGCCCAAAACAGAAATATTTTTCTATCTTGTTATGAGAAAATAGTGGTAGCTATCAAATGTTTAATTTTCAGTTGTACTACAAAGAAGAACTCACCCAAACTTTCCCCTTTTAAATAACATCAACAGTTCTAATAAGTTTTAATTACCAAAGTACCATAACACTTGCATAAGAACAGTTGATATATCTTGTTAAACTGTACTCTTGGGCTTGGCATGGTCAAGCGTGTTAAGGCGTTCAACTCGTAATCCAAAGGTTGTGGATTCAAATCCTGGTTGCACCAAACATGCTTGCCACTTTAGCCGTGGGGGCATTATAATGTGACCACCAATCCCACTATCCCTTGGTTAAAGAGTAGCCCAAGAGTTGGCAGTGGGTGGTGATGACTAGCTGCCTTCCCTCTAGTCTTAAACTGTTAAATTAGAGACAGCTAGTGTAGATAGCCCTCAAGTAGCTTTGTGCAAAATTCAAACAAACAATCAAACAAAGAACAAACAATAAACTGTACCACTTACCTGTGGCATCAGTGTTCTTGTAGTAGATCCTATATGTATGTTAGAGAACATCAGTGTTCTTGTAGTAGATCCCATATGTATGTTAGAGAACATCAGTGTTCTTGTAGTAGATCCTATATGTATGTTAGAGAACATCAGTGTTCTTGTAGTAGATCCCATATGTATGTTAGAGAACATCAGTGTTCTTGTAGTAGATCCTATATCTTTGTTAGAGAACATCAGTGTTCTTGTAGTAGATCCCATATGTATGTTAGAGAACATCAGTGTTCTTGTAGTAGATCCCATATGTATGTTAGAGAACATCAGTGTTCTTGTAGTAGATCCCATATGTATGTTAGAGAACATCAGTGTTCTTGTAGTAGATCCCATATGTATGTTAGAGAACATCAGTGTTCTTGTAGTAGATCCTATATGTATGTTAGAGAACATCAGTGTTCTTGTAGTAGATCCTATATGTATGTTAGAGAACATCAGTGTTCTTGTAGTTACACAAATGTAATTATATTTATCCTTGTGTTACACAAATGTCATTTTATTTTGTCCTTGTGTTACACAAATGTAATTTTATTTTATCCTTGTGTTACACAAATGTCATTTTATTTTATCCTTGTGTTACATGGATACTAATATTTATTTCGTCCACTTGTGATAAAAGTCAAAATACAAAAAGGTTGCTGCGACACACATTCAAAACAAGATCACGGTGATGATGAAAACAGCGGATCGTGAAGCATCCATTATTAGTGATAAGTTGTTTGGTGTTGCTCGTTATCTTAGTCATTCACTGAGTTTCTTTAAAACACATTTGTTAAGTTATCGATTTGAAAATCTCTTTTTTTTAATATTATACACCTATTTCGGTTCTGAAAAACGATGGGAGACAACATGTGGTTTTGGAAATACCGATATGATGATTAATTAATCTATAAATATTACAGATCTGTCACAATAAACAAGTATCTGTCAACATTCAATGAACCACCAAACCGCATTGTTTCTGTTATTTTAACACAAAGCAGCACCAGTGTTCACAGTGAACAGAACTCTGGATTTGAGCGTTATAACTTAATAACAGTAACAAATCAGGAGAAATATAAAATTGAACATTCAGTCGGAAAGTTACAAAAAATTTTGTCAGTACACAATCTTTGACTGGTGTTTGTCACAGTAGAGTACACTCTATTTAACTAGTGTTTGTGACAGAAGAGTACACTGTATTTAACTAGTATTTACAATGGTAGAGTACACTGTATTTAACTAGTGTTTGTGACAGTAGAGTACACTGTATTTAACCAGTGTTTATGACGGTAAAGTACGCTGAATTTAACTGGTGTTTATGTTGCTAGAGCATGCTGTATTTTACTAGTATTTATGAATGTAGAGTACACTGTATTTAACTAGTGTTTATGACAGTAGAGTACACTGTATTTAACTAGTGTTTGTGACAGTAGAGTACACTGTATTTAACTAGTGTTTATGACGGTAAAATACACTGAATTTAACTTGTGTTTATGTTGCTAGAGCATGCTGTATTTTACTAGTATTTATGAATGTAGAGTACCTGTTTTTAACTAGTGTTTATAACGGTACAGTGCACTGTATTTAACTAGTATTTATGATGTTAGAGTACACTGTATTTAAGTAGTTTTTGACGGTAGAGTACATTGTATTCAAGTAGTGTTTGACGACAGAGTACACTGTATTTAACTAATGTTAGACAGTAGAGTACATTGTATTTAACTATTTTCAATATTAACAATATTTTCAGTATGGCGGTCAGTGTAGGCTCGCTGGACCCGCTGATTTCCTTCAGTAGTCATTTTTTCACACAGATGGCGTCATTAGCTGTGTTTTACAGTACGGTCGATTTATTTTTGGGATATATGACGAAATTTTAAGGAATATTACGTCATTCGATATTGCGTTAGATGGGCAAGGAGACCAGTCATAAAACAAATTCTTACCAACTCAATGAAGAAAAAACGGTATCAGTGGGGTCTGAAATACAAGAACTGGACGCAAGAACAATGGAGGAAGGTGTTATTCAGTAACGAGAGTCATTTCTTCGTACAGGGTCAAAGAAGTCTGCATGTTCGCAGATCTCTAGGTGAGAAACTTCGAGAATTTCTCATCAGTCAGTTCGTACAACATCCCTTGAAGAAGATGTTTTGGGGCTTTTTCAGCTACTATGGCGTTGGAGGCTTACATATCGTAAAAGGTATGATACGAGGACCACAGTACATCGAAGTTTTCCAGAGAAGAGTCATTCCAGAATCGGAAGAGATTTCCAAATGGTCCTGACATTTTCAGCAAGATCTGGCTCCGTGCCACACATCGAAACTTGTGAAGAATTTTATGACTACAACGCGAATAAAGGTGCTGGACTGGCCTGGAAACTCTTTGGACTTAAATCCTACTTAAAATCTTTAGGCAATTTGTAAAGAAAGACTTCGGGGAAAAGACTGTACTACGAAAGATAAGCTAATTGAGGTGTGGTACTGCTATCCAAATATTAGTAAAGATTGCAGGAAACTCGTGGACTCAATGCAAAAGTCGGTCATATCATGTATTAATTTGTGAGTAATTTTTGGATTCTCAGAAATAAAACGCAAAAAATTGAAAAAATAGTAATTTTCCGTCTTTTTTCAATTAATTTGCACAAGGGTGTAGGGTTAAACGATAGAGTACAGTGTATTTAAGTAGTATTTATGATGGTAAAATACACTGTATTTACCGAGTGTTTATGACGGTAGTGTACACTTTAATTACATAGTTTGTAATTTAAGAATACATTTATTTAACTGACGTTTGTGATGGTAGGGTACACTATATTTAACTAATATTTATTGCGATAGAGTAAATTGTATTCAAGTAGTATTTTACGATAGAGTACATTGTATATAACGCGTGTTTGTGACTGTAGAGTGTACTGTATTTAACTAGCCTTTATTTCGGTAGAGTAAACTGTAGTTAACTGGTGCTTTTTACGGTAGAGTAAACTGTATTTAAGTAGTGTTTATGATTGTATAGTACACTATGTTTAACTAGTGTTGATAATGCTAGAGTTCACTTTCTTTAAATTCTTTCAGGATAGATTACACTGTTTTTGTCCAGTGTTTGATGGTAGAGTACACTGTATTTAAGTATTGTTTATCACGATAGATTTCGCTGTACTTAAGTAGTGTTTATGATGGTATAGTATATTGTATTGAAGTAGTGTTTGTTGAGAGAGTACACTGTATTTAACTAATAATTATGATGGTAGAGTACACATTTTTTAATTAGCGTTTATAACTTTTAGAGTATACTGAATTTAAGTACTACTTATGACGGTAGAGTTCATTATGTTTGACTTGTGTTTGTGATTTTAGAGTACACTGTATTTAACTATTGTTTATTACGGTCAGGTGTACTGTTTTTATTAGTATTTATGATTGTTCAGTGCACTAATTTAAGTAGTTTATTACATTAAAGTACACTGTATATAACTGGTATTTATAAATGTAGAGCACACTGTAATTAAAAAGCGTTTATGAGAATAGGGTATACTGTATTTAAGTAGTGTTTATGACGATAGAGTATGCTGTATTTAAATAGTGTTTATGACGGTAGATTACGCTATATTTAACTAGCGGTTATGACAGTAGAGTACTCTGTAATTTACTTGTGTTTATGATGGTGAATTACACTGCATTTAAATAGTTTATGACTGTAGAGTATTTTGTATATAACTGATCTTTATGACGGATAAGTACACTATTTAACTGATAGTTATTATGGTAGAGTACTCGGTATTTAAGTTGTGTTTATGACGGTAAAGTAAACTGTATTTAACTAGTGTTTATGATATTAAAGTACAATGTATTTAAGTTGTGTTTATGACGGTAGAGTAAACTGCGTTTAACTAGTATATATGACAGCAGAGTACACTGTATTTAAGTTGTGTTTATGATAGTGGAGTATACTGTATTTAAGTTGTGTTTATGACGGTAGAGTAAACTATATTTAAGTTGTGTTTATGACGGTGAAGTAAACTTCGTTTAACTAGTATTTATGATAATAAACTGTATTTAAGTTGTCTTTATGACGGTAGAGTAAACTGTATTTAAGTTGTCTTTATGACGGTAGAGTAATCTGTGTTTAACTAGTATTTATGATAGTAGAGTAAACTGTATTTAAGTTGTCTTTATGACGGTAGAGTAATCTGTGTTTAACTAGTATTTAAGATAGTAGAGTAAACTGTATTTAAGTTGTCTTTAAGACGGTAGAGTAATCTGTATTGAACTAGTGTTTATGATAGTAGAGTACTCTGTATTTAAGTTGTGTTTATTATGGTGGAGTAAACCGTATTTAACTAGTGTTTATGAAAGCAGAATATACTGTATTTAACTAGTGTTTGACATTGTGATCTAATTAGATGCAGTATCAGCTGTTTGAATATCAAAGTACATTTATATGAAATATAATTATATTTATGACAATTGTAATTGGTATTTGTTAGTTCAGGTTTGATTCGTTGTAGATTAGTTAGACAAACGTGACACCAGTGAGCTGTGTGATGTCATACGCCTGCATGATGTCATGCTTTATTTCGTTCAAGATTTCGACGCACGAGTAAATGATTTGGTTACGTGCATGATTGGTGAGAAATTCTTAAAAAATATTAACTGTGTTCCCTTTCTGACAGTTCGGTTTCTCGAAGAATCAGTGACATGTTATCAAGTTGATTAACGGAGTTAATAAGGCGAGTCCAACTTTTTTGTTTGAGATCTATGAGTCAACAGATGTCGCAGGTTATGCGATGTTGCTTGTGTTTGTTTGTTATATTCACGAAACTAGTTTTGAAGAAGACTGCTAATTTGCAAACCTTTGCCTACTCAAACAACAGGTGAAGAAATATTTAAATTGGTCGATTTATTTATGAAGAGCACAAGATCCAATGGCAGCTTTGCTCAACTATTTACACTGATGAAGCTGCAGCTATGCTTGGAAAATTTTCAGACGCAGTGGCACGTATTAAGAAGAAAAACCCGGACATTGAGAGTGTACACTGCTGTCTTCATCCGGACATCGAGAGTGTCCACCGTTGTCTTCATCATCATGCATTGGTAATGAAACAAATGCTAGAAGTCTTGTAAGAGGTATTGAGTGATGCCATAAAAAGAGTTAATTTTATAAAATCAAGACCACTCAGCGCGAGGATCTTCAGTGAGGATATGTGAGGTTTGCATAAAAACTTGTTTCATACTGAAGTCCGATGACTTTCTCGGGGGAAAATGCCTTCTCGGGTTTACGTATTGCGTGAGGAGATAGATTTCTTTGTATCTGAATGTCATTTTGAACTTGCATACAAGTTAAGGGACGAATGCTGGATACAGAAAGTGGTTTATCTTGTGGACGTATATGCCTATCTAAATGAAGTGAATGATACAGTGCAGGGTAACGTACTTTAAAGTTCAGAGTGAAATAGAAGCACTTTAACGTAAGCTAAAACTTTGGGGTGAATATATACTTATCGAAGAACTGGATTTCTTTGAAAAATCTGTTGTTTTTTTACTTTTGAATGAAATTTCCTTAAGCGAAGATGCAAAACTTCAGTCTTACAGCACATGATTTGTATACAACTACTGGGGAGTACTTCTCTCCTCAATTAGAAAAATTACTGTGGATACAAAATCCCTTTGTTGATTCTACAAATACCAACGATTTGTCTCTGAAAGGAAAAGAACAGCTTATGAACATTTCAACTGATCACACCCTAAAAACGAAATTTCAGCAGGAAGTAATTACACAATTTTTGAGATTCAAATGGCCCTGAAATAAGTAACATTTGAAAAGTTTACTGCGTTTTCCATCCATATATCTTTGTGAGCAAACATTTTCGCTGTGTACAGTTACAAAGACCAAGTTTAGAAACAGGCTAAATATTGAATATTATTTACACTTACAGGTAACAACTGTAACTCTAGCTACATTTTCAACAAAACATAATAATTAATAAGTACATACACTGTGCTAGAGACTGATATAAATGGGGGCCAGGCATCGCCGAGCGTGTTAGGCGTTCGACTCGTAATCCGAGGGTCGCAGTTTTGAATTCCGGTCGCACCAAACATGCTTGCTCTTTCAGCCGTGGGGGCGTTATAATGTTACGATCCATCCCACTATTCGTTGGTAAAAGAGAAACCGAAGAGTTGGCGGTAGATGGTGATGACTGGCTGCTTTCCCTCTAGTCTTACACTGCTAAATTAGGGACGGCTAGCTTTGAGTGAAATTCAAAAACGAAAAATACTAATATAAATTTCGCAAACAGAAACTATTGAACGAGTAAGTAGAAGTAAACATTTTTCTTTATTTATATTTTTAATACATTTATATGTTAAAAGTTTGAAGTAAACTTTATCTGGTGCTAGAGACTGATTGTTTCTATTATTAGTGTATTTTGTTTATTAAGGCTCTGGAATGTTTTTTCTTTCTGATGCGTAGCTCCGCAGGTCTAAATAGTTTGGGAACCCACGATCTATACAATGAAATTATAACCCCTTCTCTATAGACTTGTATTCAATAAATCTGTAGATAAAACGTAAAAATGTTGTGGGTGTCCTCAGATTGAATACGATAATTAACCTGAAGGCTTATACGAAGGATAGGATAGGGAAACGTACACTATTTAAACATTATTTTAAAATTCAGAAACATAAACACATTCTGACCTTTTCTTACTTATTATATCCGTGTTAAACCTCATCAGGCAATAATGATATCCTACAAGTTCACGGACCCGACATGAACACATGGTTAAGGCGCCTGATTCGTAATCTGAGGTCTGTTACGGGTTTGAATCGCCATCACACCAAACATGCTCGCCCTTTCAGCCAAGGAGGCGTTATTGTGTGACGATTACCTGGCTAAAGATTAGTCGAAGAGTTGAAGATGGGTGTTGACGACAAGCTACCGTCCCTCTAGTCTAACACTACTAAGTTAGAGACGTATCTCAGGATGGCTGGCACTAGCTGCCGTCCCTCTAGTCTAACACTACTAAGTTAGAGATTATCTCAGGATGGCTGGGACTAGCAGCCGTCCCTCTAGTCTAACACTACTAAGTTAGAGACGTATCTCAGGATGGCTGGCACTAGCTGCCGTCCCTCTAGTCTAACACTAATAAGTTAGAGACGTATCTCAGGATGGCTGGGGCTAACTGCCGTCCCTCTAGTCTAACACTACTAAGTTAGAGACGTATCTCAGGATGGCTGGGGCTAACTGCCGTCCCTCTAGTCTAACACTACTAAGTTAGAGACGTATCTCAGGATGGCTGGGACTAGCTGCCGTCCCTCTAGTCTAACACTAATAAGTTAGAGACGTATCTCAGGATGGCTGGGACTAGCTGCCGTCCCTCTAGTCTAACACTACTAAGTTAGAGACGTATCTCAGAATGGCTGGGGCTAACTGCCGTCCCTCTAGTCTAACACTAATAAGTTAGAGACGTATCTCAGGATGGCTGGGGCTAACTGCCGTCCCTCTAGTCTAACACTACTAAGTTAGAGACGTATCTCAGGATGGCTGGGGCTAACTGCCGTCCCTCTAGTCTAACACTACTAAGTTAGAGACGTATCTCAGGATGGCTGGCACTAGCTGCCGTCCCTCTAGTCTAACACTAATAAGTTAGAGACGCATCTCAGGATGGCTGGGACTAGCTGCCGTCCCTCTAGTCTAACACTACTAAGTTAGAGACGTATCTCAGAATGTCTGGTATGGGTATTAACATTTTTATTGATAAGGATAGAACAATGTTTCGACCTTCCTATGTCATCTTCAGGTTAAGAAAGAGAGAGTTTGCGAGCGACCGTTGCCGGACACATGTCTTAGGGACGATAGTTTAAACGGAGTGTAGGATTGTAGGGGGCGTTGCAGGTGGATGTTAAGTTATTGATTAGTACAGTTGTAAAGGTGTTTCTTTATACTGGTTTAATATTGGGTTTAGTTGCTGTATAAGTAGAGCTTCTTTGATTTTGCATCTGTTTATATTTGTTTCAAATTAGGAACGGATTACGCAGATTTCTCTTGTGTAGCTTTGCGCAAAATTCAAAACAATCAAAGAAGTTCACTAATCGAATCGGAAGTTGGCTTGTCTTGTTACTTTGACTTTGACGCAAACTGGTTTAAGTAAATATCTCGGACCGAGTCTTAACAAGAACCAGTGCCATTTGGTTACTTTTATCTTGATTTGAACGGTAATAGTTAGAAATTAAGTCAGAACCAGTTTTAGCATCTGGTACTTTGTCATTTATATTGAGTCAGCACTAAATGGAGAACTGCTAATAAATATATGTGACGGTAGTTTGATTTGTATAACAATATGTGGAAGGAGACCTGTGTCATGTCCAGTTGTATTAAAGTATATTAAATAATGAATTTTATTCTTATATATATAAGAATATATATCAGATAACGTATTTACACTTACAGGTGTTATAATATATGCTTTTATTGTTTTTACACTTATAACAATATACGTGCTTTCCAGTGATTTGTGGTGGTACATATGGTATATATATATATTAATCAACAGCATTGTGGTATTCATAATATCTCTTCATGGTGAGTTGTGGTTCAACTAAAGTTTTATATACTTCCGGCTTGACCAGTCAGTTTTGGGGGTTAAAGATCAGAACGCAAACATTTCTGTTCCTCGAACTTTCCAGAAACAAAAACGTAGAAAACTGATAACCTCTAATTCAAGTTTTGAACAAAGAGGCAGATAAAGTGTTAACAAGATGTCAATAAACACACAGGTAAAGTTGTCAGTATTACTGAAGCTAGAATGGAGTTTCATACATATGAAGTATTAACAAGATGCCAGTAAACACACAAAGTTGTCAGTATTACTGAAGCTAGAATGGAGTTTCATACATATGAAGTCTTAACAAGATGTCAATAAACACACAGGTAAAGTTGTCAGTATTACTGAAGCTAGAAATGAGTTTCATACATATGAAGTCTTAACAAGATGTCAATAAACACACAGGTAAAGTTGTCTGTATTACTGAAGCTAAAAATGAGTTTCATACACCCTTGTTATTTCTACTTCTGTGATGATTTCTACCTTATATTCGTTTCTCATTTTGTGATGTTGTTACCATAAGGACTCGGTTATCTTTTTGTAAGTTAATAGGAATTTTAAAATAGGTTTTTGCCATCAAAATCATGAATTATTAACTTTCTCGTTCTATATGTTTCCCATAAGTTTTTAGATTTTTTTTTATCCATGTGCTATTGACCAAAATATTTAGACCTAACCTGTAAGTTATTAAAGTCTGAGAAAAAGCGCGAGCATGACGTAATAAAACCAGCTTCTTTGTCCCTCTTTCAGAGTTGTTTGTTTTTATTCTGGTTACGAGTTGATATAATACCAGTTCATTCATTCCCCTGTAAGTTATCATTTCCAGTATAAGAAAATATTTTTGCCATATTTTTTTTGTAAATATTAACATGTTATACTTAGCTTTGTGCGAAATTCAGAGCAAACCAAACTGTACAACATATTTTTGTTAGTTTTTAATGTTAACATACTTCTCTACATAAAATATATTTAAATATATGCTGATGATAACACACTTCTCTACATAGAATATTTATGTTAAAGTTTTTTCTCGATGTTAACACACTTCTCTACATATATTGCGGGGCAGAAATGTTCATTATTGTGTAATAAATCGCACGTGAGAGTTTGATGGTTCATGTTCCGTTGAAAACACTAAACTAAATACATCCTGATAGAACTGTGACAGTTTTTATTTCATATTTTTATGTCAATCCTGAGTGGAAGACACGGTATATTTAACATAGATAAACTACAATCTCAGTGATAATTCGCAAAACGTTTATTTGAAAACTCGCATTTAAATCGTGCCTTGTTTTTTGCAGTTGGTGTTTGAATTGAGACACGATTCATGTGCAACACCTAGCTAGTGATTCAGCAATGAGTTTACAGACTTACAGGTCCGGCATGGCCAGGTGGTTAAGACATTAGACTAGTAATCCGAGGGTCGCGAGTTCGAAGTCCTCTCACAAGAAACATGCCAGCTATTTCAGTCGTGAGGGTTTTATAATGATACGGCTAATCCCACTATTCGTTGGGAAAAGAGTAGCCCAAGAGTTGGTGGTGGGTGGTGATGACTATCTGCCTTCCCTCTGGTCTTACAGTGCTAAATTAGGGACGGCTAGCGCAGATAGCCCTCGAATAGCTTTGCGCGAAATTCAAACAAACAAACAGACTTACAATGCTAGAATAGAGGGTCCGAATCATCGTTATGAACAGAGTACACATTTCCCATTGTGTGACCTTACACTATATACAACAACAACCACACCTAGTAACTGTTTGGTTAACTGATATGTACCTGTTTAAAACGTGAATTTGTTCAATGAATAAACCAAACATTTTAAACAGTAGGCACGTTGATATAACGTGAAATGAGAACCAATTCTGACCACTAGTGTAGACGTAGGTCAGCCAGAACTGCTTCTTCTAGAAAATCAGCCAGAACTCGTAGTCCTAGTAAGTCAGCCAGGTTGTTATCAATACTTCATCAAGTATACAGGGGACACAAATATCTGTGGTACTCCCTCTGGCGTTTTAGTTGACATTCAAGTGTTTGAACAGCAGACTGTGGTTTCACTTTCACTCCATTCACGATGCCCGAGGGTAACGCTGCGCAGGTCATTTGTCTATTCGTCCATTCACCTCACCTAAAGGGAATGAATGGTTGGTTAGTGTTACATTTTCTACAGTAATCAACAGATGGTTTAGGAGACTGGAATGACCTATATGTTTGACAGTGTTTACTTCCAGTCTCTTTGTGCTGGGTATCAACGGGTGAAAATAACACCTACTAAATGTCTGTAATATATATAACATGAATTTAAAGCTATCTTTAAATCTAAATGACACACGTTATACCTGTGTGATATACATAAAAAGCTATCTTATTAACCCTAAATGTTTCAAATGGAATATAAATACCAGATGTTTCAAAAGTCACAGGGATATAGAAGATTAATTCGCGGTAACAGTCACTCGTGTTGTTCAAATGATCGCGTTATAGAAACCGATATAACTTGTGTGTATTTTTCTTATAGCAAAGCCACATCGGGCTATCTGCTGAGTCCGCCGAGGTGAATTGAACCCATGATTTTAGCGTTGTAAATTTTTAGACTCACCACTGTACTAATCTGGGGGCGACTTTTAAAATACCTAATAGTAAATTCTACTTATCACTTCTTTATTCTTACCGTTATCTCTTGCTGTTTCTGTGTTCGGAATTGTAAGTATGGACATTGTTACATATGTTCCTGTTCGATAAACATATATATTAACAATTCACCCAAAAATAAACTAAAATTATAATTAAAAATCCCAGGTTGCGTGACCATGTTCTTCAGAACATCACAAACACAATTTCGCCACACAACACAAACAAAACACTCTCGCGTATGAACACCACACTAATCAAAACACGAGTGCAAATATTTTCAACAAATGATTTATGAAAATCAGCAATCGTGAATGAAAAACTCATGGAGAATTTATTAAATATCTCTCAAGGATAAGTCGTGTAGGTTGTGTACAAGGGTCGACGTAATAGTAACTGAAATTTATTTTTAACCTAGATCGATAATGGAGTGTGTGTTGAATAGAGAGTGGATTCGACTATTAGTTAAATTTTATTTTAGACTGTTATTAGTTATAAATGTAGTTATAAGCCCTTTTTAATTAGACAAGAAGCATCTTGGGAAAACCACCATGTATAATCTAGTCCATTTAGGTCTTCTTATAAACTTTAAATAAACTCATTTAATGTTTTCTTCTCCATAGCCCTGCCTGTTGGGAGCGAGGATACGGCCGCCCCTGTGTACAGGGGAGCAGGGGGTGACTTGTCGGTTGTGGAGGTAAGAAGAGTCTTACCGACTGTGACAGTTCGTGGTTTCCTCAACTTTCGGACAACTATAGATAATACTGTCATTGTTTTCACACCAGCTAATGGTGGCAAGACTGAAAGTCCAAAACCCTCACTCGTTAAAACACGAGTCCCTGTTGTTGATAACACGAAGGTTCCAAATGTAGCCTTTACCCAGAGTTCGAAGCTTCATCGGTCAACGAAGGAACATTATCATCAAGAGGTTCTAAATAATGTAATTCCAACTTCACGTAACTTGTATCCGGTAAGAACACAGTCTCCGCTGTCTCGTTCATCCTCCAAACCCCTGTCGTTAGTACAGCCGTCCAGAGGGTCCCCGACTGCTCCTAGTAGGGCACTGCCTGCTCAGCCCCTGTATCCGACAGGTTTAGTTACTATTTTGGGGGGAACCCTGGTAGAGGACGGAATCACGACCGTCCACGAAACCAGTGTTATTGGAACTTACATCGACGGAAAGTATGCCCAGATCCTCCAGAGCACTTCAAGGATCATCTTCGCTGCTTCAAGTTCCTCTGTGGATGGACAGTTCCAACCTTCTCCAACACCTGCCGCTTCACGAGCTACAACAAGTACCATCTCTGTCTCAAGCAGTAGGGACGACGTGTTACATCCTTCATTGCGGGATCGAAAGCCATTCAAACAAATTGTTCATCCGGGCAGAGCTTTGGTTCCATTGGATGAGGAGCTTGAGGGGTTGGAACCTAAAGCCGATGACAGTATTTCCAGTAACACGGTTCTCCAGTCGTCATTTAAACCCCCTGAACTGTTTCCACATCGATTGAACCGACCAACACAATCTCTGGACACTGTCCATTCCAGTACTATGGTGACCTTAGCCACCCGTCCACGACAATCTAGTTCTAGGTCGTCCGAAGACGAGAACACAGTCTTTATGCGTAGACACCACAGAAGACCGTCATCTCGGTTTCAATACACCCCCAGGCGGAGGAACACAAACACGGTGAGTACACTGACCACAGTGCACTTATATGTTGTGTACTTGTGAGGTCTTGACACCTCTGCAGACGGCAAGAATCGATTACTTGGCTGAAGTATACAGAATTAAAGATAATAAGTCATTGAAATGTCACGTTTTTACAAGTTTGTATAGATGTATATGTTTTTCTTGAACATTGTGTAATAGTGTTCTAATCGAACTGAATTAAGAAACTCAATTCTTTTTTAAAACACTGATAGCTTGTCTCTAACGATAACGACTAAAAGTTTCATCTAGTGATAGACCAAGTGGTTGTGGAATTAACGTTTACACATGAATAACGTTTATGTACAGTGGATTTGGTTCTTACAGATTTACAATGTTTCCTATGTGAAGTTGGTTCTTACAGATTGACAACGTTTGTTATGTGGAGTTGGTTCTTACAGATTGACAACGTTTATGTAGAGTTGGTTCTTACAGATTGACGTTTGTTATGTAGAGTTGGTTCTTCCATATTGACAACGTTTGTTATGTGTAGTTGGTTCTTACAGATTGACAACGTTTGTTATGTCGAGTTGGTTCTTATAGATTGAAACGTTTTTTATGTGGAGTTGGTTCTTACAGATTGATAATGTTTGTTATGTGGAGTTGGTTCTTACAGATTGATAATGTTTGTTATGTAGAGTTGGTTCTTACAGATTGACAACGTTTGTTATGTGGAGTTGGTTCTTACAGATTGACAACGTTTATGTAGAGTTGGTTCTTACAGATTGACGTTTGTTATGTAGAGTTGGTTCTTCCATATTGACAACGTTTTGTTATGTGTAGTTGGTTCTTACAGATTGACAACGTTTGTTATGTCGAGTTGGTTCTTATAGATTGAACGTTTTTTATGTGGAGTTGGTTCTTACAGATTGATAATGTTTGTTATGTGGAGTTGGTTCTTACAGATTGATAATGTTTGTTATGTAGAGTTGGTTCTTACAGATTGACAACGTTTGTTATGTGGAGTTGGTTCTTACAGATTGACAACGTTATGTAGAGTTGGTTCTTACAGATTGACGTTTGTTATGTAGAGTTGGTTCTTCCATATTGACAACGTTTGTTATGTGTAGTTGGTTCTTACAGATTGACAACGTTTGTTATGTGGAGTTGGTTCTTACAGATTGACAACGTTTATGTAGAGTTGGTTCTTACAGATTGACGTTTGTTATGTAGAGTTGGTTCTTCCATATTGACAACGTTTGTTATGTGTAGTTGGTTCTTACAGATTGACAACGTTTGTTATGTCGAGTTGGTTCTTATAGATTGAAACGTTTTTTATGTGGAGTTGGTTCTTACAGATTGATAATGTTTGTTATGTGGAGTTGGTTCTTACAGATTGATAATGTTTGTTATGTAGAGTTGGTTCTTACAGATTGACAACGTTTGTTATGTGGAGTTGGTTCTTACAGATTGACAACGTTTGTTATGTGGAGTTGGTTCTTACAGATTGACAACGTTTATGTAGAGTTGGTTCTTACAGATTGACAACGTTTGTTATGTGGAGTTGCTTCTTACAGATTGACAACGTTTGTTATGTGGAGTTGGTTCTTACAGATTGACAACGTTTGTTATGTAGAGTTGGTTCTTACTGATTGACAACGTTTGTTATGTGGAGTTTGTTCTTACAGATTGACAACGTTTGTTATGTACAGTTGGTTCTTATAGATTGACAACGTTTGTTATGTAGAGTTGGTTCTTACAGATTGATAATGTTTGTTATGTGAAGTTTGTTCTTACTAATTGACGTTTTTTATGTGGAGTTGGTTCTTACAGATTGACAACGTTTTTTATGTGGA
Organism: Carcinoscorpius rotundicauda; assembly: GCA_011833715.1. NCBI lineage: Eukaryota > Metazoa > Arthropoda > Merostomata > Xiphosura > Limulidae > Carcinoscorpius > Carcinoscorpius rotundicauda. The sequence continues at coordinate 186,421,123 of CM022391.1, forward strand.
GTTGGTTCTTACTAATTGACAACGTTTGTTATGTGGAGTTTGTTCTTACAGATTGACCACGATTGTTATGTGGAGTTGGTTCTTACAGATTGGTAATGTTTGTTATGTGAAGTTTGTTTTTATTGATTGACGTTTTTTATGTGGAGTTGGTTCTTACAGATTGACAACGTTTTTTATGTGGAGTTGGTTCTTACTTATTGACAACGTTTTTATGTGGAGTTAGTTCTTATAGATTGAAACGTTTTTTATGTGGAGTTGGTTCTTACAGATTGATAATGTTTGTTATGTGGAGTTGGTTCTTACAGATTGATAATGTTTGTTATGTAGAGTTGGTTCTTATAGATTGACAATGTTTATTTTATGGAATTGTTTTATTTTCTAGGTTCGGTTGAACCGTTTCAAAGTGAAGCTGTCAGCGAGCCCAGAAAAGGAAATAGAAGATGAAACATTCTTTGTAGAAGAAGACCATACAGATTCTGTGGAACCTGATCGAGTTATATATGAACGGACAACTCTTACTAGTGAAGTGACGTTACACGTGGGTCGCCGGAAATCCGTGCGGACATTAACCATCACCACGACAGTCCCTCGAACTTTGGAACCTACGGAGGTTTTGTCCAATGCTTTGTTTGAGAGCATTAATGATATCGGTGACAGAAACAATCTACTGATTCGTGACAGTCCGTCTCTTACCGTAATATCACGGACGTACTCTACGATACGACACACTTCGCGGACATCCCTGATTCCTGTATTTGATGGAAAGTCCACGAGGGTCCATACTATAACTGAGAGCTTTGTTATTCGGAAAATCGTTACTGCCTACAAAACGATGCCTCCAGCCAATCTTTTATTGGAAGACGATTCAGACTTTGAAATTCCAGATGAAATTGGATTAAGCCCGCAGTCCACTCTTTTACCGGGGATCTTTCCTCTTCCACCGTCACCACAGCAACATCTTGTACAATCTTCCCTTCCCCGGGTTCCAGGAATAGATGACTCTCCATTGAATCTGGGTAATCCCTTGCTTTCATTAGGGGCAGCCTTATCCCGAAATCCTTTAGCTGCTTTATATTTGGGACTACAACAACTGAACCAACAAGTGGCCCACTTTTCGACCATCACTAAAACGTCTTCTTACGTCACTGCTGAAACCGTTTATAACACTAAGGTTGTGAGTATTTATGATGGACGAGCTATGAGGCTTAGGACACTCTCAGAACCTCTATCGACCACGGAACGAACACTTATCTCTGTATTCACCACTGTCCAGCCAATGGTCAACACTCAACCGTTTCAGCAACAGCAGCAATTCCAACAGCTGTTTGGGTCACAGCTACAGCCGTCTCTACCACCACGGTTCAGCACTATAACCTCAACTTACACCACTGTCACTACGGCCACCAGCACTAAAACTCGTGTTTATACGCTTATCTATAACGCGTTCAGCACCAAATATCGAACAGTGACGAGCACTAGTTTCCATCCAACCACAGTGACCACCTATAGTACAATACAAGTTTCAATGTCTACAGCTGGCAGTGTTCCTTTCTATGGTTAGAAACGACAAGCACTAGTTTCCATCTAACCACAGTGACCACCTACAGTACAATACAAGTTTCAATGTTTGCTGCTGGCAGTGTTCCTTTCTATGGTTAGAAATGACGAGCACTAGTTTCCATCCAACCACAGTGACCACCTACAGTACAATACAAGTTTCAATGTTTGCAGCTGGCAGTGTTCCATTCTGTGGTTGAAAATATCATATGTTTGAATTTAAATCAAAACTTCTCAGGAACAAGTAATTTTCGGGGCAATACAAGACTATTTAATATGACAAGAAACACGCATTGGAGACTATTAAACTGTATTGGTTTGTGATTTGACTAAGCCAAGTTTTGATCGAAGTGTGCCAGTTGGGACATAAGTGGTCAATCCATTACTTTCGATATTAACGTTATTTTCTATGATAAAGTGAACAACGCATTCTTTGATAGAAAGGCGATTAGCACGAAACTCAAAGAACTGGGGTCACTTGCTAGACGAGATAACATAATGATGACTTTAGATATTAGTCACGTCTTTATGTGAGAACTTTCCACTTATTAGTTTAATAGATGCACGTGGCTTCAAGTGAGAATCGTGTTTTATTACATATTATTTTAATACAGGAACGTGGCTTCAAGTGAAAACCGTGTTTTATTACATATTATTTTAATATAGGAACGGGCTTCTAGTGAGAATCCTGTTTTATTACATATTATTTTAATATAGGAACGCGGCTTCAAGTGAGAACCGTGTTTTATTATATATTATTTTAATATAGGAAAGTGGTTCAAGTGAGAACCGTGTGTTATTATATACTATTTTAATAAAGGAACGTGGCTTGAAGTGAGAACCGTGTTTTATTACATATTACTTTAATATAGGAACATGGCTTCAAGTGAGAACTGTTTTATTACATATTACTTTAATATAGGAACATGACTTCAAATGAGAATCGTGTTTTATTACATATTTTAATACATGAACGTGGCTTCAAGTGCAAACCATGTTTTATCACATATTATTTTGATATAGAAACGCGGCTTCAAGTGAGAATCGTGTTTTAGTACACATTATTTTAATATAGGAACGTGGCTTCAAGTGAGAACCGTGTTTTATTACATATTACTTTAATATAGGAACGTGGCTTCAAGTGAGAACTGTTTTATTACATATTACTTTAATATAGGAACGTGGCTTCAAGTTAGAACCGTGTTTTATTACATATTATTTTAATATAGGAACGTGACAACTGTTTGTTTATTAGGTATTACCGAAATATAGGAACGTGGCTCCAAGTGAGAACCGTGTTTTATTACACATTATTTTAATATAGGAACGTGGCTTCAAGTGAGAACCGTGTTTTATTACATATTATTTTAATATAGGAACGTGGCTCAAGCGAGAACCGTCATTTATCACATATTATTTTAATATAGGAACGTGGCTTCAAGTGAGAACTGTTCGTTTGTAACACATTATTTTAATATACCAACTTGGCTTTACATGAGGAAGTATATAGAAGTTCATATTATAGTAAAGTTCTGACCAAACTACCCTTACAGTTAACAGGAAGTAGTACTTCAGTAAAATACTGACCTGAAATGACTTAGCAACGAACCGGAAGTACGTCATACTATAGTAGTATAGTGAACTTACAGTTAACTGGAAGTATATCATACAATATTATTGTAATAAATTTACAATCAGCAGGAAGTATGCCATGCGCTGTTTTAATTTGTTGATCACAAATGTTTCGCCATTGGCAAGTATAATTAGAACAGGTCGTTTCAACATTCTACTCTCGTGAACTTTGAACGACGTGTTACAAACAACACGTGCTCCCAGACATTCCGTGAGAAGTGAACAGGGGTACTTTCTCTGTCCTATTTACCTTCTGGGAACGAAACATTGTAAATGAATAAGCATGAAAAATTACGTGTATTGTTAATGGAAAGAATACACGTAATCGTAGACGTCTTTGTATCTAGGCTTTGACGCATGGAACTGAGAAACAGTGTCGAATTTTGTAATATATCACTTATTTCCCACATAATATTGATTACGTTATCTGTAACTGAAATGTTTATGTTGTCAAAACTTCATTTTCATTTTTCTGTGCCAATTTCCCAATAAAGAGTCCCCTAAGATATCTTTGTTTGTAGTTAAGCACAAAGCTACCACCGTTATGGAAATCCATTTTCTAGCGGTTAAGGACAGAGAAATAATGATGTTCCACATCGGGCACTCTTAAGAAATTCGTGTTTTGTGTTTTAAACAATTAAACCATTATTTGTTCATCAACATGCAATCACAAGAGGGTAGAATATCAGAAACAAGATACCCATAACGGGATAACGTAAGGAATATTGCTATAAAACTACAAATAAGAGAAGAGGCAAACATTATCTCACTTTAAAACAATACTGTCCTTTATTAAAACAATGAATCTTTAAACAAGCAAATTAACATTATTATAGTTGTTCTGTTATTCTGTGTTTGTTGAGATAACAATATTAAAACTGTAAGATACAACAAATGTAAATTATCAAATTTGCTACAGTTGATGTCTTATCATTTTGTATATTTTCAAATATACATGTTAAAACTCTATGGTACATTAAATGCAAGTCATCAACATTGTTACCGTTGTTGTCCTGTTATTCTTTGTGTGTTCAGATATGAATCACGAACGTCTGTCATACAGTAAAAATTTAAATTATCAACATTGTTACAGTTATTGTCATGTTATTTTCTATTTGTTCAGATATCAATATTAAAAGTCTATGATGCAGTAAAAATTCAATAATCAACCTTTTTACACTTGTTTTCCTGTTGTTTTGTATTTATTCAGATATCATTATTGAAACTATGATACACTAAAAATCTAAATTATCAACATTCTTACACTTGTTCTCCTGTTGTTCTAAATTTGTTTAGATATCAATATTAAAACTCCATGATGCAGCAAAAATTTAAATTATGAACATTGTTACACTTGTTCTGTATTTGTTCAGGAATCAATATTAAAACTCTAAAATACTGTAAAAATCTAAATTATGAACATTGTTACACTTGTTCTCTTATTGTTCTGTATTTGTTCAGATATCAATATTAAAGTCTGCGGACTTACACGCTAAAATCCGGGTTTCGATACCTGTGGTGGGCAGAGCACAGATAGCCATTGTGTAGCTTTGTGCTTAATTCAAAAACAACAAAAATGAAACTCTAAAATACAGTAAAAATCTAAATTATCAACATTGTTACACTTGTTCTGTATTTGTTCATATATCAATATTAAAACTCTATAACACAGTAACAATCTAAATTATCAACATTGTTACACTTGTTCTCCTGTTGTTCTGTATTTGTTTAGATCTCAACATTAAAACTCAAAAAATACAGTGAAAATCTAAATTATGAACATTGTTACACTTGTTCTACTGTTGTTCTGTATTTGTTCAGATATCAATATTAAAAGTATGATGCAGTAACAATAAAAATTATCAACATTGTTACAGATGTTTTCCTGTTGTTCTGTATTTGTTCATATATCAATATTAAAACTCTATAACACAGTAACAATCTAAATTATCAACATTGTTACACTTGTTCTCCTGTTGTTCTGTATTTGTTTAGATCTCAACATTAAAACTCAAAAAATACAGTGAAAATCTAAATTATGAACATTGTTACACTTGTTCTACTGTTGTTCTGTATTTGTTCAGATATCAATATTAAAAGTATGATGCAGTAACAATAAAAATTATCAACATTGTTACAGATGTTTTCTTGTTGTTCTGTATTTGTTCAGATATCAATATTAAAAGTATGATGCAGTAACAATAAAAATTATCAACATTGTTACAGATGTTTTCTTGTTGTTCTGTATTTGTTCAGATATCAATATTAAAATTCTATGATGCAGTAAAAATCAAATAATCAAGATTTTTACACTTGTTCTCCTGTTGTTCTGTATTTATTCAGATATCATCATTAAAACTCTACAATACAATAAAAATTTAAATATGAACATTGTTACAATTGTTCTCCTGTTGTTCTATATTTGTTCATATATCAATATTAAAACTCTTTGATACACAAAAAATCTAAATTATGAATATTGTTACACTTGTTCTGTATTTGTTCATATATCAATATAAAACTAGAACACAGTAAAAATCTAAATTATGAACATTGTTACACTTGTTCTCGTGTTGTTCTGTATTTGTTTAGATATCACTGTTAAAACTCTAAAATACAGTAAAAATCTAAACAATAAACATTTTTACATTTGTTCTCCTTTTGTTCTTTGTTCATATATCAATATAAAACTATAACACAGTAAAAATCTAAATTATCAACGTTGTTACACTTGTTCTCTTGTTGTTCTGTATTTGTTCAGATATCAATATTAAAACTCCAAAAATACAGTAAAAATCTAAATTATCAGCATTGTTACACTTTTTCTCCTGTTGTTCTGTATTTGTTCAGATATTAATATGAAAACTCTCGAGACAGTAAATGTAAACTGTCATCAGTGTCTCAGTTTTTGTTCTGTTGTTCTGTATTTTATGATATATCAATGTCAAAACTGTACGATACTTTATACACAAATTATTAACACTGCTGTCCTGTTATTATGTTTACCTTGTTGTCTATTTTTCATGTAGTTTTCTGAGTTCTACCCGGGTCCCCGTTTTGATGTGTAACCAAAGGTGGTAGTTTTAGTTTACAGTTTATTTCTAGTTGTGTAGGAATAGAGAACAAATTATTGAACTTCAAAGAACACACGCTGGGTACATTACGTAAACTACAGAACACACACTGGGTACATTATGTAAACTACAGAACACACGCTGGGTACATTATGTAAACTACAGAATAGACACTAGGTACATTATGTAAACTACAGAACACACACTAGGTACATTATGTAAACTACAGAACACACGCTGGGTACATTATGTAAACTACAGAACACACGCTGGGTACATTATGTAAACTCCCGAACAGACAGTAGGTACGTTATGTAAACTACAGAACACACACTAGGTACATTATGTAAACTACAGAACACACACTGGGTACATTATGTAAACTACAGAACACACACTAGGTACATTATGTAAACTACAGAACACACACAAGGTACATTATGTAAACTACAGAATCACACACACTAGGTACATTATGTAAACTACAGAACACACACTGGGTACATTATGTAAACTACAGAATCACACACACTAGGTACATTATGTAAACTACAGAACACACACAAGGTACATTATGTAAACTACAGAACACACACAAGGTACATTATGTAAACTACAGAACACACACAAGGTACATTATGTAAACTACAGAACACACACAAGGTACATTATGTAAACTACAGAACACACACAAGGTACATTATGTAAACTACAGAGATCGTTAGCCGATAGAAGAGCATGCATTCTCTTGGTAAACTTGGAACGAATGGTTTATTAAACGACTTTAACATTGGAACCAAACTTGTTCTTACGTGTGAGGAACAAAGCGGGTCTTCTAAAGTTTTCATGTGTTTATTAACTTCTGTCGGAAATGTGTTGACACTTGATACACGTTTGTACGTATATTACCGAAATCTCTAATAATTCACTTTTCACACATTTTCATGTGTCTTGTTACTCAAACCTCTGACAATCTAAACATCAGTAAAGGCAGCCAATGTATCAAACATATTGATTGTTACGATTAAGTTGGTGTAATATATAAATTTATAATAAAGTGTTTTATGTTACATCTAATCATTGTGTTCTCTAAAACAAAATCTTATATAAAAAGAAAGATTCACACAAATGTAATATATACGCTCATTACTGTATATTTTAAGTAAGAGGTAACAATACACAACTGAAGAAAAGTATATATGGACTTTGTATGTTATATTAAAAGGACTTTTAAGTTTCGCTTTAAGTCAACACGTTCCTTCTTGCTCTTTACTACAACTGTGCATCTTTACAATAGCTATGTACTGTAGATTTAGTAGTAAAAACCTGTATCACATAACTGTCATGACCAAATCACACTACTCTTATCTTTCAGCTTTCTATTATACATTTAGATTATGAATACGACGGTTTCAAATTACCTATTTCTACATAGCTATCTAAAAGAAGTTTGATACGTCATAAAGTATACAAGGATTAAACACATAGTGTGCCAAAGGAAGAAGTCTACATATGAACGCACATGTAAACATCACGATGTATACAGTATCCAAGAAAGGTTTCCATATCACGATGTATACAATATCAAAGAAAGAGGTTTCCATATCAATACACGTGTAAACATCATGATGTGTACAATATCAAAGAAAGAGGCCTACGTATGAACAAAGATGTAAACGTCACGACACATACAAATAAACAAAAATAATTAATAACAGTTTTTTTTACCTCCTACAGGCCTTGGTTGTTAATTTTTTCCTTTAAAATAAAATGTAATTCATTTTAGCATGGCAACTTAAAAACATAACAGTTTGTAGTCATAGATATAAACATAAAAATACATTAGATATAATGTGGTCTTGGATGTAATCACGAATATTTTTATAGATATAACTTGGTCATGGATATGAACATAAAGATTCGTACAGATATAATGTAGTCATGGATATGAACATAAAGATTCCTATAAATATAACGTCCATCTTCACATAGCAGAAAGTATACAGAAGTATAGGAGTATATAAAACAACACAAATAGAAGTAAAACATTCACATTTGTAAATGTGTAGACACATGAAAGAGATGAGTATATATCTCGAAAATATAATAAAAATAATCATTTACCATAGCAGTCACATTGTACGTTTTATTAAGCTGAAAGTACCCGAGATAAATAAGGCGATGAGAGTTGAGTTAGGACGTGATACAACACGAACTGTTGAGACCATGGAAACAACTTGGACAAGAAATGAAAGAATTAATTGTATGTCCAGTGGAACTTCATCTGTATATATGTGGCTATATGTTGTTTTTATGCTCATTATTCAGTCTAAGTTTCAAACTTTAAGTAGGGCAGTAGTAAACGGATTTTCGTGACTGGTATAGGTTCATATTTTCCACGGCGTAACAATGCTGTTTACGAGAATTTCCCCTCGACAAACAGTAATATACTGTAACAAATTTAAGCCTCGAGACAATAGAGAACGTGTGGTGTATACACGTCACTCCAACAAGCCGATAGTCAAATGATAAAACCATTATAAAAAATTTCTAATATATAACGTATCAAGTTTATTTAGGTTATAGAAGTGAAGTCATTAAAAACAACGTAACTTTGTGGTGGACAAATTCTCCTTTAAAATTATTTTTATACAGTAATTAATATTATTCACGTTAAGCAAAGACTAAAAGTATTCGTTGTAACAAAACGAGAGAATACAATGTTTTAACCGATATTTCAGAATTACTCAAGAACCGAGAGATTAATCTTTTGTTTCTTTTCCACATGAAGAAAAAACTAAAACATTTTACGGTGATAAATTTCTCTCGTCTTAAAGTCCTTGATTGATAATAAGAGAAACTAGCGAGGGGCTTCTTGAATAGAGATAAAAATCGTTCTCACAGATTATTGTTTGTTTATCTTATTAAAATTATAATGTTTTAAGATACCAGATGGCAGAAAATCTCAACTTCCGCCCTTTGATACAGTTGTTAATGTAAAGTGGGTCGCAAAACGAAAGTATTTCTACTGAAGCGTAAACATAATTACTCTAACTAACGCTAGGGTGCGGAACACACGAACAGCACAGGAAGAAAAGTTTTTAAAATGAAACCAGGTGAAAACGAGACGACAAATTATAAAGCAACGAGTAACGGTGTCTAACTTTCTTTATGCTTTTCTGTCTCAATGATTGACAACTCGTTGTCTTAATTTAATGTTATGATTATAGTTTTAGTGACAACATGTTGTCTTAATGTTCTGGTTACAGCTTTAGTGAGAACTTGTTGCCTTAGGTTAATATTCTAATTATGGTTTATTTGTTTTGAACTTTTGCACAAAGCTACTCGAGGGCTATCTGTGCTAGCCGTCCTTAATGTTGCAGTGTAAGACTAGAGGGAAGGCAGCTAGTCATCACCACCCACCGCCAACTCTTGGGCTACTCTTTTACCAACGAAAAGTGGGATTGACCGTCACAATATAACGCCCCCACGGCTGGGAGGGCGAGCAGGTTTAGCGCGACTCGGATGCGAACCCGCGACCCTCAAATTAAGCTACACGAGGACTATTTGCACAAGCCATCCATAATTTTGCAGTGTAATCATCATCACACACTACCAACTCTTGGGCTACCCTTTTACCAACAAGTAGTGGGATTTACCGTTATATTATAACGCCCCCACGGCTAAAAGAGCGATTATGTTTGGTGTGACGGGGATTCGAACACGTGACCCTCGGCTTACGAGTCGAGGATCTGAACCACCTGGCCATGCCGGGCCAATTATGGTTTTAGTGACAACTTGTTACCTTAGTTTAATGTTATGATTACAGTTTTAATGCCAAAGAGAAAGATTATTGCTAGTGGTATGTTACTAGGCCACCACGGCACTTGATAGATGGAAGCTGCTTGCAACCAAAGGGTGCATGACATCTTCCGCCCATCTAGTACCACTTTGTGGATTTGTGACATTAGTTCTACTAATCCAGAACTGATATAAATTCTGTTATGTTTCAGGTTGAATCGATTCTCATTAACAAAGCTGGACTGGGGGCTGAAATAGGTGACTGAACGTAAACAATGAACAGATGAAAGATTTAGACTTGATCATTTCTCATGAACAGAGCTTGGCCAGTGACTGTCTGATTAACATTCTGGTGCTGTTCTCGTCTTCACTTCTGTACAGAGCTTGGCCAGTGACTGTCTGATTAACATTGTGGTGCTGTTCTCGTCTTCACTTCTGTACAGAGCTTGGCCAGTGACTGTCTGATTAACATTGTGGTGCTGTTCTCGTCTTCACTTCTGTACAGAGCTTGGCCAGTGACTGTCTGAATAACATTCTGGTGCTGTTCTCGTCTTCACTTCTGTACAGAGCTTGGCCAGTGACTGTCTGATTAACATTCTGGTGCTGTTCTCGTCTTCACTTCTGTATACTGAATAGGAAGAAAGTTCTACTGCATAGACTCCAGCAAAATTTCACCATTAAAAAAGCCCAATAGAACTTTTGTAAATACAGACATCACATTATGTTTTATATAAATATGTCATTGGTACACTTTCTGATTAGTCAGAACAGGACCGAAACATCAATTTGTATGTTTGTTCTGAAAAGTCAATTATTATACAAGAAGTTTGTTTATTGGTACTAAACAGTCTTTTGAAACTGGTAAGGTTTATTTATTGGAACTAAAATGCTGTTAGAACTGGTGCTGTTTGTTTATTGGTAGTTTGTTCATACAAAACATATAATATGGGCTATCTGTGATTTGCCAATTATTAGCATCTCACCTCTAATTTTAGGCTTACATTTTAGTTCTGAAAAGTTACTAAAGCCAATGAAGCTTGTTTTCGTGTTGGTAGTGTGACATTTTCCATGTGTGGTCAGTCAGGGGTCACTAGCTGAAGAGTAAAAGATAAAAAAACCATGACGCGTATACTAAATCAATTATTCAGAAAAGAAAGATGGCAGTAAAATGAAGAAATCACGAAACAAATAAGTAAAATCTTAACAAATACAGAGTATTAACAAGACATGCGGGAAATGTGTTTGTTATATCTTTTCAAAAATACAGAGTATTAACAAGACATGCGGGAAATGTGTTCGTTATATCTATTAAAAATAGTGTATTAACAAGACATGCGGGAAATGTGTTCGTTATATCTATTAAAAATAGTGTATTAACAAGACATGAGGGAAATGTGTTCGTTATATCTATTAAAAATAGTGTATTAACAAGACATGCGGGAAATGTGTTCGTTATATCTATTAAAAAATAGTGTATTAACAAGACATGAGGGAAGTGTGTTCGTTATATCTATTCAACTGATAAATGATGAATTGGAAAACTTAATTGGTTTATCTTGTAATTCTTGTTTCCAGCCCCACCCACCGTATTTCGAATTATTAATAAAATTAAGTGAAATCCACAGAAATTAAAGTAAAATACAAAACAAATAAGATAACTGTAAGAAAAATAAAATCCAGTTGACTTTTGGATTCCATTATACATTTATCCAAATATTTAACATTTTATTAAACCAAATAAAACTTTCAAGTAATTCAAAAGCCAGAACTCGAAACATTAAAAAAAAGTAGAAAAATACCATGTCTACAATCATCAAATCTAAACATCTTGTGATAGGTTGCCCACCCTTGTAGCTTTACTTGTGAAACTCTCATAACATTCAGTGTCTACTTTTATTGAAACCATTCTAAATTCTGAAACACCACGACAACCCTAGATACAACTGAAACACCAAGACAACCCAAGATACAACTGAAACACCAGGACAACCCTAGATACAACTGAAACACCAGGACAACCCTAGATACAACTGAAACACCACGACAACCCTGGATACAACTGAAACTCTAATACATGCACAGCCAAATAATCTCTCGTTCCCACGTTCAGGAAGCTTGTCTTTGTTCATTGTATGCAAAAAAACGTGTCTGCTCTACGTATTATTGTTTTTCGCCAAAAACACAACAATAATGTTCTTCTACTAATTACGAACTACATTCCTAATATGGAAACTAGAATAATAACTGATTGTGAGCTCACGTAGCATGTATTATAGCAAAGAGGAAAGTTGAGTAATTTACTTACGTGGCCCTCTGTGTCCAAATTGAGAACAATAAAAAATGAAATAATTTAAAAGCTGAAGCGATAAACAGTGTATTATTAGTACTAACAGAGATGTTTGTCATTATAATGGACACCCTTTGTAATCCATTTTGCGTATGGCCCAAGAAAAACAAAACTCATTGAAAAGGATACTCTTCTTATGTTAGCAAAAGTCACGTGACTGGTGTGATCTAATTTGTATTGATTTTCGATATAATATTTGACAAACTTGAGAGTAGAATGTACTCTCAAGACGGCTGGAATGGGTATTAAAACTTTAATTACAATAAACAACGTTTCGACCTCTTTAGGTCATCTTTAGACAATTTGCAATTGATCGGTGCCGAGCGCATATCTTAGGGACGAGAGTATAAACGGGTACGGGATTGTAGGGGGCGTTGCAGTTAGATGATAGGTTGTTTATAGTATAGGTATAAAAGTGTTCCTTTATATCGGTTTAATTTTGATTTTACTTGTTGTATCAGAAGGACTTCTTTGATTTTGCGTTTGTTTATATTTCTTCTTACTTAATATCTGGGTGTTTTTTATGGTTATGTTGTGTTTATTTGATTTGCAATGTTCAAAAACGTGTGTTTCCCTTTTCCTGCTTGTTTCTCCAATATAGAAGTGTTGACAGTTTTCACGTTGTATCTTATAAATAATGTTGGTGTGGCGTTTGTCAGTCTAGTTGTTACATAGTATAGACCACAGTTTTGTACCTGGTTTTTGTTTACATTTGGTGTTTACTGGAATGTTGCGTTTTGTTATAAGTTTTTCAAAATGTTGGTTATTTTTTCGCTGATGACGAGATCATATGATATCTAGCAGTATAAGGTTTTGTAGTCTGTTGTTTCTTGAGATTTATTATTTCTCGTTTGGTGTTGGTCTAGGTGTTTGTGTGTTTATAACTTTTTTTAGCGGTTTTTGGAGGAAATTTGTTGATGTTAATGAAGTATTGTTTTGTTTTGTTTATTTTATCGGGTGAGCATAGTTTTGTGACTGTGTTTATTTGGTTTCTTAATATGTTCAGTATGAGTGATTTTTCTGTGGATTTCTGTTTTGAACTGTGTATCGGTTCTTGTGATCTTGAGGTTGAGAAATGCTATTTGTTTAGTTTTCTCATGTTTACAGGTAAACTTAATGTTAAGTTGTATAGAGTTAACGTGGTTAATAAACTGTGTGTTCTGTAGATATGAATTCAGCAATTGTACCATCAACATACCTGTACCAGTAAAGTGGTGGGTGTAACATACCTGTACCAGTATAGTGGTGGGTGTAACATACCTGTACCAGTAAAGTGGTGGGTGTAACATATCTGTACCAGTATAGTGGTGGGTGTAACATACCTGTACCAGTAAAGTGGTGGGTGTAACATATCTGTACCAGTATAGTGGTTGGTGTAAAGCTAAATTGATGGCTTGAGATTCAATCTGTGTCATGAAAATGTTGACTAGAACAAGTTACATGAGATTCCCCATACTTAGGTAATTTGTTTGTAGGTAGTTTTGTTTATTTATATGCAACATAAAGTTACTTTCGGTGGTAGTGAATTCTATAAGGGTTGTTATTAGTTGCTGTGAGTGTGTGTCAATGGGTGGAGTCTCGCATAAAAAGTTATAAACCTATCTTACAGGTTTATAGACTTCTGTGAAGAGAGAGATTACATTAAACTGGTCATTAAGGCATTATAGAACACCAAGAACAGATTCAATGAACGCACACACACAAGAACACGTTTTTGAACACTACAAATCAAATAAACACAACATAATCATAGAAAACACCCAGATAAAAAGTAGGGAAACAAACGTAAAATCAAAGAAACCCTACTTATACAACTTAGTATCATTCCTAGATTCCGAAGACATATTCCACTGACAACAGTAAAGGGGAGCTAATACAGTTAATTAATATAATATAAAACGAAAAATAAAATACTGTGGCGACGTCTGGCGGATACAATTATCTTCAAGCATTCTTACTTTCGACGTTTTAGCCTATTTTCGGTTTCCTTTAAAACTTTCATGAACATTCTGCACCATATTTATGATAAATGCAGTCAAAGTTTGGGACACTTTCGTTATTTGATTCGTTTTGTCACTGTAACGTGATTGGCCATTTATTTTTATCATTGCGTCGGTTAGGTGGCGTTAAATAAGTACTGATTTTATAAGAGAAACAACTTGATAAATAAAACTTTAAATCACATGATAGAAAAGTGAATAGTGATAAACAAAGTGTCATATTTAAAGAAAAAAGTCTAAAACAATAAGTCGTAACTATGTGCCATTTTCTGTAACAATATACCATTAAATGCCTTAGGCCTAAGGCAGTGAGCAGTTTTACATTTTGCACTAATTTATTGACTTCCGTATCAATAGTATAAAGTTTAGGCTTAACACTAATCTCTCTCTCTTTCTTTTATCTCTCTAATTACTACTGCATTTCTTTTAGAATTAAACGGAGATTTCATTCAGCACAGCAACAAGCTTTACTTGAGTTTTTACAGCTGTTTATTTCCACCAGAAACTTTATTTTGACGAATTACTCGACGTTAAAACCAAACTAATAAACATTATCGGTAAGGACTGTTTTTGAGTATTAATAACAAAATAAAAGTTCTCAGCTTCACAGTAACACTACCAGACCCACGTGCGAGGTGATTTATCATTTTTTTAAACGCTATCCTATTTTCTTAACGAGTTTAAACTAACGACTTAACGTTCGGTTGACTGCTCAATAGATTCATGAAAACATTCATTTCATACATATTTATTCCACTATCAAAATAAGTAACTTATACACACCGGTATTAAACAAAACTCTATTATTGATATATACATAAAACAAGACACTTTGGCTGGGAGAAAAGTTGTGAAGTTGTACAACTATCATTTCTACCATACATTGGTAAATGAAATATTCCTAGTCACATTCTGGCTCAACAGAATATTCCTACGCATACTATGGTACTATAGAGCATTCCCACACATGGTGGTACTGCAGAATATTTCAACCAATATTGTGGTACTACAGGATATTTATACCAACTGTGGTACTACAAGATATTTATACACCTACTGTAGTACTACAGGATATTTATACACATACCGTGGTGCTACAGGATATTTAAACACATGTTGTGGTACTACAGGATATTTATACACCAACTGTAGTACTACAGGATATTTATACACATACCGTGGTGCTACGGGATATTTATACACATGTTGTGGTACTACAGGATATTTATACACCAACTGTAGTATTACAGGATATTTATACACATACTGTGGTACTACAGGATATAAATACACCAACTGTAGTATTACATGATATTTATACACCAACTGTGGTACTGCAGGATATTCCTACACCTATTGTAGTACAACAGGATATTTATACACCTACTGTGGTACTACAGGATATTTATACACCAACTGTAGTATTACAGGATATTTATACACATACTGTGGTACTACAGGATATAAATACACCTACTGTGGTACTGCATGATATTTATACACCTACTGTGGTACTACAGGATATTTATACACCTACTGTAGTACTACAGGATAGTTATACCAACTGTGGTACTACAAGATATTTATACACCAACTGTAGTACTACAGAATATTTATACACATGTTGTGGTATTACAGGATATTCATAGATCTACTGTAGTACTACAGGATATTGATACACATACCGTGGTGCTACAGGATATTTATGCACATGTTGTGGTACTACAGGATATTTATACACCTACTGCAGTACTACAGGATATTTATACACATGTTGTGGTACTACAGGATATTTATACACCAACTGTGGTACTACAGGATAGTTATACCTCCTGTGGTACTACAGGATATTTATACACTTACTGTGATAGTACAGGATATTTATACACCATCTGGAGTACTACAGGATATTTATACACCAACTGTAGTACTACAGGATATTTATATACCTACTGTGGTACTAAAGGACATTTATACTCGTACAATCGCACTACAAAATACTTATACACCTACTGTGGTACTACAGGATATACATACACATACTATGGTACTACATGATATTTATACACCAACTGTGGTACTGCAGGATATTCCTACACCTACTGTAGTACTACAGGATATTTACACACCTACTGTGTTACTACAGGATATTTATACACATACTGTGGTACTGCAGGATATTTATATTTACTGATTTACATGTAGTCAGATCTACGGATCTCCATTGAAGAGCTTTCTTTACTCAGAATGTTCTTACAGGCAATATGGCACAGCAGAATGTTCTTACAAACACTGTTGTACAACAAAAGATTTGTATAGATATTGTGACACAGCAGAATGTTCTTACAAACACTGTTGTACAACAAAAGATTTCTATATATATTGTGACACAGCAGAATGTTCTTACAAACACTGTTGTACAACAAAAGATTTCTATATATATTGTGACACAGCAGAATGTTCTTACAAACACTGTTGTACAACAGAGGATTTCTATAGATGTTGTGACACAGCAGAATATCCTTACAAACACTGTTGTACAAAAGAAGATTTCTATATATTGTGACACAGCAGAATGTTCTTACAGAAACTGTTGTACAACAGAGGATTTCTATATATTGTGACACAGCAGAATGTTCTTACAAACACTGTTGTACAACAAAAGATTTCTATATATATTGTGACACAGTAGAATGTTCTTACAAACACTGTTGTACAACAAAAGATTTCTATATATATTGTGACACAGCAGAATGTTCTTACAAACACTGTTGTACAACAGAGGATTTCTATAGATGTTGTGACACAGCAGAATATCCTTACAAACACTGTTGTACAAAAGAAGATTTCTATATATTGTGACACAGCAGAATGTTCTTACAGACACTGTTGTACAACAGAGGATTTCTATATATTGTGACACAGCAGAATGTTCTTACAGACACTGTTGTACAACAGAGGATTTCTATAGATGTTGTGACACAGCAGAATATCCTTACAAACACTGTTGTACAAAAGAAGATTTCTATATATTGTGACACAGCAGAATGTTCTTACAGAAACTGTTGTACAACAGAGGATTTCTATATATTGTGACACAGCAGAATGTTCTTACAAACACTGTTGTACAACAAAAGATTTCTATATATATTGTGACACAGTAGAATGTTCTTACAAACACTGTTGTACAACAAAAGATTTCTATATATATTGTGACACAGCAGAATGTTCTTACAAACACTGTTGTACAACAGAGGATTTCTATAGATGTTGTGACACAGCAGAATGTTCTTACAGACACTGTTGTACGACAGAGGATTTCTATAGATGTTGTGACACAGCAGAATATTCTTACAGACACTGATTTACAACATAATGTTTTTAATACATCGTCAAATAAAGCCATGCTACATCGTGGGAACAAAAATGTTTTATTGACTAAAATAAAAATAAGAATATAATTATGATAGTTTTATCTTGCGTATAAGTTCTCATTGTCGATCTCTCATTTTCTCACAGCAGAAATTTGACGTAATCAGTCGAGTCGATCTAAAACATTCTTTTTAACACATTTGCCCTTGACCTACAGGCATGTTAGAATACTTACCACACCCATCGATACAGAAATCATTTCTTATTACACAGCATGAGTTGTTGCTTTTGAAATACCTAATTTTCTGTTTATTAGATTCAAAATACTTCCGCTAATGAGAATTTCAACTTCACAACCATTGGATAAAGAGGATTTCAGTTTTAATTATTTGAAACACTAGATGACAAAAGGTAAACAGTATTAACAAGACGAAACACACATGGAATTAAAATTTTCTTACATGTGAGAAGTTTACATCACACAAGGAAAAGAAAAGTCATTCGTTCACTTGCTCAGAAATCTCATAAAAATAATTGTATACCTTATCACGTTTCTACAGTTACATAAGGTCTCACAAGTTGTTGTTTTTAAATTAGGTCGTTTTCAAGTCGATGTAAGAGATTCGTAATGAAGCCGTGATAAGAAGATACAACAACTTAACAACACAATATTGTCGCTTGTTTGTAACTAAGCACAAAGCTACTGGTTGGGTTATCTGTGATCTGCCTACCACGGGTATCGAAACCCGATTTCTTTTGTGGTATGTCGACAGACACACCGCTGTACCACGGGAGGGGGGGAGAACAATGTGCTAATAGCCATACTCATCTGTTTTATGAAAATATCTGAGGTGAAGACGGGAAGATTCGTATTTAGGAACATAAAAACGACTCCTTCAAAGTGCCAATATCTTTATACTGTTGTTGGGTTACCATAATTTGGTAAACAATTATAATATTAATATATAAATAATATTTATTTTCTTTATGAGGTAATTAACTTGATTGGCCTATATTCCACTGATTATTCCAAAAGTTGAAGTAAAAGTGAACTTCAAAATGATCTGGATTCATTTACTGAACAAGAATGCGGAAGAATCCGAAACAAGCACACCTTACAAGCATCAGAGAACGTGAAGGCTAACCCTAACAGATGCAAAATAGGTTACTGACTGATTTATGTTTCACTGCATCAACATTTCTAGATTGTTTAATTTTTGTATAAAACTAAGGACCTGCTAGAACGAAAACAAAATATTTGTTAATATAGATCGTTACAAAATTAATTAAAACAAATTTTCATTTAATCACTTATTAATTTAACAGAAATATTTCATTATCAAAATAATGCTTTTATTTCTTATAACGATATAATTAATTCTTTGTTAATGTACATTTTAGTTTACTAGAGCGGAGATAAAAACAAAGAAAAACAAACATTGGAGGTAAAAACAGAAGTACAGACATCAGAGATGAAACAACAGAAATACAAACATTGGAGGTGGAAAGAAAATTAACACATGAACTTAACTAAATTTAATTTGATCAAGAGTAAACTTATAACATGTTGATAATGAGTAATGTTACTACATGTTGATAATGAGTAATGTTACTATATGTTGATAATGAGTAATGTAATCACATGTTGACTGTGAGTAATGTAATCACATGTTGATTGTGAGTAATGTTACTATATGTTGATAATGAGTAATGTTACTACATGTTGATAATGAGTAATGTAATCACGTGTTGATTGTGAGTAATGTTATCACGTGTTGATTGTGAGTAATGTTATTATATGTTGAAAATGAGTAATGTTATCACATGTTGATTGTGAGTAATGTTACTATATGTTGATAATGAGTAATGTTATCACATGTTGATAATGAGTAATGTAATCACATGTTGATTGTGAGTAATGTAATCACGTGTTGATTGTGAGTAATGTTATCACGTGTTGATTGTGAGTAATGTTATTATATGTTGATGATGAGTAATGTAATCACATGTTGATTGTGAGTAATGTTATCACGTGTTGATTGAGTAATGTTACTATATGTTGATAATGAGTAATGTTATCAAATGTTGATAATGAGTAATGTAATCACGTGTTGATTGTGAGTAATGTTATCACGTGTTGATTGTGAGTAATGTTATTATATGTCGAAAATGAGTAATGTTATCACATGTTGATTGTGAGTAATGTTACTATATGTTGATAATGAGTAATGTTATCACATGTTGATAATGAGTAATGTAATCACATGTTGATTGTGAGTAATGTAATCACGTGTTGATTGTCAGTAATGTTATCACGTGTTGATTGTGAGTAATGTTATTATATGTTGAAAATGAGTAATGTTATCACATGTTGATTGTGAGTAATGTTATCACGTGTTGATTGTGAGTAATGTTACTATATGTTGATAATGAGTAATGTTATCACATGTTGATAATGAGTAATGTAATCACGTGTTGATTGTGAGTAATGTTATCACGTGTTGATTGTGAGTAATGTTATTATATGTTGAAAATGAGTAATGTTATCACATGTTGATTGTGAGTAATGTTATCACGTGTTGATTGAGTAATGTTACTATATGTTGATAATGAGTAATGTAATCACGTGTTGATTGTGAGTAATGTTATCACGTGTTGATTGTGAGTAATGTTACTATATGTTGATAATGAGTAATGTTATCACATGTTGATAATGAGTAATGTAATCACATGTTGATTGTGAGTAATGTAATCACGTGTTGATAGTGAGTAATGTTATCACGTGTTGATTGTGAGTAATGTTATTATATGTTGAAAATGAGTAATGTTATCACATGTTGATTGTGAGTAATGTTATCACGTGTTGATTGAGTAATGTTACTATATGTTGATAATGAGTAATGTTATCACATGTTGATAATGAGTAATGTAATCACGTGTTGATTGTGAGTAATGTTATCACGTGTTGATTGTGAGTAATGTTATTATATGTTGAAAATGAGTAATGTAATCACGTGTTGATTGTGAGTAATGTTATCACGTGTTGATTGTGAGTAATGTTACTATATGTTGATAATGAGTAATGTTATCACATGTTGATAATGAGTAATGTTATCACATGTTGATAATGAGTAATGTAATCACATGTTGATTGTGAGTAATGTAATCACGTATTGATTGTGAGTAATGTTATCACGTGTTGATTGTGAGTAATGTTATTATATGTTGAAAATGAGTAATGTTATCACATGTTGATTGTGAGTAATGTTATCACGTGTTGATTGTGAGTAATGTTACTATATGTTGATAATGAGTAATGTTATCACATGTTGATTGTGAGTAATGTTATCACGTGTTGATTGTGAGTAATGTTACTATATGTTGATAATGAGTAATGTTATCACATGTTGATAATGAGTAATGTTACTATATGTTGATAATGAGTAATGTTATTATATGTTGAAAATGAGTAATGTTATCACATGTTGATAATGAGTAATGTTATCACATGTTGATAATAAGTAATGTAATCACATGTTGATAATGAGTAATGTTATCAGATGTTGATAATGAGTAATGTTACTATATGTTGATAATGAGTAATGTTACTATATGTTGATAATGAGTAATGTTAGTAGATGTTGATAATGAGTAATGTTATCACATGTTGATAATAAGTAATGTAATCACTTGTTGATAATGAGTAATGTTATCACATGTTGATAATGAGTAATGTAATCACATGTTGATTGTGAGTAATGTTATCACGTGTTGATTGAGTAATGTTACTATATGTTGATAATGAGTAATGTTATCACATGTTGATAATGAGTAATGTAATCACATGTTGATTGTGAGTAACGTTATCACGTGTTGATTGTGAGTAATGTTAATATATGTTGAAAATGAGTAATGTTATCACATGTTGATTGTGAGTAATGTTATCACGTGTTGATTGTGAGTAATGTTACTATATGTTGATAATGAGTAATGTTATCACATGTTGATAATGAGTAATGTAATCACATGTTGATTGTGAGTAATGTAATCACGTGTTGATTGTGAGTAATGTTATCATGTGTTGATTGTGAGTAATGTTATTATATGTTGAAAATGAGTAATGTTATCACATGTTGATTGTGAGTAATGTTATCACGTGTTGATTGTGAGTAATGTTATTATATGTTGAAAATGAGTAATGTTATCACATGTTGATTGTGAGTAATGTTATCACGTGTTGATTGAGTAATGTTACTATATGTTGATAATGAGTAATGTTATCACATGTTGATAATGAGTAATGTAATCACGTGTTGATTGTGAGTAATGTTATCACGTGTTGATTGTGAGTAATGTTACTATATGTTGATAATGAGTAATGTTATCACATGTTGATAATGAGTAATGTAATCACATGTTGATTGTGAGTAATGTAATCACGTGTTGATTGTGAGTAATGTTATCACGTGTTGATTGTGAGTAATGTTATTATATGTTGAAAATGAGTAATGTTATCACATGTTGATTGTGAGTAATGTTATCACGTGTTGATTGAGTAATGTTACTATATGTTGATAATGAGTAATGTTATCACATATTGATAATGAGTAATGTAATCACGTGTTGATTGTGAGTAATGTTATCACGTGTTGATTGTGAGTAATGTTATTATATGTTGAAAATGAGTAATGTAATCACGTGTTGATTGTGAGTAATGTTATCACGTGTTGATTGTGAGTAATGTTACTATATGTTGATAATGAGTAATGTTATCACATGTTGATAATGAGTAATGTAATCACATGTTGATTGTGAGTAATTTAATCACGCGTTGATTGTGAGTAATGTTATCACGTGTTGATTGTGAGTAATGTTATTATATGTTGAAAATGAGTAATGTTATCACATGTTGATTGTGAGTAATGTTATCACGTGTTGATTGTGAGTAATGTTACTATATGTTGATAATGAGTAATGTTATCACATGTTGATTGTGAGTAATGTTATCACGTGTTGATTGTGAGTAATGTTACTATATGTTGATAATGAGTAATGTTATCACATGTTGATAATGAGTAATGTTACTATATGTTGATTGTGAGTAATGTTATCACGTGTTGATTGTGAGTAATGTTACTATATGTTGATAATGAGTAATGTTATCACATGTTGATTGTGAGTAATGTTACTATGTGTTGATAATGAGTAATGTTACTACATGTTGATGATGAGTAATGTTAATACATGTTGATAATGAGTAATGTTATCACATGTTGATAATAAGTAATGTTATTACATGTTGATAATGAGTAATGTTATCACATGTTGATTGTGAGTAATGTTATCACGTGTTGATAATGAGTAATGTTACTACATGTTGATGATGAGTAATGTTATTACATGTTGATAAATGAGTAATGTTACTACATGTTGATAATGAGTAATGTTATCACATGTTGATAATGAGTAATGTTACTACATGTTGATGATGAGTAATGTTACTACATGTTGATAATGAGTAATGTTACTACATGTTGATAATGAGTAATGTTACTATATGTTGATAATGAGTAATGTTACTATATGTTGATAATGAGTAATGTTAGTAGATGTTGATAATGAGTAATGTTATCACATGTTGATAATAAGTAATGTAATCACTTGTTGATAATGAGTAATGTTATCACATGTTGATAATGAGTAATGTAATCACATGTTGATTGTGAGTAATGTTATCACGTGTTGATTGAGTAATGTTACTATATGTTGATAATGAGTAATGTTATCACATGTTGATAATGAGTAATGTAATCACATGTTGATTGTGAGTAACGTTATCACGTGTTGATTGTGAGTAATGTTAATATATGTTGAAAATGAGTAATGTTATCACATGTTGATTGTGAGTAATGTTATCACGTGTTGATTGTGAGTAATGTTACTATATGTTGATAATGAGTAATGTTATCACATGTTGATAATGAGTAATGTAATCACATGTTGATTGTGAGTAATGTAATCACGTGTTGATTGTGAGTAATGTTATCATGTGTTGATTGTGAGTAATGTTATTATATGTTGAAAATGAGTAATGTTATCACATGTTGATTGTGAGTAATGTTATCACGTGTTGATTGTGAGTAATGTTATTATATGTTGAAAATGAGTAATGTTATCACATGTTGATTGTGAGTAATGTTATCACGTGTTGATTGAGTAATGTTACTATATGTTGATAATGAGTAATGTTATCACATGTTGATAATGAGTAATGTAATCACGTGTTGATTGTGAGTAATGTTATCACGTGTTGATTGTGAGTAATGTTACTATATGTTGATAATGAGTAATGTTATCACATGTTGATAATGAGTAATGTAATCACATGTTGATTGTGAGTAATGTAATCACGTGTTGATTGTGAGTAATGTTATCACGTGTTGATTGTGAGTAATGTTATTATATGTTGAAAATGAGTAATGTTATCACATGTTGATTGTGAGTAATGTTATCACGTGTTGATTGAGTAATGTTACTATATGTTGATAATGAGTAATGTTATCACATGTTGATAATGAGTAATGTAATCACGTGTTGATTGTGAGTAATGTTATCACGTGTTGATTGTGAGTAATGTTATTATATGTTGAAAATGAGTAATGTAATCACGTGTTGATTGTGAGTAATGTTATCACGTGTTGATTGTGAGTAATGTTACTATATGTTGATAATGAGTAATGTTATCACATGTTGATAATGAGTAATGTAATCACATGTTGATTGTGAGTAATTTAATCACGTGTTGATTGTGAGTAATGTTATCACATGTTGATAATGAGTAATGTTACTACATGTTGATAATGAGTAATGTTATCACATGTTGATAATGAGTAATGTTATCACATGTTGATAATGAGTAATGTTACTACATGATGATGAGTAATGTTACTACATGTTGAT
Source organism: Carcinoscorpius rotundicauda (assembly GCA_011833715.1). Lineage (NCBI taxonomy): Eukaryota > Metazoa > Arthropoda > Merostomata > Xiphosura > Limulidae > Carcinoscorpius > Carcinoscorpius rotundicauda. The sequence continues at coordinate 186,445,866 of CM022391.1, forward strand.
AATGAGTAATGTTACTACATGTTGATGATGAGTAATGTTACTACATGTTGATAATGAGTAATGTTATCACATGTTGATAATGAGTAATGTTATCACATTTTGATAATGAGTAATGTTATTACATTTTGATAATGAGTAATGTAATCACATGTTGATAATGAGTAATGTTATCACATGTTGATTGTGAGTAATGTTATCACGTGTTGATTGTGAGTAATGTTACTATATGTTGATAATGAGTAATGTTATCACATGTTGATAATGAGTAATGTTACTATATGTTGATAATGAGTAATGTTATTATATGTTGAAAATGAGTAATGTTATCACATGTTGATAATGAGTAATGTTATCACATGTTGATAATAAGTAATGTAATCACATGTTGATAATGAGTAATGTTATCAGATGTTGATAATGAGTAATGTTACTATATGTTGATAATGAGTAATGTTACTAAATGTTGATAATGAGTAATGTTAGTAGATGTTGATAATGAGTAATGTTATCACATGTTGATAATAAGTAATGTAATCACTTGTTGATAATGAGTAATGTTATCACATGTGGATAATGAGTAATGTAATCACATGTTGATTGTGAGTAATGTTATCACGTGTTGATTGAGTAATGTTACTATATGTTGATAATGAGTAATGTTATCACGTGTTGATTGTGAGTAATGTTACTATATGTTGATAATGAGTAATGTTATCATATGTTGATAATGAGTAATGTAATCACATGTTGATAATGAGTAATGTTATCACATGTTGATTGTGAGTAATGTTATCACGTGTTGATTGTGAGTAATGTTACTATATGTTGATACTGAGTAATGTTATCACATGTTGATAATGAGTAATGTTACTACATGTTGATAATGAGTAATGTTATCACATGTTGATAATGAGTAATGTTACTACATGTTGATGATGAGTAATGTTACTACATGTTGATAATGAGTAATGTTACTACATGTTGATGATGAGTAATGTTACTACATGTTGATGATGAGTAATGTTATCACATGTTGATAATGAGTAATGTTATTACATGTTGATAAATGAGTAATGTTACTATATGTTAATAATGAGTAATGTTATCACATGTTGATAATGAGTAATGTTACTACATGTTGATGATGAGTAATGTTACTACATGTTGATAATGAGTAATGTTACTACATGTTGATGATGAGTAATGTTACTACATGTTGATAATGAGTAATGTTATCAGATGTTGATAATGAGTAATATTATTACATGTTGATCATGAGTAATGTTATCACATGTTGATAATGAGTAATGTTATCACATGTTGATAATGAGTAATGTTATCACATGTTGATAATGAGTAATGTTATCACATGTTGATAATGAGTAATGTTATTACATGTTGATAATGAGTAATGTTATTACATGTTGATAAATGAGTAATGTTATCACATGTTGATAATGAGTAATGTTACTACATGTTGATCATGAGTAATGTTATCACATGTTGATAATGAGTAATGTTACTACATGTTGATCATGAGTAATGTTATCACATGTTGATAATGAGTAATGTTATCACATGTTGATAATGAGTAATGTTACTACATGATGATGAGTAATGTTACTACATGTTGATAATGAGTAATGTTACTACATGTTGATGATGAGTAATGTTACTACATGTTGATAATGAGTAATGTTATCACATGTTGATAATGAGTAATGTTATCACATTTTGATAATGAGTAATGTTATTACATTTTGATAATGAGTAATGTAATCACATGTTGATAATGAGTAATGTTATCACATGTTGATTGTGAGTAATGTTATCACATGTTGATTGTGAGTAATGTTACTATATGTTGATAATGAGTAATGTTATCACATGTTGATAATGAGTAATGTTACTATATGTTGATAATGAGTAATGTTATTATATGTTGAAAATGAGTAATGTTATCACATGTTGATAATGAGTAATGTTATCACATGTTGATAATAAGTAATGTAATCACATGTTGATAATGAGTAATGTTATCAGATGTTGATAATGAGTAATGTTACTATATGTTGATAATGAGTAATGTTACTAAATGTTGATAATGAGTAATGTTAGTAGATGTTGATAATGAGTAATGTTATCACATGTTGATAATAAGTAATGTAATCACTTGTTGATAATGAGTAATGTTATCACATGTGGATAATGAGTAATGTAATCACATGTTGATTGTGAGTAATGTTATCACGTGTTGATTGAGTAATGTTACTATATGTTGATAATGAGTAATGTTATCACATGTTGATAATGAGTAATGTAATCACGTGTTGATTGTGAGTAATGTTATCACGTGTTGATTGTGAGTAATGTTATTATATGTTGAAAATGAGTAATGTTATCACATGTTGATTGTGAGTAATGTTATCACGTGTTGATTGTGAGTAATGTTACTATATGTTGATAATGAGTAATGTTATCACATGTTAATAATGAGTAATGTAATCACATGTTGATTGTGAGTAATGTAATCACGTGTTGATTGTGAGTAATGTTATCACGTGTTGATTGTGAGTAATGTTATTATATGTTGAAAATGAGTAATGTTATCACATGTTGATTGTGAGTAATGTTATCACGTGTTGATTGTGAGTAATGTTACTATATGTTGATAATGAGTAATGTTATCACATGTTGATAATGAGTAATGTAATCACGTGTTGATTGTAAGTAATGTTATCACGTGTTGCTTGTGAGTAATGTTATCACGTGTTGATTGTGAGTAATGTTATTATATGTTGAAAATGAGTAATGTTATTACATGTTGATAAATGAGTAATGTTATCACATGTTGATAATGAGTAATGTTACTACATGTTGATAATGAGTAATGTTATCACATGTTGATAATGAGTAATGTTACTACATGTTGATAATGAGTAATGTTATCACATGTTGATAATGAGTAATGTTATCACATGTTGATAATGAGTAATGTTACTACATGTTGATGATGAGTAATGTTACTACATGTTGATAATGAGTAATGTTACTACATGTTGATGATGAGTAATGTTACTACATGTTGATAATGAGTAATGTTATCACATGTTGATAATGAGTAATGTTATCACATTTTGATAATGAGTAATGTTATTACATTTTGATAATGAGTAATGTAATCACATGTTGATAATGAGTAATGTTATCACATGTTGATTGTGAGTAATGTTACTACATGTTGATAATGAGTAATGTTATCACATGTTGATAATGAGTAATGTTACTACATGTTGATAATGAGTAATGTTATCACATGTTGATAATGAGTAATGTTATCACATGTTGATAATGAGTAATGTTACTACATGTTGATGATGAGTAATGTTACTACATGTTGATAATGAGTAATGTTATCACATGTTGATTGTGAGTAATGTTACTATGTGTTGATAATGAGTAATGTTACTACATGTTGATGATGAGTAATGTTAATACATGTTGATAATGAGTAATGTTATCACATGTTGATAATAAGTAATGTTATTACATGTTGATAATGAGTAATGTTATCACATGTTGATTGTGAGTAATGTTATCACGTGTTGATAATGAGTAATGTTACTACATGTTGATGATGAGTAATGTTATTACATGTTGATAAATGAGTAATGTTACTACATGTTGATAATGAGTAATGTTATCACATGTTGATAATGAGTAATGTTACTACATGTTGATAATGAGTAATGTTATCACATGTTGATTGTGAGTAATGTTATCACGTGTTGATTGTGAGTAATGTTACTATATGTTGATATTGAGTAATGTTATCACATGTTGATAATGAGTAATGTAATCACATGTTGATTGTGAGTAATGTAATCACGTGTTGATTGTGAGTAATGTTATCACGTGTTGATTGTGAGTAATGTTATTATATGTTGAAAATGAGTAATGTTATCACATGTTGATAATGAGTAATGTTATCACATTTTGATAATGAGTAATGTTATCACATGTTGATAATCAGTAATGTTACTACATGTTGATAATGAGTAATGTTATTACATGTTGATAATGAGTGATGTTACTACATGTTGATAATGAGTAATGTTACTACATCAGTGATGTCGAGAAACCCACTTGTTGAGAACTTTTATATGCAAAAACGGCTGTTCTGGGCCCAGAAAACACTTCAAATAGAAGAGCGAACAACGTTTCGACCTTCTTCGGTCATCGTCAGGTTCACAAAGAAAGGGTTACTGGTCGGAAGCTGACCACGTGTTTGGGAGGGGTTGTATAATTGAGTGTTGCAATGTAGAGGGCGCGGTTTGAATATATAATTTTGTCTATAATATTAATATAGGTATAATGGTGTTCCTTTATATTGGTTTATTTTGGGTTTGAGTTGTTGTATAAGTAAGGCTTCTTTAATTTTTCGTTTGTTTATGTTTGTTTCTTTATTTAGTATTTTAGTGTTTTCTATGGTTATGTTGTGTCCATTTGACTTGCAGTGTTCGAAAACGTGTGAAGGTGACTTTTTATGTTCTTTGAATCTGGTTTCCATTTTTCTACTTGTTTCTCCTATATAGAAGTCGTGGCAGTTATCACATTGTATTTTATAAATAATGTTGGTGTGGTGTTTGTCAGTGTAGTTCTTACATAGTACAGACCTTAGTTTTGTGCCTGGTTTTTGAATAAATTTAGTGTTAACTGGAATGTTATATTTTGTTACTAGTTTTTGCCAAATGTTGGTTATTTGTTTGCTGATGTCAGGAATATATGGTATACAGCAGTATATGGTTTCGTGATTTTTTGATTCGTGAGATATATTTACTTTTGTTGGTTGATTTTGCTTTCTGTCTAGGTGTGTGCGTATAATGTTTTCTACAGTTTGTGGAGGAAACTTATTAATGTTGATGAAGTGTTGTTTTATTTTATCTAATTCATCGTTAATTTTATCTGGTGAGCATAGTTTTATGGCTGTGTTTATCTGGTTTCTTAGTATGTTGAGTTTTTGTTTTGTTTCATGTGCTGAGTCCCAAGGAATGTATAGTCCAGTATGGGTGATTTTTCGGTGGATTTCTGTTTTGAATTGTGTGTCGGTTCTTATAATTTTGAGGTTAAGAAATGATATTTGATTGCTTTCTTCCTGTTCACATGTGAAGTTAATGTTGGGATGTATAGAGTTAATGTGAGTGAAAAAGTTAAGTATGTGTTCTGTAGATTCGAATCCCGCAATCGTGTCATCTACATATCTGTACCAGTATAGTGGTGGATGTAATGCTGTATTAATTGCTTGTGTTTCAATTTGTGTCATAAAAATATTGGCTAGAACTGGCGATACTGGGTTGCCCATGCTTAGGCCATTTGTTTGTATATAGTTTTGGTTGTTGAACATGAAGTTTGTCTTTATTGTGGTGAATTCTATGAGGGTTGCTAACTGGTTACTGGGAATGTCTATGATCGGGTTAGGGTCTCGAATATAGAGTTCTAAGGCTATCTTGCAGGCTTCTGTTGTTGGAACTTCTGTGAAGAGGGATATAACATCGAAACTGGCCATTAAGGCTTTATGATTAAGTTGATTTAGATTGGACTTGAAATTAAAAGAGTCTTTGATGAATGAGCTGGCTGATGTTGCATATTTGGAGAATGCCCATGCTATGTATTTACCAAGATTGTAGTTAAACGATTCATATGTTGACATTATTGGTCGTAATGGACAATCTGGTTTATGAGGTTTGGGGATGCCGTATATTTGCGGTGTGCGTGAGTCGGTTTTACGTAGGTAGGAATAAAGTGTTTGTGAAATTGTGTTAACTTTTTTTATTTGTAGTAGTAATTTGTTTAGTTGCGTCTCATGTGTCTTTGTTGGATTTGTGTGTATTGGTTTAAATTTGTTCGTGTCTGATAGGATGTTATTCATTTTTTGTATGTATTCATTCGTGTTCATTATTACTATAGCGTTACCTTTATCTGCTTTTAGAATTTTTATGTTTCTGTCTTGTTTTAGGTTTCTAATGGAATTAATGTCTCTTTTTGTAAGGTTGTTTTTTAGTTTTCTGTTTTGTGAAATTATGTTGATAGTTTTGTAAGAAAATTCTTTGAAAAAATCGTTTAAGATAATGTTTTTTGGTGGTTCTGGAAAATATAAATTTGTAATTTTACCTGGGAAGTTTGGCAGTTGGATGTCAATAAAGTTATCTAAGTTGTCTTCTTTCTGTTTGTTGTTTTTGTTTTCTGTAGAAAGTATCACAAGTCTCCTGTTTAGAAGACCTAGCCAGGAGACTTGTGATACTTTCTACAGAAAACAAAAACAACAAACAGAAAGAAGACAACTTAGATAACTTTATTGACATCCAACTGCCAAACTTCCCAGGTAAAATTACAAATTTATATTTTCCAGAACCACCAAAAAACATTATCTTAAACGATTTTTTCAAAGAATTTTCTTACAAAACTATCAACATAATTTCACAAAACAGAAAACTAAAAAACAACCTTACAAAAAGAGACATTAATTCCATTAGAAACCTAAAACAAGACAGAAACATAAAAATTCTAAAAGCAGATAAAGGTAACGCTATAGTAATAATGAACACGAATGAATACATACAAAAAATGAATAACATCCTATCAGACACGAACAAATTTAAACCAATACACACAAATCCAACAAAGACACATGAGACGCAACTAAACAAATTACTACTACAAATAAAAAAAGTTAACACAATTTCACAAACACTTTATTCCTACCTACGTAAAACCGACTCACGCACACCGCAAATATACGGCATCCCCAAACCTCATAAACCAGATTGTCCATTACGACCAATAATGTCAACATATGAATCGTTTAACTACAATCTTGGTAAATACATAGCATGGGCATTCTCCAAATATGCAACATCAGCCAGCTCATTCATCAAAGACTCTTTTAATTTCAAGTCCAATCTAAATCAACTTAATCATAAAGCCTTAATGGCCAGTTTCGATGTTATATCCCTCTTCACAGAAGTTCCAACAACAGAAGCCTGCAAGATAGCCTTAGAACTCTATATTCGAGACCCTAACCCGATCATAGACATTCCCAGTAACCAGTTAGCAACCCTCATAGAATTCACCACAATAAAGACAAACTTCATGTTCAACAACCAAAACTATATACAAACAAATGGCCTAAGCATGGGCAACCCAGTATCGCCAGTTCTAGCCAATATTTTTATGACACAAATTGAAACACAAGCAATTAATACAGCATTACATCCACCACTATACTGGTACAGATATGTAGATGACACGATTGCGGGATTCGAATCTACAGAACACATACTTAACTTTTTCACTCACATTAACTCTATACATCCCAACATTAACTTCACATGTGAACAGGAAGAAAGCAATCAAATATCATTTCTTAACCTCAAAATTATAAGAACCGACACACAATTCAAAACAGAAATCCACCGAAAAATCACCCATACTGGACTATACATTCCTTGGGACTCAGCACATGAAACAAAACAAAAACTCAACATACTAAGAAACCAGATAAACACAGCCATAAAACTATGCTCACCAGATAAAATTAACGATGAATTAGATAAAATAAAACAACACTTCATCAACATTAATAAGTTTCCTCCACAAACTGTAGAAAACATTATACGCACACACCTAGACAGAAAGCAAAATCAACCAACAAAAGTAAATATATCTCACGAATCAAAAAATCACGAAACCATATACTGCTGTATACCATATATTCCTGACATCAGCAAACAAATAACCAACATTTGGCAAAAACTAGTAACAAAATATAACATTCCAGTTAACACTAAATTTATTCAAAAACCAGGCACAAAACTAAGGTCTGTACTATGTAAGAACTACACTGACAAACACCACACCAACATTATTTATAAAATACAATGTGATAACTGCCACGACTTCTATATAGGAGAAACAAGTAGAAAAATGGAAACCAGATTCAAAGAACATAAAAAGTCACCTTCACACGTTTTCGAACACTGCAAGTCAAATGGACACAACATAACCATAGAAAACACTAAAATACTAAATAAAGAAACAAACATAAACAAACGAAAAATTAAAGAAGCCTTACTTATACAACAACTCAAACCCAAAATAAACCAATATAAAGGAACACCATTATACCTATATTAATATTATAGACAAAATTATATATTCAAACCGCGCCCTCTACATTGCAACACTCAATTATACAACCCCTCCCAAACACGTGGTCAGCTTCCGACCAGTAACCCTTTCTTTGTGAACCTGACGATGACCGAAGAAGGTCGAAACGTTGTTCGCTCTTCTATTTGAAGTGTTTTCTGGGCCCAGAACAGCCGTTTTTGCATATAAAAATGTTACTACATGTTGATAATGAGTAATGTTACTACATGTTGATGATGAGTAATGTTACTACATGTTGATAATGAGTAATGTTACTACACGTTGATAATGAGTAATGTTATCACATGTTGATAATGAGTAATGTTATCACATGTTGATAATCAGTAATGTTACTACATGTTGATAATGAGTAATGTTACTACATGTTGATAATGAGTAATGTTACTACATGTTGATGATGAGTAATGTTACTACATGTTGATAATGAGTAATGTTATCACATGTTGATAATGAGTAATGTTATTACATGTTGATAATGAGTAATGTTATTACATGTTGATAAATGAGTAATGTTATCACATGTTGATAATGAGTAATGTTACTACATGTTGATAATGAGTAATGTTATCACATGTTGATAATGAGTAATGTTACTACATGTTGATAATGAGTAATGTTATCACATGTTGATAATGAGTAATGTTATCACATGTTGATAATGAGTAATGTTACTACATGTTGATGATGAGTAATGTTACTACATGTTGATAATGAGTAATGTTACTACATGTTGATGATGAGTAATGTTACTACATGTTGATAATGAGTAATGTTATCACATGTTGATAATGAGTAATGTTATTACATGTTGATAATGAGTAATGTTATTACATGTTGATAATGAGTAATGTTACTACATGTTGATAATGAGTAATGTTACTACATGTTGATAATGAGTAATGTTATCACATGTTGATAATGAGTAATGTTATCACATGTTGATAATGAGTAATGTTATCACATTTTGAAAATGAGTAATGTTATTACATTTTGATAATAAGTAATGTTATCACATGTTGATAATCAGTAATGTTACTACATGTTGATAATGAGTAATGTTATTACATGTTGATAATGAGTGATGTTACTACATGTTGATAATGACTATTGTTATTACATGTTGAAGAGTTAATGGCTGATAAGGGACTCGTCATGTTATAAATTGATTCTGGACAGAAGAAACACGGCAAGTTCATTCAGAGAATTTAACTGACATGTTGAAATTTACTTAATAGAGACAGAGGGTTATGTGTATCTATCTCTACAGTAGCGTACTACATCCTGTTGGAGATGGCAATATGAAGGATAATAGCAAGCAAACCGAATGCAGTTCGGTTTCTGTTAGTGGATATCAAGAGAAGTATTAGTAGGAATTTGTTACAAGTCTTGTAGCCTAGTTATTAAGCCTAGTTGAAACACTAAAGTACAAAGACACCCGCAGTATTAGGCCTATGTGTAGCACTAGAGTATACAAATAATCACCTTTAAACCGACTTGAAACACTAATGTACACAGTCAGTCATCCGCACTATTAGGCCTATTGAAGCATTACAAAACGACCTTCGTAACTGATAAAATCCATATTTTATATGTATATATATGTGACGTGATAAAGAATAAATTAATAAAATAACATAATAACAATTGGAATCCACAATATTGTTATACTTACCTACAAAATAGGAAAAGTCGTTGAAATATACATGTGTAAAGTCATTGTTCAGCGGATTCAAAAGTACGTGAAGAAAGCTTAGCGAAACGACATCTATTTGTTTGTTAAAATTTTTCTATTTGCCATACAGTTTATGTTTTAGGGCCTGGCATGGCCTAGCGCGTTAAGGCGTGCGCTTCGTAATCTGAGGGTCGGGAGTTCGCACCCGAGTCGCGCCAAACATGCTCCCCCTCCCAGCCGTGGGGGCGTTATAAAGTGACGGTCAATCTCACTATTCTTTGGTAAAAGAGTAGTCTAAGAGTTGGCGGTGGGTGATGATGACTAGCTGCCTTCCATCTAGTCTTACACTGCTAAATTAGGTACGGCTCGCACAGATAGCCCTCGAGTAGCTTTGTGCGAAATTCCAAAACAAACAAACAAAACAAGTTTATGTTTCTTTCTCGGGTTTAATGTTCTCTCGGTCACTGCTCATTGTTTTATAAAGTTAATTAAAGTTTCCCAGTGTATTAATTTTGATTTTGATTTTTACTTAACAATGACTTTAAATATTTGTTAGTTTTTAGGGTAATATGATTACGATGTTCTAAGATTAAAGGCTGCTGTTTTTGTTGGTGTTTTTTTTTAATTTCGCGCAAAGCTACATGAGGGCTATCTGTGCTAGCCGTTCCTATTTTAGCAGTGTATGACTAGAGGGATGGCAGCTAATCATCACTACCCACCGCAACTCTTACCAAAAAATGATTTGATTGACTGTCACATTATAACGCCTCCACGGCTAAAAGGGCGAGCATATTTGGTGCGACGAGGATTCGAACCCGCGACCCTCAGATTACGAGTCGAACGCCTTATACCACCGGCCATGCTGGGCTTAATATTAAACGTACAATGACGTTTTAAAATGTCATTACACTTGAAGAATAAAACATGATTTTATTAAGTACATTTTAGTGACCACGTGCTTTGTAGTACATTTTAGTGACCACGTGCTTTATAGAAACGATTCCCCAGGCTACCACCAGATGAATATTTTACTACGTATCTCTTTACCGGATCCCTCTGTGTGAAAGACGACCTCGAAAACTGGTAGTTTTTGAGTTGTTGGTTTCCGCCCTCAAGACCACGTTCTGTACCTTGTGGTAGTAACAAGGGGTGGCCTTACTCGTGATCATGTCTAAACAATGCCTGTTTCTCCATGTGATCGTACACGTGAACTACTAACCCACGTTGTTCTACACGTGCTAATTGCCTTACATGTCCAACCCGACAAGAATTTCTCACTTCTGGTTTTGCCAAATTAATATAACTTTCTCCTCGTGATCTTACACGTGAGTCTCTTGCCACGTTATTGTACACGCGCACAGTAACAACATTGCCCAACTGAACACGAGGTTTTAAACGTGGTATTTTCTGATTAGTTTCCTTCTGCCCATTTGAAAAAGACTGCAGTCTCAGCTACTAGTCAGGGGCAGATGTAAAAATATTTTAACTTGTTCTCAGTTCGTTAATTAGAACTTGATACCTGGGCCTGGCGTGGCCAGGTGGTTAAGGCACTCAACTCGTAATCCGAGGGTCGCAAGTTCGGATCTTCGTTACACCAAATTTGCTTACCCTTTTAACCGTGGTGACGTTATAATGTGACGGTCAATCCCCCTATTCGTTAGTAAAAGAGTAGCTCAAGAGTTAGCGGTGGGTGGTGATGACTAGCTGCCTTCTGCCTGGTCTTACGCTGCTAAATTAGGGATGGCTAGTGCGGATAGACCTCATGTATCTTTGCGCGAAATTCAAATCAAACTTGTTTCCAAAATGCCCTTTTCCATTTCGTGTGTAAAAGTCCAAGTGTCCAAATTAATACATAAAATGTGTTGATAATTGTCGAGTTAATTTTAATAAAACTTCATTCACTTGGGTTGGGATCAAAGACAATTCACTTTAGCACGGTCGTGTATTTCATTTTTGCGAATTCTAATTATTTTATTACTTCCTTGTTTCGACAGATGCCGCCACATTCGCTTTCTAATTTTTAACTTATCTTGCAATAGTTTTCATGAAATCGGTGGTCAGGAGTGATAATGTGTAAGTCACGCAAAGCTGTCATTTTCTAAGCTTAACTCTATCACACACGTGTACCTCGGCTAAATGAGCAGGTGAAAAAAAATCTTAATCTATAGATGTAGATTTACTTAATTTTGAAATTCTACTGAAAGGAAAGGCAGACATGACGATCGTCGGCTGTATTTATTTGACTTTAAATCGAACACTGAGAAAACCACTATAATAACGTAGTTGCAGCTCGAAGTGAGAAATGGACACATGTGGTCCAGTAAGTGGATTCAAAAGTCCTCGGTTTAAGTTTGTTGATTAGTACAGCGTAAATTTGAAAGCGCAATTGGTCTTTTTAAATAAATTGTAAAACTCAAACTTTGTTTTGGCCAGGCGTGATTTACTTGCTAGCGCACCTTAATAGTTCATTATAAAATTCATGGTTTGAGAATCGTGGAAAGAGCTCGCTCTGCTATGAGAATGTCGATCAATTTCCCTTGTTCAGTTGGACAACTGATGGCGGTGGGTCCTGTTGACTGGCTGTCCTTTCTGAACAGCTAAAGACGTACAGCCCCCGAACCTCCAAGACATTCGGTATAGGTTTCGATGAAACCTGTAACCTTTCTTAAACTAATAAAAAACTGAGTTCAACAATATTATTGTTATTCTATTGGGTAATTTGAGAACGATCTCAATTATGACATGAAACTCACGAGTTACAGTATAACTCAAATATATTTACATCTTATTAAAACACGTTGCACTGTAAAAAACAAAGGAGATTAAAGTAAAAACACCTATAACTTACATATAATTATATCGGACCAAAACAAGTTACGTCCTTACAAAAAAACAACCAACTTAAAGTAAAAACACACATAACTAAGATATATTTATATCTCACTGGAACATCTTGCACGGTAAGAGAAAACAAGCAGATTAAATTTAAGACACCTATAACTTACATATAATTATATCTAACCAAAAACCTTACAGTGTTAAAAACCACTCTTGTTAAAGTAAGGACTTGTATGACTTAGAAGCCCCCCAGTGGCTCAGCGGTATGTCTGCGGACTTACACGCTAAAATCTGAGTTTCGATACCCGTGGTGGGCAGAGCACAACATTGTGTAGCTTTGTGCTTAATTCAAAACAAACAAACAAACAAAATGACTTAGAAATAATTACATCTGACTGAAACATCTGGCACTGTAAAAAGCCACCAAGATAAAGTAAAGACACCCGTAATATAAATGTATTTATGTGACCGCAACACATTACACTGCTAAAACCCCCCAACCAGATTACACTGTTAAAAAACCCCCAACCAGATTAAAGTTATGGCGCCGTCGATGTAAAGATGAATAATTTAAAAAGAAGAAACTTTGGTAAATATATATGTAACTTAGTAATACAATGTAGGTGTATTTTCCATAATTTTATTGTATTTTTATCGCACTGCAAGGTGTTTCGGTCAGTGTCCATAAGTAATATCAAAAATCATTAGCCTTTAACACAGTTATATGTGTCAGTAAGACTGTCAGAGACCTTTAATCTTTAATATAGTTACATGTGTCTGTAAGTAACGTTAGAAATCATTAGTCTTTAATATAGTTACATGTGTCTGTAAGTAACGTTAGAAATCATTAGTCTTTAATATAGTTACATGTGTCTGTAAGTAACGTTAGAAATCATTAGTCTTTAATATAGTTACATGTCTCTGTAAGTAATGCCATAGATCACTAGAATTTATTACAGTTACGTGTGTGTAGAGTTATACCAGAGACCAATAGCGTTTAATAAATTTAGATTCGACTGTAAGCTAAGTCAGCGGCCGCTAGCCTTTGATACAGTGACATGTGTCTGTAAGTAATGTCAGAGATCGTATGTGTTTGTTAACCATGTAACTGCTGTATGTGGCTGTTTTGTAATGTGTTTGTTAACCATGTAACTGCTGTATGTGGCTGTTTTGTAATGTGTTTGTTAACCATGTAACTGTTGTATGTTTTGTAATGTGTTTGTTAACCATGTAACTGTTATATGTTTTGTAATGTGTTTGTTAACCATGTAACTGTTGTATGTTTTGTAATGTGTTTGTTAACCATGTAACTGTTGTATGTTTTGTAATGTGTTTGTTAACCATGTAACTGTTGTATGTTTTGTAATGTGTTTGTTAACCATGTAACTGTTGTATGTGGCTGTTTTGTAATGTGTTTCTTTATCTATAGATGCTTCACTGCTATGCCTAATGAGTGCACGACAGGTTACGTTATAAACAGGTACAGAAGTTTTTACTTTACTGTCAGAAATAGTTTATATATCCTTTGTTTTAGTTGAATCAATATATGAACTTAATGTTTTGATGTTTTATTTTAATACAGCATGATTCCTATCATATTTCTTTCTCATGATTGTGATGAAAAGTCCAAATAAAGTCAACCTAAGTATTATTTATGTTTGTAACATATAAACACACATATTTATGTGTGCGTGAAATGAGTGAAATATTGAGAAGGAAAGACGAAGTTTGTGAAAATAAATACAATGTGTAAGGGAGGATAAAATCAATACAATATGTAATGGACGATAAAATAAAATACAATATGTAATGGAGGATAAAATAAAATACAAGTTGTAATGGAGAATAAAATAAAATACAAGATATAATGGAGGATAAAATAAAATACAAGATGTAATAGAGGATAAAAAATACAATATTTAATGGAGTATAAAATAAATACAAGATGTAATAGAGGATAAAATAAAATACAATATGTAATGGAGGGTAAAATAAATACAAGATGTAATGGAGGATGAAATACGTTTGGAATTTTGAGACAACAATATCTAACATGTAGTGACACTATAATAACATAAACTCGAGTTTCGATGCCCGCGGTGGACACAGCGTTGTTATCTGTCCATTTAACAACAAGCAAAGTAAACCACGATAACAAAAATAATATAAAAATTTAGAAAGGAAAGAAAAGAAGAAACAGAAAGAATTAAAAATAATAGAAGAGAGCAGCTAAAGGTATTGATTGAAAAGTAGAAGTGATGATAAGAGAAAATTCATAAGACTGAAAAATCCAAAAATCAAAAATAGTGAAACTTTCTAGTTGGGAAGTTAGGCAGTGTTTGGAGGTTAGCGTCAAATTTGTTAGTGTCTGTGACTTGTTGGCAATAAATTTCAACAATAAACAAACAGCTCACTGTCAACTTATTTTAAAATAATATAGTAAAGAAAATCAAACATGTATACTGATGGTCATTATGATGTTAGCCATAGTGGCGTATTTGGGAAGGGGCTAGAGGGACTTAGCCCAAGTACACATCGTCTTATTGGAGCTTATTGATAATTTTATTCTATTTAAAATCACATGGGATCTAGGGCCCACAGAACCCTAAATCCGCCAATGGTTGGTTATCAGGATTGTATCCAAAACTTTAAATCATTATACAGGGTGGTCGCTAGAAAAGCGGAAAATTTGAGGGTCAGATGAGATCATGAATAAAATGCGTGCTTACTCATTTCTATTTTGATTTCTTTACATCATGAATAAAATGCATGAATTTAATATCATAAAATGCATTTTAAGCATCTATGAGTGTAATATAACATATGCCTTTAAAAAACTTTGTAAAAGTTATTCTTTGTAAAAATAAATAGCTGTTTGACAAATTTTCGGCTTTTCTAGTGACCACCCTGTATTTTTTGTTAAAATCCATACAGGTTGATTCACATACGTTAGAAGATACTTTGATAAGATGAATTCTGTTACTGCAAAACAAACTAACAATTTCACTTAGCATAACCAGGTGGTTAGGGTGCTCGACTCGTAATTTTAGGGTCGTGGATTCGAATCCCTGTCACAACACATATGCTTCAGCTATGGAGGCGTTATAATGATTATGGTCAATCCCACTATTTGTTGGTAAAAAGAGTAGCCCAATAGTTGGCTATGATTGATGTAGACTAGCTGTCTTACCTCTAATCTTACTCTGCTAAATTAGGGACGCCTAGCGGAGATAACCCTCGTGTACCTTTGCCCGAAATTAAAAAACAAACAAACAAACAAATAATTTCACTTCAGAGATCACCACTGTAAACAATTTACAGCTAATCACAAACACCCAGTCTAGATCTAAAAAATTGTCTTACTTACATTTCTAACTGACTCAAACGCGTATTTTTAACACTCTCTACAAGTATTAAAAAATCCTTATTAAATAAGATGTCATGATGACGTAATGCTCGAGAATAATCTAAAATGTACTAGTAATCCTGACACTATAACACAAAAACCTTCAATTTACAAAAGTTGAACTATCTAATGAATGACTTGCACAGTCACGTAAGCGTGCTTCCAATAAATTATCACTTACAAAAATAACATATTTAACAATAGCGCTAAACGTAAATTGTCTATATGATAACACTTACATTAAACTTAAATAGTAGTGCATATTTTGACTCGAAATCTATCTGTAGCGTTTCGAGATCCAGTGTCAAACCTGGAACATTATTCGTTGTTGAAATATTATCCAGAGAATTGGCAGTGTGTTGTCTCAGGGTCAGTATTAGATATCCTTACTAGCTGTACAATAAACAGAAGAGAAAATAAATTATTATTAGAAACATCTGTAACTCTATAACTATTTATATGTTGTCATTTTATATGTTTGATACCTGACAGGTCAAGCGACATACACAATTCAGCATCTTACTTGAACTAGTTTAAAAAGCAATATCTCGAGTTACTTAGATTTTAACGTTGATGGTTATAAATAAGTCTCGAAGCAAAATAAGACTTCTTTACAAGACCAACAAGACAGTGACATTCAGGTAAGCCTAAAATAAAGACGCAGGTCTCTCGAAACTATTCTTAGAATACTGTTTTTTAAGTTAAGTATGGAAACAACATGTTTCATCACATCATTTCTAGAATATGGTTTAAGGTTAAGCCTGAAAATAACATGTTTCATGACGTTGATTCTAGGATATGGTTTTAGGTTAAGCTTAAATATAACAGATGTTTCATTACGTCATTCTTACTGTTTTTAAGTTAAGTGTGAAAAAAAGATGTTTCATGACGTCACTATGAAGATATTAGTTTTTAGCTTAACGTTGAAGAAAAAATAAACAAATTGTAAACATTGTGAGAATATTGGTTTTAAAGTAGGCTTAAAGCAAGGAAGAAAACTGTTGAATGAGACCATTTACTGAATATTAATTTCAAGCTGACCATAAAAAAGAAACAAATATTTCATTAATTTATTGTGCTAATATTAGCTTTTGATAGTTTAAAACAAAAAGAAAAAGTTTGTTTGTTTTGGAATTTCGCACAAAGCTACACGACGGTTATCTGTGCTACCCGTCCCTAATTTAGCAGTATAAGACTCGAGTGAAGGCAGCTAGTCATCACCACCCACCGCCAACATTTGGACTATTTTTTATTAACGGTTGATGACATTGACTGTCACTTTATAATGCCCCCACGGCGAAAAGGGCGAGCAAGTTTGGTGCGACGGGGATTCGAACCCGTGACCCTCGGATTGGGAGTCGAACACCTTAACCCACCTGGCCATGCTGGGCCGTTTAATGTTATAAAATTCACTACTGCAATTGGGTCTAAAGCATCATCGAGACTTGAAGACATTTATCTGGAGACTGGTGGTAAATCCCACTTTGTTCTATCCATTTCTTCGGATGGTTGTTACGTTTCTTTATGTGGACTGAACGCAACAGAAAGACACAGATAACAGCTTATATAATTTATTACAATAAACTATTATATATGTAACAGATATAACATAAATTATATAATAACAATGACAGATATTTAGTTTCAACCTTCAAAATGAATTACAATATAAAAATGGTACTGGCCTGTGTCCAATATAATGATCTAAGATGAAAGTCCAAAAGTCCAGATCAGAAATCCAAAATTCCAGTCTAGGGTGTGAATTTGGTCCCACGAAGAAATTCCGAAGTTTGAATGGAGAAGTCCAGAAACAATTTGCAGTCCAATAAATCTGACAAAGTTCTTTTTACGATGTTTGTGATGAATGTCTCAAATTTGTCGTTTTCCAATTTCCTTCGGTCTCCCCTAAACAGTCCTATACGTGTTGACCTTCAGTATAACCAATAATTCGAATGAATCGTAAAAATTGACGAAATAAAATCACAGCTTCTGTAAATCTAGCTCCAGTCACAAATCCAAGTTGAATAAACACACAGCAAACGTTGAAAATTTCTCAAACGGAGACAATATCTCTTGAATCGAATAAAACGAATGACTGACTCACTGACTCTCCTCACATCACTGTCTGTTTATATATTATTAGACCTACTGTGTTCTTGAACAATCGCGTAACTTCCACAGAATTCCAGAGTAATCTGCGCATGTCTGTTTTTGCACGAGACTCGTCGTCTAGACACCAGGCCGACATACATTCTATTTATAAACATATATTTGATCTACCTAATTCTAGAAATTTCTAAATGATTAATTCTAAATGAATTCTAATTAATTCTAAATGTTATTTTAAATGAATAACAACATATTTTATTGATTTGAACTTCGAAACAATAATATAAATATGGAAATATAAATAATAGATATGGAAATCCAAACACAACACGACATGGTTGTCGTTTACATAACATTTGCATAACAATGGTATAGACTGGTGGTAAATCCCATTTTGTTCTATCCATTTCTTTGGACGGTGTAGACTGGTGGTAAATCCCACTTTGTTCTATCCATTTCTTCGGACGGTGTAGACTGGTGGTAAATCCCACTTTGTTCCATCCATTTCTTCGGACGGTGTAGATCCCGTAGAAAAACTGTATATTTATTTTGTACAAACGTTGAAGTCCAACGTTTAGGTGTTACAAATGTAAAGAACAACGATGGCAAGTGTTACCAACATCAAAGATAATGATGGTATGTGTTATAAACATTGAGGAAAATGATGGTAAGTGTTACAAGCATTAAGAACAATGATGGTAAATGTTACAAACAATAAGAACAATGACGGTAGGTGTTTACAAACATTAAAACAATTATGGCAAATGTTATAAACATTAAATACAATGGTGATAAGTGTTAAATTTTTCAAAAGATTGATGTTAAGTGTTACATACATCAAGGACAATGGTGGTTAGTGTTATAAACATTAAATACAATGGTGATAAGTGTTAAATTTAAGAATTAAATTTAGAACAATGATGGTAAATGTTACAAACATGACGAAGAATGATGTTAAGTGTTACATACATTAAGAACAATGGTGGTTAGTGTTAGAAACATTAAGAACAATAATGGTAACAGTTATAAACATTAATAATATTAAGCATTTATTTTAAATATGCAATCCAAACAAAACTGCGCAACATTTCAGATACGCAGTGGTGAAGTTACAGGAACACAGTTTCTGATTGTACACTTTACAGTGGTGAAGAGTTAGTGAATCATACAGGTACACAGTTTCTGATTGTACACTTTACAGTGGTGAAGAGTTAGTGAATCATACAGGAACACAGTTTCTGATTGTACACTTTACAGTGGTGAAGAGTTAGTGAATCATACAGGAACACAGTTTGCGATTGTACACTTTACAGTGGTGAAGAGTTAGTGAATCATACAGGAACACAGTTTCTTATTGTACACTTTACAGTGGTGAAGAGTTAGTGAATCATACAGGAACACAGTTTCTGATTGTACACTTTACAGTGGTGAAGAGTTAGGGAATCATACTGGTACACAGTTTCTGATTGACAACTTGATCGGACGAAATTCGAAGTTTACCTGATCGATGAAAGGTGAAGTCACAAAAGGCCAAGAAAGTTTCTTACCTTCCTGAGGCAAAGGTAACTATAGTCAGATGTAAGAATATACAGGTAACTTAAGTCATATGTAACAATAAACAGGTATTTTAAGTCTTAAGGTAACAATATACAGGTGACATGAGTCTTAAATTAACAATATACAGGTATCTTATATAAGATCTAACAATATGCAAGTATCTTAAGTCTTAAGTTAAGAATATACAGGTAATTTAAGTCAGATGTATTAATATACAGATAATTTAATCAAATGTAACAATAAACAGATATTTTAAGTCTTAAGGTAACAATATACAGGTAACTTAAGTCAGATTTAACAATATATAGGTAACAGAAATCTTAAGGTAACAATATAAAGTAATTTATGTCAGATGTAATAATATACAGGTATTTTAAATTTGTAGGATGCAATATACAGGTAACATAAGTCTTAAAATAACAATATAAGGTAACTTATGTCAAATGTAACAATAAACTGGTATTTTAAGTCTTAAGGTAACAATATACAGGTAACTAACTTTGATAACAATATGCAGGTAACCTAAGTCTTAAGGTAACTATATGTTGGTAACTTAAGGTAACAATATAGAGGTAACTTAAGTCTTATGGTATACAGGTAACATAACTCGTAAGGTAGGAATATACAAGTAACATAAGTCTTAAGGTAACAGTATACAAAAACTTAGGTCTTAAGGTAACAATAAACATTTAATTTAAGTCAGATATAACAATATAGAAGTAATTTGAGTCTTAAGGTAGCAATATACATGCAATTTAAATCTTAATGTAACAATATACAGGTAACTTAAGTCTTAATTTAAAATATCCAGGAAACTTTATTCTTAAGGTATCAATATACAGGTAACTTAAATCTTAATGCAATAATATACAGGTATCCTGATTTTCAAGGTAACCATATACAGATAACTTAGGTCTTAAGGTAAAAATATACAGGTAACAAACTTAAGTTTTAAAGTAAAATTTACAGGTAACTTAAGTTAGATGTAACAATATACAGGTAACTTAAGCCAGATATAACAATGTACAGGTAACTTAAGTCAGATATAACAATGTACAGGTAACTTAAGTCAGATATAACAATGTACAGGTAACTTAGGTAAGATGTGATTATATACAGGCAACTTAAGTTTTAAGGTAACAATATACAGGTAACTAAGTCCAGACAGTAATATACAGGTAACCTTAATGTTATATCTTACTTTTATTACTTGATAGTGAGTATATTTCTCCTCTGTTTGTTATGATTGTGTGTATTAATGTATTTCATCTATGTTTTGTAATTGTATTTTACTGTATTTCACCTGTGTTTGTTGTCATTCTATATTAGTGTATTTTACCTATGTTTTAATGATCGTATATTACTGTATTTCTCCTGTGTTTGTTGTGATTGTGTACTATTATGTTTCACCTGTTTGTTGTGACTGTGTACTATTATATTTCACCTGTTTGTTGTGATTGTGTACTATTATATTTCACCTGTTTGTTGTGATTGTGTACTATTATATTTCACCTGTTTGTTGTGACTGTGTACTATTATATTTCACCTGTTTGTTGTGATTGTGTACTATTATGTTTCACCTGTTTGTTGTGACTGTGTACTATTATATTTCACCTGTTTGTTGTGATTGTGTACTATTATATTTCACCTGTTTGTTGTGATTGTGTACTATTATATTTCACCTGTTTGTTGTGACTGTGTACTATTATATTCCACCTGTTTGTTGTGACTGTGTACTATTATATTTCACCTGTTTGTTGTGACTGTGTATTATTATATTTCACCTGTTTCTTGTGATGGTATATTTCTGTACTTTGTGCTTGTATGTTACTCTATTTCAACGTTTTTTTCTTTTGATATGACCAATAATTCATGACGAATCACGTTTAATATGGTGCTTTTAGACTAATGGTACAAACCATGGCTGGTACTCTCTATCCTTGTACGTTAATCTTTTATTATGATTTCATAATCGTTTGATTTTGTGCTTATTAAATAAGCGTTACTTATTCACAGACCTGGACAGAGAGCGTCCAGTGGAACTACCAAGGAGTGTCTGATTGAAATCTCTGAACTCAGTAGTTCGCACTCTAATGTTCTCAGCGTCGAAGTGGACACTCGAAGCGAAGTCCGACATAACAAGTACAGTGTCATTGAAGAGGTTAGAGTTAAGAAAGATACGTCACCAGTCATAATAGCAACAACTGAAGTTTTGATCTGGACTCTCTCTTGGTCACAGACTGACCAAATATCTCAATGATAGAGATTTAACAGTGAATCTTATGATAAACTGTTTTAATGTTTATCATTTTGTAGTGACTTTTATGATAAACTGTTTTAATGTTAACAATTGTTTATCATATTGTAATCATTCTTTTAAGTGAGTTAGAATATAACTTATGTTCCTAAAACCACACGAATATGCCTTGTGAAGAACTGGCTTAACTTCGTTATATGGTGTCATTTCATTAATGATATTTATATGAAAATACGTGAGACAATGTCGAATATGATATATATATGATATAATACGTGAGACAATGTCGAATATGATATATATATGATATAATACGTGAGACAATGTCGAATATGATATATATATGATATAATACGTGAGACAATGTCGAATATGATATATATATGATATAATACGTGAGACAATGTCGAATATGATATATATATGATATAATACGTGAGACAATGTCGATTAAATATTGACATTAAGATGTCATTAGTGTGTGTGTTAATAACAATGTCACGTAGAGCAATCTGAAGCATGAATTAGTACCAATATTTTAATACAAAACTAGCATTAGATCATCTAAAGCATCAAATATTTAGTACCTATATTTTAATACAAAAATAGCATTAGACCATCTAAAGCATGAAATAGTTAGTACCTATACCTTAATATAAAACTAGCATTAGACCATCTAAAGCATGAAATAGTTAGTACCTATATTTTAATAAAAACTGGCATTAAATCATCTAAAGTATGAAATAGTTAGTACCTATATTTTAATACAAAACTAGCATTAGATCGTCAAAAGCATGAAATATTTCGTACCTATATTTTAATACAAAACTAGCATTAGACCATCTAAAGCATAAAATAGTTAGTACCTATACCTTAATATAAAACTAGCATTAGACCATCTAAAGCATGAAATAGTTAGTACCTATATTTCAATGCAAAACTAGTATTAGATCATTTTAAGTATGAATAGTTAGTACCGACATTTCAATACATTGTGAGGAGAGATTAATGAAGACAAGGATTTGTTTCCAATAACTTAATCCAACAATGTGATCAAAAGAAACTTGAATTTAGTGTTTTATGTCATAATGGGATATTTCGATCATAAACAAACTTGGATTTAGTTTTTATGTCATAATGTGATATTTTGATCATAAACAAACTTGTTTTTAGTTCTTTATGTGATAATGTGATATTTTGATCATAAAAAAACTTGGATTTAGTTTCTATATCTTAATCACCACTCTAATCGAACACTAAAGTACTACTACTACCTTGGTTACTGAAATAATTGATTTAACACCCAATATTTTTGTTTTTATTTCAGATATCGACTTTTGTTTGTTGGATGAAGCTCCATATTTTAACCATTTGAGGCGATGACTCGAGTATAGTTTGATAAACAGTGAAGAAGCTAGTTGGCTGTTTAACTTACGTTTAAGTTTTATTGTTTGTTCTATCAAAAATATTTGTTAACTGGGTTATAATAACTTGTTCGTACGTTTGTTTTATATTCTTATTGCTATATAGAACATTTCATCAGAACAACTGCAACCAAATAATCCAGTGTCTTTTGGAAGTAAAAATGTGAATTTGCTTGGTACTTATCTTACTCATAGGCCTTCAAATATCTAATTCTTTGTTATAATTTAGACGTTCTATTTTCCTAAATGTATATAATAGAAGTAAATATATTTGTTTAAAAAATAAAGAATATAATAAATATTTACAGTTTATTAAATTATAAAAGAATGATGTCTGTATTTTTAAGAAATAAAAAATACATATGAAAATAAAGAGAAACATTTGTGTTGTTTAAACCATTTATATCTGAAATAAAATAATGTTTACTAAATAATTAGTGTCTTTGGTATCAAGCATAAAGTTACATAATAGATTATCTGTTTTGTGTCAGCCACAGGAATCAAAACCCGGATCTAGCAGACTGAATACATATACACAAACTGTTGTGCCACCAGAGGGCTGAGAAAACAATAGCTGGAAAGTAAATATCTTTAGAGTTTGAAATGAGAACTCGGGTTATATTTTCAAATATTGTTTACATACTGTTTATTTTACGTACATATAGGTAATTTTTGATTTTCTGTTCAATGTTTCCAGATGTTTCTTCCACAACTCTTCTAGTATTTTCTCAGTCAACAGTGAGTAACGAAATGAAACTGTTTACTTGTCTTAACAAAACATCGATGACTTATATATTAAATCTTCAATTGTACACTACAAACAAACTCTAACATTAAAGAAACTTTTAATAAACTCAATAATAATAAAACAGTGTTTATTTACTGCATCTCTCGGGTTATGTACTGAAGGTAAAAACTAATAGACAACGAGAAAGTTGCAGGTAAACATCAAACACCAGGAATCTACACTGTGACAAACCCCTGTTGTTCAATCAACAGTCTTTAGTGTTTCTATAAGTACTCGCTAACAATGGTACCTACAGTATGACAAACCCCTGTTGTTCTATAAGTTATTTTTAGTGTTTCTATCAGTACTGGCTAACAATGGTATCTACAGCATGTTAAACCCCTGTTGTTCTATAAATAATCTTCAATGTTTCCAAAAGTAATGGTTAGCAATGAAATCTGCAGTATGACAAACCCCTGTTGTTCTATGATTAATCTTCAGTGTCTCTATAAGTACTGGCTGATAATGGTATCTACAATATGATAAACACCTGTTGTTCTTCTGAGTTATTTTTAGTGTTTCTATAAGTACTGTCTAACAATGGTATCTACAGTATGACAAACCCCTGTTGTTCTATAAGTTATTTTTAGTGTTTCTATCAGTACTGGCTAACAATGGTATCTACAGCATGTTAAACCCCTGTTGTTCTATAAATAATCTTCAGTGTCTCTATAAGTACTGGCTAACAATGGTATCAACTGTATGACAAACCCCTGTTGTTCTATGAATAATCTTCAATGTTTCCAAAAGTAATGGTTAGCAATGAAATCTGCAGTATGACAAACCCCTGTTGTTCTATGATTAATCTTCAGTGTCTCTATAAGTACTGGCTGATAATGGTATCTACAATATGATAAACACCTGTTGTTCTTCTGAGTTATTTTTAGTGTTTCTATAAGTACTGTCTAACAATGGTATCTACAGTATGACAAACCCCTGTTGTTCTATAAGTTATTTTTAGTGTTTCTATCAGTACTGGCTAACAATGGTATCTACAGCATGTTAAACCCCTGTTGTTCTATAAATAATCTTCAGTGTCTCTATAAGTACTGGCTAACAATGGTATCAACTGTATGACAAACCCCTGTTGTTCTATGAATAATCTTCAATGTTTCCAAAAGTAATGGTTAGCAATGATATCTGCAGTATGACAAACCCCTGTTGTTCTATGATTAATCTTCAGTGTCTCTATAAGTACTGGCTGATAATGGTATCTACAATATGATAAACACCTGTTGTTCTTCTGAGTTATTTTTAGTGTTTCTATAAGTACTGTCTAACAATGGTATCTACAGTATAAGAAACCCCTGTTGTTCTATAAATAATCTTCAGTGTCTCTATAAGTACTGTCTAACAATGGTATCTACAGTATGACAAACCCCTGTTGTTCAATGAATAATCTTCAGTGTTTTCTATAAGTTCTGGCTAACAATGGTATCAACTGTATGACAAACCCCTGTTGTTCTATGAATAATCTTCAATGTTTCCAAAAGTAATGGTTAGCAATGATATCTGCAGTATGACAAACCCCTGTTGTTCTATGATTAATCTTCAGTGTCTCTATAAGTACTGGCTGATAATGGTATCTACAATATGATAAACACCTGTTGTTCTTCTGAGTTATTTTTAGTGTTTCTATAAGTACTGTCTAACAATGGTATCTACAGTATAAGAAACCCCTGTTGTTCTATGAATAATCTTCAGTGTTTCTATAAGTACTGGCTAACAATGGTATCTACAGTATGACAAACCCCTGTTGTTCTATGAATAACTTCAGTGTTTTTATAAGTACTGGCTGATAATTGATTATACAATTTGATAAACCCCCGTTGTTCTATGAATAATCTTCAGTGTCTCTATAAGTACTGGCTAGCAGTGGTATCTATAGTATGACAAACCCCTGTTGTTCTATGAATAATCTTCAGTGTTTCTATAAGTACTGGCTAACAATGAATTCTACAGTATGACAAACCCCTGTTGTTCTATGAATAATCTTTAGTGGTTCAATAAGTACTGGCTAACAATGGTATCTTTAGTATAACAAACCCCTGTTTTTCTATGAATAATATTCAGTGTTTCTATAACTACTTGCAAACAATGGTATCTACAGTATGACAAACTCCTGTTGTTCTATAAATAATCTTCGGTGTCTCTATATGTACTGGCTAACAATGGTTACTACAGTATGACAACCCCGTGATATTCTATGAATAATCTTCAGTGTTTCTATAAGTACTGGCTAGCAATGGTATCTATAGAGTGACAAACCCCTGATGTTCTATGAATAATCTTCAGTGTTTTTATAAGTACTGGCTAACAATAGTATTTAGAGTATGACAAACCCCTGTTTTTCTATGAGTTATTTTTAGTGTTTCTATAAGTACTGGCTGACAATGGTATCTTTAGCATGTT
The DNA here is from genome assembly GCA_011833715.1 of Carcinoscorpius rotundicauda. NCBI lineage: Eukaryota > Metazoa > Arthropoda > Merostomata > Xiphosura > Limulidae > Carcinoscorpius > Carcinoscorpius rotundicauda. Next base: position 186,472,554 of record CM022391.1, read on the forward strand.
AAACGCCTTTTGTTCTATAAATAACCTTCAGTGTCTCTATATGTACTGGCTAACAATGGTATCTACAGTATGACGAACCCCTGATGTTCTATGAATAATCTTCAGTGTTTCTATAAGTACTGGCTAACAATGGTATGTATAGTATGACGAACCCCTGTTGTTCTATGAATAATCTTCAGTGTTTCTATAAGTACTTATAAACATTGATATCTACAGTATGACAAACCCCTGTTGTTTTATGAATAATCTTCAGTGTTTGTATAAGTACTGGCTAACAATGGTATCTATAGTTTGACAAACCCCTGTGGTTCTGTGAATAATCTTCAGTGTTTGTATAAGTACTGGCTAACAATGGTATCTACTGTATGACAAACCCCTGTTGTTCTGTGAATAATCTTCAGTATTTCTATAAGTACTGGCTAACAATGGTATCTATAGTATGACAAACCCCTGTTGTTCTATGAATAATCTTCAATGTTTCCAAAATTAATGGTTAACAATGATATCTGCAGTATGACAAACCCCTGCTGTTCTATGATTAATCTTCCGTGTTTCTATAAGTACCGGCTAGCAATGGTATTTACAGTACGACAAACCCCTGTTGTTCTATAAATATCCTTCAGTGTTTCTATAAATACTGAAAAACAATGGTATTTACAGTATGACAAACCCCTGTTGTTCTGTGAATAATCTTCAGTGTTTCTATAAGTACTGGCTGATAATGGTATCTACAATATGATAAACACCTGTTGTTCTTCTGAGTTATTTTTAGTGTTTCTATAAGTACTGTCTAACAATGGTATCTACAGTATAAGAAACCCCTGTTGTTCTATGAATAATCTTCAGTGTTTTTATAAGTACTGGCTGACAATGGTATCTACAGTATGACAAACCCTCGTTGTTCTATGAATAATCTTCAGTGTTTTTATAAGTACTGCCTAGCAATGGTATCTATAGAGTAACAAACCCCTGTTTTTTTTTAATAATCTTCAGTGTTTCTGTAATTACTGGCTAACAATATGATAAACCCCTGATGTTCTATGAATAACCTTCAGTGTTTCCATAAGTACTGGCTAACAATAGTATCTAGAGTATGACAAACCCCTGTTTCTTTATAAATAATCTTCAGTGTCTCTATATGTACTGGCTAACAATGGTATCTACGATATGACAAACCCCTGTTGTTCTATGAATAACTTCAGTGTTTCTATAAGTACTGGCTAATAATTGATTCTACAATTTGATAAACCCCCGTTGTTCTATGAATAATCTTCAGTGTCTCTATAAGTACTGGCTAGCAGTGGTATCTATAGTATGACAAACCCCTGTTGTTCTATGAATAATCTTCAGTGTTTGTATAAGTACTGGCTAACAATGGTATCTACAGTATGACAAACCCATGTTGTTCTGTGAATAATCTTCAGTATTTTTATAAGTACTGGTTAACAATGATATCTACAGTATGACAAACCCTTGTTGTTCTATGAATAATCTTCAGTGTTTCTATAAGTACTGGCTGACAATGGTATCTACAGTATGACAAACCCGTGATATTCTATGAATAATCTTCAGTGTTTCTATAAGTAGTGGCTGATAATGGTATCTACAGTATGACAAACCCCTGTTGTTCTATGAATAATCTTTAGTGTTTCAATAAGTACTGGCTAATAATTGATTCTACAATTTGATAAACCCCCGTTGTTCTATGAATAATCTTCAGTGTCTCTATAAGTACTGGCTAGCAGTGGTATCTATAGTATGACAAACCCCTGTAGTTCTATGATTAATCTTCCGTGTTTCTATAAGTACCGGCTAGCAATGGTATTTACAGTACGACAAACCCCTGTTGTTCTATAAATATCCTTCAGTGTTTCTATAAATACTGAAAAACAATGGTATTTACAGTATGACAAACCCCTGTTGTTCTGTGAATAATCTTCAGTGTTTCTATAAGTACTGGCTGATAATGGTATCTACAATATGATAAACACCTGTTGTTCTTCTGAGTTATTTTTAGTGTTTCTATAAGTACTGTCTAACAATGGTATCTACAGTATAAGAAACCCCTGTTGTTCTATGAATAATCTTCAGTGTTTTTATAAGTACTGGCTGACAATGGTATCTACAGTATGACAAACCCTCGTTGTTCTATGAATAATCTTCAGTGTTTTTATAAGTACTGCCTAGCAATGGTATCTATAGAGTAACAAACCCCTGTTTTTTTTAATAATCTTCAGTGTTTCTGTAATTACTGGCTAACAATATGATAAACCCCTGATGTTCTATGAATAACCTTCAGTGTTTCCATAAGTACTGGCTAACAATAGTATCTAGAGTATGACAAACCCCTGTTTCTTTATAAATAATCTTCAGTGTCTCTATATGTACTGGCTAACAATGGTATCTACGATATGACAAACCCCTGTTGTTCTATGAATAACTTCAGTGTTTCTATAAGTACTGGCTAATAATTGATTCTACAATTTGATAAACCCCTGTTGTTCTATGAATAATCTTCAGTGTTTCTATAAGTACTGGCTAGCAATGGTATCTACAGTATGACAAACCCCTGTTGTTCTATGAATAATCTTCAGTGTTTCTATAAGTACTGGCTAACAATGGTATCTACAGTATGACAAACCCATGTTGTTCTATGAATAATCTTCAGTGTTTCTATAAGTACTGGCTAACAATGGTATCTACAGTATGACAAACCCGTGTTGTTCTATGAATAATCTTCAGTGTTTTTATAAGTAGTGGCCTGGAATGGTATCTACAGTATGACAAACCCGTGATATTCTATGATTAATCTTCAGTGTTTCTATAAGTACTGGCTGATAATGGTATCTACAGTATGACAAACCCCTGTTGTTCTATGAATAATCTTCAGTGTTTCTATAAGTACTGGCTAATAATTGATTCTACAATTTGATAAACCCCCGTTGTTCTATGAATAATCTTCAGTGTCTCTATAAGTACTGGCTAGCAGTGGTATCTATAGTATGACAAACCCCTGTAGTTCTATGAATAATCTTCAGTGTTTCTATAAGTACTGGCTAACAATGGTATCTACAGTATGACAAACCCCTGTTGTTTTATGAATAATCTTTAGTGTTTCAATAAGTACTGGCTAACAATGGTATCTTTAGTATAACAAGCCCCTGTTTTTCTATGAATAATATTCAGTGTTTCTATAAGTACTGGCTAACAGTGGTATCTTTAGCATGTTAAACCCCTGTTGTTCTATAAATAATCTTCGGTGTCTCTATATGTACTGGCTAACAATGGTTACTACAGTATGACAACCCCGTGATATTCTATGAATAATCTTCAGTGTTTCTATAAGTACTGGCTAGCAATGGTATCTATAGAGTGACAAACCCCTGATGTTCTATGAATAATCTTCAGTGTTTCTATAAGTACTGGCTAACAATAGTATTTAGAGTAAGACAAACCCCTGTTTTTCTATGAGTTATTTTTAATGTTTCTATAAGTACTGACTAACAATAATATCTGCAATGTTACAAACCCCTGTTGCTCTATGATTAATCTTCAGTGTTTCTATAACTACTTGCAAACAATGGTATCTACAGTATGACAAACCCCTGTTGTTCTATGAATGACTTCAGTGTTTCTATAAGTACTGGTGATAATTGATTCCACAATTTGATAAACCCCCGTTGTTCTATGAATAATCTTCAGTGTCTCTATAAGTACTGGCTAGCAATGGTATCTATAGTATGACAAATCCCTGTTGTTCTATGAATAATCTTCAGTGTTTCTATAAGTACTGGCTAACAATGGTATCTACAGTATGACAAACCCCTGTTGTTCTATGAATAATCTTCAGTGTTTCTATAAGTACTGGCTAGCAATGGTATCTATAGAGTGACAAACCCCTGATGTTCTATGAATAATCTTCAGTGTTTCTATAAGTACTGGCTAACAATAGTATTTAGAGTAAGACAAACCCCTGTTTTTCTATGAGTTATTTTTAATGTTTCTATAAGTACTGACTAACAATAATATCTGCAATGTTACAAACCCCTGTTGCTCTATGATTAATCTTCAGTGTTTCTATAACTACTTGCAAACAATGGTATCTACAGTATGACAAACCCCTGTTGTTCTATGAATGACTTCAGTGTTTCTATAAGTACTGGTGATAATTGATTCCACAATTTGATAAACCCCCGTTGTTCTATGAATAATCTTCAGTGTCTCTATAAGTACTGGCTAGCAATGGTATCTATAGTATGACAATCCCATGTTGTTCTGTGAATAATCTTCAGTATTTCTATAAGTACTGGTTAACAATGGTATCTACAGTATTACGAACCCCTGTTGTTCTATGAATAATCTTCAGTGTTTTTTTTTAGTACTGGCTAGCAATGGTATCTACAGTATGACAAACCCGTGATATTCTATGAATAATCTTCAATGTTTCCAAAAGTAATGGCTAACAATGATATCTGCAGTATGACAAACCCCTGTTGTTCTATGATTAATCTTCAGTGTCTCTATAAGTACTGGCTAGCAGTGGTATCTATAGTATGACAAACCCCTGTTGTTCTATGAATAATCTTCAGTGTTTGTATAAGTACCGGCTAGCAATGGTATATACAGTATGCCAAACCCCTGTTGTTCTGTGAATAATCTTCAGTGTTTCTATAAATACTGAAAAACAATGGTATCTACAGTGTGACAAACCCCTGTTGTTCTGTGAGTAATCTTCAGTGTTTCTATAAGTACTGGCTGATAATGGTATGTACAATATGACAAACACCTGTTGTTCTTCTGAGTTATATTTAGTGTTTCTATAAGTACTGTCTAACAATGGCATCTATAGTGTGACAAACACATGATGTTTTATGAATAATCTTCAGTGCTTCTATAAGTACTGTTTAACAATGGTACCTACAGTATGACAAACCCCTGTTGCTCTATGATTAATCTTCAGTGTTTCTATAACTACTTGCAAACAATGGTATCTACAGTATGACAAACTCCTGTTGTTCTATAAATAATCTTCGGTGTCTCTATATGTACTGGCTAACAATGGTTACTACAGTATGACAACCCCGTGATATTCTATGAATAATCTTCAGTGTTTCTATAAGTACTGGCTAGCAATGGTATCTATAGAGTGACAAACCCCTCATGTTTTATGAATAATCTTCAGTGTTTCTATAGGTACTGGCTAACAATAGTATTTAGAGTATGACAAACCCCTGTTTTTCTATGAATAATCTTCAGTGTTTCTATATGTACTTGCTAACAATGGTATCTACAGTATGACAAACCCCTGTTGTTCTATAAATAATCTTCGGTGTCTCTATATGTACTGGCTAACAATGGTTATTACAGTATGACAACCCCGTGATATTCTATGAATAATCTTCAGTGTTTCTATAAGTACTGGCTAACAATGGTATCTATAGTGTGACAAACACATGTTGTTTTTTGAATAATCTTCAGTGCTTCTCTAAGTACTGTTTAACAATGGTATCTACATTATGACAAACCCCTGTTGTTCTATGAATAATCTTCAGTGTTTCTATAAGTACTGGCTAACAATAATATCTGTAATGTTACAAACCCCTGTCGCTCTATGATTAATCTTCAGTGTTTGTATAACTACTTGCAAACAATGGTATCTACAGTATGACAATCCCCTGTTGTTCTATGAGTTATTTTTAGTGTTTCTTTATATACTGGCTAGCAATGGTATCTACAGTATGACAAACAATGTTATTTTATGAATAATCTTCAGTGTTATTCTCAAGATTCGCCATTTTCAACGTTCGATGAATTAAAAAGTTTTTATTGCCATCTATCATGAGACAGAGATACAGATTGTTTATCCCTTTTGGCACGTGGTTAATCTACTTCAGGACAATATTTTACCGGTTTCATGAGTTTTCAAACAAGATAAATCGTTATATGTGATTTGATATATATTGCTCAAAACCAATTAAATGGACCAGAATAATAACCCGCACATGTTGTTCTGGTGCTACTTTACCGACCAAAATAATAACCCGTACATGTTGTTCTAGCGCTACTCCACCGATCAGAATAATAACCCGTACATGTTGTTCTAGCGCTACTCCACCGATCAGAATAATAACCCGTACATGTTTTTTTAGTGCTACTTTACATACCAGAATAATAACCCGCACATGTTGTTCTAGCGCTACTCCACCGATGAGAATAATAACCCGTACATGTTGTTCTAGTGCTACTTTACCGACCAGAATAATAACCCGTACATGTTGTTCTAGTGCTACTTTACCGACCAGAATAATAACCCGCACATGTTGTTCTAGCGCTACTCCACCGATGAGAATAATAACCCGTACATGTTGTTCTAGTGCTACTTTACCGACCAGAATAATAACCCGTACATGTTGTTCTAGTGCTACTTTATATACCAGAATAACCCGCACATGCTGTTCTAGTGCTACTTTACAAACCAGAATAATAATCCGTACATGTTGTTCTAGTGCTACTTTACCGACCAGAATAATAACCCGTACATGTTGTTCTGGTGCTGCTTTACCGACCAGAATAATGACCCGTACATGTTGTTCTAGTGCTACTTTACCGACCAGAATAATAACCCGTACATGTTGTTCTAGTGCTACTTTACCGACCAGAATAATAACCCGTACATGTTGTTCTAGTACTACTTTACCGACCAGAATAATAACCCGTACATGTTGTTCTAGTGCTACTTTACCGACCAGAATAATAACCCGTACATGTTGTTCTAGTGCTACTCCACCTACTCTGTTGTTATTTACTCAATAACTATTCTATGCATGTAGACAAACACATCAGTACAGAAGAGTAAGTTACCCGATTTGCTATTCTTACACTTTTGTCAGTTTCGAATTTCAATAGTTTTAAGTTTAGTAAGAACCAAAATAACCTACCCGAGTTTAATAAATTTTAAACCCAATAATAATAGTAATTACAAGTTTCGACTCAATATGTCGTAATTTGTTTGGTGATTTAGAAACTAAGTATTTTAGATCCAACAACAGCCCAAACTAAAATATCAACACTAATTTAATCATTACAGAACTGAATACAATTAATAGATTTAATTCTTAAAGTTTTATTATTAATAAGAAATACAATCGATAATATTTACTGTTAGTTATCATATAGGCAAAATTAAAATCAATAACCGACTTCCATTGGATGTAATCACAGTAAACGATAGAGACACTGTCATTACTTCCATTGGATGTAACCACAGTAAACGATAGAGACACTGTTATTACTTCCATTGGATGTAACCACAGTAAACGATAGAGACACAGTCATTACTTTCATTGGATGTAACCACAGTAAACGATAAAGATACTATCATTACTTTCAATGGATGTAACCACAGTAAACGATAAAGACACAGTCATCACTTTCATTGGATGTAACCACAGTAAACGATAAACACACTCTCATTACTTCCATTGGATGTAACCACAGTAAACGATAGAGACACTATCATTACTTCCATTGGATGTAACCACAGTAAACGATAGAGACACTGTCATTACTTCCATTGGATGTAACCACAGTAAACGATAGAGACAATATCATTACTTCCATTGGATGTAACCACAGTAAACGATAAAGATACTATCATTACTTTCAATGGATGTAACCACAGTAAACGATAAAGACACAGTCATTACTTTCATTGGATTTAACCACAGTAAACGATAGAGACAATATCATTACTTCCATTGGATGTAACCACAGTAAACGATAGAGACACTGTCATTACTTCCATTGGATGTAACCACAGTAAACGATAGAGACACTATCATTACTTCCATTAGATGTAAATACACTAAACGATAGAGACACTATCGTTACTTTCATTGGATGTAACCACAGTAAACGATAAAGACACTATCATTACTTCCATTAGATGTAACCACAGTAAACGATAGAGACACTGTCATTACTTCCATTGGATGTAACAACAGTAAACGATAAAGACACTATCATTACTTCCATTGGATGTAACCACAGTAAACGATAGAGACACTATCGTTACTTTCATTGGATGTAACCACAGTAAACGATAGAGACAATATCATTACTTCCATTGGATGTAACCACAGTAAACGATAGAGACACTGTCATTACTTCCATTGGATGTAACAACAGTAAACGATAAAGACACTATCATTACTTCCATTAGATGTAAATACACTAAACGATAGAGACACTATCGTTACTTTCATTGGATGTAACCACAGTAAACGATAGAAACACTATCATTACTTTCATTGGATGTAACTACAGTAAACTTTAGAGACACTATCACTTGTTTTATTGGTTGTAGCTGCAGTAAACGACAGAAAAACTCTCACTTGTTCATTGGATGTAACTAGAGTGTCATGTAAATGTTGTGTAAACGACAACTATGTCGTGTTGTGTTTGAATTTCCATATCTATTATTTGCCCCCCAGTAGCTCAGCGGTATGTCTGCGGACTTACACGCTAAAATCCGGGTTTCGATACCCGTGGTGGGCAGAGTACAGATAGCCCATTGTGTAGCTTTGTGCTTAATTCAAAACAACAACAACATCTATTATTTATATTTTCATATTTATATTATTGTTTCGAAGTTTAAATCAATAAAATATGTTATTATTCGTTTAAAATAACATTTAGAAATTTCTAGAATTAGGTAGATCAATCATATGTTTATAAATAATTTGTGTGTCGGCTTGGTATCTAGACGACGAGTCTTGTGCAAAAACAGACATGCGCAGATTACTCTGGAACTCTGTGGAAGTTACGCGATTGTTCGAGGACACAGTAAGCCTACTAGTATAAAAACAGACGGTGACGCGAAGAGAAGTCAGAGAGAAAAGAGTGAGAATCAGTCGTTCGCTTTTATTTAAATTCAAGAGATATTGTCTTTGTTCGAGAAAGTTTAAACGTTTGCTGTGTGTTTATTCAACTTGGATTTGTGACTAGAGTTAGATCTACAGAAGCTGTGATTTTATTTCGTCAATCTTTACGATTCATTCGAATTACTGGTTATACTGAAGGTCAACACGTACAGGACTGTTTAGGGGAGACCGGAAAAATTGGAAAACGACAAATTTGAGACATTCATCGAAAACACCGTAAAAAGAACTTTGTCATTCTCCATTCAAACTTCGGAATTTCTTTGTGGGACCAAATTCACACCCTAGACTGGAATTTTGGATTTCTGATCTGGACTCTTGCACTTTCATTCTAGATCATTATATTGGACATAGGCCAGTACCATTTTGTATTGTAATTAATTTTGAAGGTTGAAATTAAATATCTGTCATTGTTATTATGTAATTTATGTTATATCTGTTACATATATAATAGTTTATTGTAATAAATTATATAAGCTGTTATCTGTGTCTTTCTGTTGCGTTCAGTCTACAAACATAAAAAAACGTAACAAGAGTAACATTAGTGATTTAAAAAATCGTCCCTGAACGTCAGTGACTGACTCAAATTCGTCCCTGAACGTCATTGAGTGACTCAAGTTTATCAACAACAGTTAGTTATTTCTTGCTATGTATATAAAGAGTGGAGTTGATATATTATAACTGATAATAATTCACTTATATAATTTGTATTGCTAGTTTCGCTGTGTAGCTGAATACTCAAGGAACTTAACACTAAATTAATTAATCTTATAAATATAAGTTTATTTAATTTTACTTTCAAATCACATCTACAACTGTCGTCATATTTGGTATTTAAACTTCTCTGTTATTGATATATGAAAGAAACAACGAGTTACTGTATTTTCTAAACTCAAGCTCTCTGACTAATTATTACAGTTATCATTTTTTGCTGTTCTGAAATTTTTCCTAGATTTGTTTATTTCGTATCTTCGGTCTTCAAATGCGTGTGTAATTTGATACCCGAGTGCCTTGTTGTTTATCTTTCACTTTCCAACGTTTTCTTTATACTTTCAACAGTGTCTGGATCTAATAATGGAATTATAACTTCATCATATTCATGTGAAACTTCGGGTTCTCTTGTAGGTTCTTCACTAGTACTTGAGTTTAACAGAACCATCGAAACCGCGGTTGTTTTATCCTCTTTTTCCGCACATGCCTTAGGACTTTCATGAGGTTGGGGCTTTATCTTTGGGGCCACAAAAATATTGTTTTTATGAGCAGCTTTGAGAGTAAATGAAGGTCTTCCTTTTCTTTCATAGAAACTTGTAGTGTTATTGATTTGACAGACGTCATCTGAATCAGTGATCGATTTTCCACGAGGACCCATAATAATCTGAAGACTCTCCACTTCGCAGGAAACCCCTTTCTTATCAGGATTGGACGTTTCGCCTTTCTCATTGTCAGCCGGTTTCAACAGGTTAACTGGCTTTAGACGTCTTATATTCTTGTGCTTCTTATAGGCTATGTAAACTGCAGACAAAACTATAATAACAGATACTGCTAATACGTGGACACAAATCATTGGCAGAACCCAAACTTCCTTCTGGACAAATCGGTATTCACTCACGAGTTCTGAAAACTCAGAACGTTTCACGTAGTGCGTTTCATTAGCAACAGATTCAGCAACGTCTGATTCTAAAGTGGACTTTATGGTAGTGACGGGCGAAACGCTAAGTGTTTGTTCTTTTGAAACGGTAAGTTTCACCATGTTTGACATATCCCCTATCTTGTCTCCATCAGTAATAACACGAACAGTAAAATAAACCATCTCGCCCTCTTCATATCTCGTGAAGTCGATAGCAACGGACAGTGTTTGTTTACGGGACTCCTCAAGACACTCTAAACTACCATCTTTCACTTGTTCATCTGTAACTCTGTTGGAACGTCCTACAACTTTCTGAATTTCCATAAAATTGTGACTCCAACTCAGGTTAATTTGACATTCTGTAATATTAAAAATAATATTAGTACTTCAAGTTTTAAAATATTCTCTGCACTATTTCAAAATTCAAACTATATATTTTATTAGACAACTGAATCGACAACAAAATCAGAATTTCAATTAATACTAAATATTAAGGAACACGTATGATACTTAAGATGGATACACACAGTAAGCATTCGTTATGGTAGAAAAGGGTTTTACTGTTTAGTATTAAGAAACTCAGACCGGATTTCATGTATTTACGTCGATCTGAAGACAAACAACAAGGTACCAGACACAAACCGTTGTGTTTAGATTTATTTAAAAAGACAACAACGTTTAAGACACAAACTATTGTGTTTACGTCTACCTCAAGACAGACAACAACGTACAAGACACAAACTTGTGTTTACGTCTACCTCAAAACAGACAACAACGTACAAGACACAAACTTGTGTTTATGTCTACCTCAAAACAGACAACAACGTACAAGACACAAACTTGTGTTTATGTCTACCTCAAAACAGACAACAACGTACAAAACACAAACTTGTGTTTATGTCTACCTCAAAACAGACAACAACGTACAAAACACAAACTTGTGTTTATGTCTACCTCAAAACAGACAACAACGTACAAGACACAAACTTGTGTTTATGTCTACCTCAAAACAGACAACAACGTACAAGACACAAGCTATTGTGCTTACATCGATTTCCGTTACCACCATAAAAGATACTGTACACAGTTTTTGTAACTAAGTAATCTCAACTAGTGTTTCAGGACTATAAGAAACGATAGTTATTTACTAAAATTCATACCGCTTGTTTCTGCAGCGTTTCTTGATGGTGAAGTCCATCTAAAGGTAACGCACTGTTCTTCTCCACAAAGCCAGTGTTTGATAATAGTAAAATCATTAACCTTGTCAGGTGGGTTCATTGAACCTGTTCTCCTGTAACACTTTTTAAATACACCTCCACTGGCTGTCCGATTGAACTTTTCCAGGATCTGAAAAGCTGATTGTCCTCGTAGTGATTTAAGTTAAATAACAAGGTATCTCACAACAGATATCACAGTACAAGTTATCTTAGAAATTCAAGTACATTTTCAACAATGTAAAATTATAGTACGAACCGAAATAGCAGATTATCAGAACCAAATTACATTACGAAGTGAAGTAGTAGATTATCAGAGCCAAATTACATTACGATCCGATATAGTAGATTATCAGAAACAAATTACATTACAAACCGAAATAGTAGATTATTGGAAACAAATTGCATTACGAACTGAAGTAGTAGATTATCAGAAACAAATTACATTTCAAACCGAAATAGTAGATTATTAGAAACAAATTGCATTACGAACTGAAGTAGTAGATTATCAGAACCAAATTACAATACGAACTGAAGTAGTAGATTATCAGAGTCAAATTACATTACGATCCGATGTAGTAGATTATCAGAAACAAATTACATTACAAACCGAAATAGTAGATTATTAGAAACAAATTACAATAAAAACCGAAAGAATAGATTATCAGAACCAAATTACATTACGAAGTGAAGTAGTAGATCATCAGAACCAAATTACATTATGATCCGATATAGTAGATTATCAGAAACAAATTACATTACAAACCGAAATAGTAGATTATTAGAAACAAATTACATTACGAAATGAGGTAGTAGATTATCAGAGCCAAATTACATTACGAAGTGAAGTAATAGATTATATGAGCCAAATTACATTACGATCTCATATAGTAGATTATCAGAAACAAATTGTATTACAAACCGAAATAGTAGATTATTAGAAACAAATCACATTACAAACCGAAATAGTAGATTATTAGAAACAAATCACATTACAAACCGAAATAGTATATAATTAGAAACAAATTATATTATGAACTGAAGTAGTAGATTATCAGAACCAAATTACATTACGAACTGAGGTAGTAGATTATTAAAAACAAATTACATTATAAACCGAAACTGTAGATTATTAAAAACAAATTACATCATGAACCGAAGTAATAGATTATCAGAACCAAATTACGTTTCGAACTGAAGTGCTGCTTTGTGTGATCCAAATTACATTACAAGTTGAAGTACTATTCTATAAGTATCACTTAGGGTTACAAACTGAATGAATTACATTACAAGTTGAAGTACTATTCTATAAGTATCACTTAGGGTTACAAACTGAATGAATTACTGTTCACATTATATTTCAATATATTTCACTCCGAATGTCATACCTTTGTATATCTTTGCTCTACCGTCATTTTGAACATGCGTCTCAACACTGTATCTTCCAATTCCACTGAAACCAAGAAATAATCCATCGAACAAGCCTGGTTCTGTAATTCATAGAAATATTGGTTTTCAAGACCCCCACCTCCTGGATTGTAGATTTTATTTAATATGATTTTCCTCACCAGTGTTGATTATGTCTACTACAATTACTGGTCGAATCTTGAGAGATGTTATAAAATTATTAACAGCAAAATAACACAACTGATGAGGGAATACATTATAATGTGTATAAGTAGAACCTTAACAAAAGTACACCTCACTAGTTATACTGGTTATTCAGTACTTGACACTAGTTATACTGGTTATTCAGTACACCTCACTAGTTATACTGGTTATTCAGTACACCTCACTAGTTATACTGGTTATTCAGTACATCTCACTAGTTATACTGGTTATTCAGTACGTGACACTAGTTAAACTGGTTATTCAGTACGTGACACTAGTTATACTGGTTATTCAGTACATCTCACTAGTTATACTGGTTATTCAGTACATCTCACTAGTTATACTGGTTATTCAGTACTTGACACTAGTTATACTGGTTATTCAGTACACCTCACTAGTTATACTGGTTATTCAGTACATCTCACTAGTTATACTGGTTATTCAGTACGTGACACTAGTTAAACTGGTTATTCAGTACATCTCACTAGTTATATTGGTTATTCAGTACACCTCACTAGTTATACTGGTTATTCAGTACACCTCACTAGTTAAACTGGTTATTCAGTACATCTCACTAGTTATACTGGTTATTCAGTACACCTCACTAGTTATACTGGTTATTCAGTACACCTCACTAGTTATACTGGTTATTCAGTACGTGTCACTAGTTATACTGGTTATTCAGTACGTGTCACTAGTTATACTGGTTATTCAGTACGTGTCACTAGTTATACTGGTTATTCAGTACACCTCACTAGTTATACTGGTTATTCAGTACACCTCACTAGTTATACTGGTTATTCAGTACACCTCACTAGTTATACTGGTTATTCAGTACACCTCACTAGTTATACTGGTTATTCAGTACACCTCACTAGTTATACTGGTTATTCAGTACACCTCACTAGTTAAACTGGTTATTCAGTACATCTCACTAGTTATACTGGTTATTCAGTACATCTCACTAGTTATACTGGTTATTCAGTACGTGACACTAGTTATACTGGTTATTCAGTACGTGACACTAGTTATACTGGTTATTCAGTACACCTCACTAGTTATACTGGTTATTCAGTACACCTCACTAGTTATACTGGTTATTCAGTACACCTCACTAGTTATACTGGTTATTCAGTACACCTCACTAGTTAAACTGGTTATTCAGTACATCTCACTAGTTATACTAGTTATTCAGTACACCTCACTAGTTAAACTGGTTATTCAGTACATCTCACTAGTTATACTGATTATTCAGTACATCTCACTAGTTATACTGGTTATTCAGTACGTGACAGTAGTTAAACTGGTTATTCAGTACACCTCACTAGTTAAACTGGTTATTCAGTACACCTCACTAGTTATACTGGTTATTCAGTACACCTCACTAGTTATACTGGTTATTCAGTACACCTCACTAGTTATACTGGTTATTCAGTACACCTCACTAGTTATACTGATTATTCAGTACACCTCACTAGTTATACTGGTTATTCAGTACATCTCACTAGTTATACTGGTTATTCAGTACACCTCACTAGTTATACTGGTTATTCAGTACATCTCACTAGTTATGCTGATTATTCAGTACGTGTCACTAGTTATACTTGTTATTCAGTGTGTGTGTTTTTAAGAAGGACTGAATCAAAATAGTGTTACAACGAATATTAGTTGAATTAGTTTTTTTATCTAAGTGAAACAAGACATTAGTAAAAACAATATTAAAAACACTGATGTTGTGGTCCCCCACTAGTACAGCGATATGTTTACAGAGTTACAACTCTAAAATCCAAGGTTCGATTTTCCTCGGTGGGCTCAGCCCGATGTGGCTTTGCTATAAGAAAACACACTCACATTCACAACACATTTTATGATGTGAAGAAACACATTACTGGTCATTAAACTAACCCTTCACTGATAATTATATTAGTGGATATTTATCTAATCATTCATTGGTAATTAGATTAGTGGTTATTTATCTAACTTTTCATTGGTAATTAGATTAGTGGTTATTTATCTAACTTTTCATTGGTAATTAGATTAGTGGTTATTTATCTAACTTTTCATTGGTAATTAAATTGGTGGTCATTAGTCTAACCTTCCATTGATGAAAAATTGCATTATTATTTTCAAAACGTACGATTAGTTTCTTCCATTGGAATTGAGATTGTCGATCCGTTAGGGGTTGTTACTGTAGCATCCACTGTTGCCCCGGTGACAGGAAGGTTTCCCTTGGCGACCCGGGCTTTTATTACGATGTTGCTGTGCTTTTTCCTCACTTCATATTCTGTCCACGACTCCACAGTGACCGTTTCACTTTGGAAACTTCGAAGGTGAGATGTAACAATCATCAATACAGTGGCTGTTTCGGATTGTTTGTTGAGCTTTAGATTGACGGTCCACAAGCCTGACTAAAAAATACAATAATAATTCATATCTGACGAACAACGACAGTGGTTTATAGCAAGCACATTCACGAGACTTCACCACTATTATTAATAAGGGAATATGTTGAAATAAAAATAACATTTTTAACAAAAAAAGACGGTAAAACTCAGATATATCATCCTACCTACATGTATAATCAATTATCCATCACTTGATACAATATTCATTAATAGTATGTATAATCCATTACCCATCACTTGGTACAATGTTCATTAATAATATTTATAATCCATTATCCATCACTTGATACAACATTCATTAATAATAGGTATAATCCATTATCCATCACTTGACACAACATTCATTAATAATAGGTATAATCCATTACCCATCACTTGATACAATGTTCATTAATAATATGTATAATCCACTACCCATCACTTGGTACAATGTTCATTAATAATATTTATAATACGTTACCCAACACTTGATACAATGTTCATTAATAATATTTATAGTACATTACCCGACACTTGATACAATGTTCATTAATAATATTTATAGTACATTACCCGACACTTGATACAATGTTCATTAATAATATTTATAGTACATTACCCGACACTTGATACAATGTTCATTAATAATATTTATAGTACATTACCCGACACTTGATACAATGTTCATTAATAATATTTATAGTACATTACCCGACACTTGATACAATGTTCATTAATAATATTTATAGTACATTACCCGACACTTGATACAATGTTCATTAATAATATTTATAGTACATTACCCGACACTTGATACAATGTTCATTAATAATATTTATAGTACATTACCCGACACTTGATACAATGTTCATTAATAATATTTATAGTACATTACCCGACACTTGATACAATGTTCATTAATAATATTTATAGTACATTACCCGACACTTGATACAATGTTCATTAATAATATGTATAATCCACTACCCATCACTTGGTACAATGTTCATTAATAATATTTATAATACGTTACCCAACACTTGATACAATGTTCAATTAGTAATATTTATAATACGTTACCCAACACTTGATACAATGTTCATTAATAATATTTATAATACATTACCCGACACTTGATACAATGTTCATTAATAATATTTATAATACGTTACCCAACACTTGATACAATGTTCAATTAGTAATATTTATAATACGTTACCCAACACTTGATACAATGTTCATTAATAATATTTATAGTACATTACCCGACACTTGATACAATGTTCATTAATAATATTTATCGTACATTACCCGACACTTGATACAATGTTCATTAATAATATTTATTATCCATTACTCGACACTTGAAACAATACTTATTAAACAACTAAAAGATACAACAACTTTGAGAAATACTTATTACACAGATACACGATCTGTTATTCAACAACCTCAAACAATACTTATTAAACTGATATAATATGAATTACCCAATAACTTTAAACAATACCTTTCGTTGTTAAACTTGTTATGTCTAGGTTGTGTTTGTTAACAGTTTGTATAGTTACTGTGATAAAGATCTGGTTATGTTAGTGAATCATTCGATGAAGTGTATTTAGTGTTTCATGTGGTATTTATTGTGTGTGCTACATTTAGTAGGCTCTTTAAGGCACGTGTCTAGTTTAGGTGAATTTTCTGGTTAGAAAACGATTTTATGCAATTTTCATTATAATTGTTTCTTCTAAGAATTTTTGTGTTGAAGCCCAATTCGCCACCTCATACTTCTGTGCTGATATTGGATTTCCCATGATAAGTCCAAGTGGTTGAAAGAAGTCCAGTTATAACGATTCTTGTGATGCATTTTATTTTTGGATCTTGTAAAGTAGTTATATTAATTATGTAGTTATATTACCTCATGACGGGGAGTTTGAGGAACAGATTTACATCCTCAAAGCTTCAGATAGTGATATTACTGCCTGACCTACCCAAGTGTGAGGTAGCTATTTTGAAAACAAAACCTTCCGAAGTCTGCTTGAATAACTGTCCAGAAATATGATTAAATGGTTATAAGCAGATATAACTAAACGTAAAGTTATCAAGTTTTATGACATTTTGAGCGACCGTAGATTTTTGTGTGTGGTTGGTTTGTAACAAAATATAAAAAATAAAAGTTTATACCTACAGTCTTTCTTTCACAAGTAATTTTAGTACTTTACTTACTTTCTACTATATTATTGTGACGTTGTTCGTTCTGCCGTGAGTTCTTTTAAGTTTATTGGTGAAAATAATATAATGTTGCGTGCACGTGACAGAAAAATTCCTTTTTCCTTTTCTCAACGTTTGTTCAAAGTTGAATACTTTTACACTGTTGTAAGTTATTGTAGGCCTAAAATACAAAATGACATTAACTAAAGAAGAACAAATAAACTTACCTGCATAAAAACTAACCGAGATAACTATAACTCTGACTAATTCACCCAACGACGCTTTATTGAATGTCTTACTTATAATCTACAAACTAATCCACGACACAAAATTGATGTCACACTCTTCGAACCTTCTATCCATTACTCCCCTTTCATTTGAACATGCACGTTTCAACATCATGTTACCTTCTAACGTATTATTCTTAGTGTGTTTTATGCATAGAATGATAACATTCCACTAATTTGTTTCAAGGTTATGATTTTGGTTTGGTCTGATTGCAACAAAGGTGAAGATGGAAAAATAATGATGTGTATCAGGAAAATTCGTGTATATCCACGTAAATACAATCATGTATATCCCAATACCTATATTTAATGAAACATTGGAGATAGATATCCATGAGCACAGAATGATGAGAATAATAAAATGTTCCACAAGAAAAATGGTTTAATGTTTCCATTACATTAATAGTAAGAATCTTAAACATGGATCCCATTAGTAGCTCGAACTATTCATCTTAAACCTGGTCAGGAGGTTTTACTATTAAACCATTGTGAGTGATAAGTCAAGTAATATGTTTTGGGTTTCTATTCATTAAAATATAATACTATTTTTCAATTTTTATAAATTAAGAATGGTATAGATTATATTTTGTTGATTCATGTTTAAATTAGTTCATTACGGATGGTTAGATTCATGGTCGTAATGAAAATCATAGAACATCCTCATGTTTAAACTAGTTCATTACGGATGGTGAGATTCGTGGTCACAATGAAAATCATAGAATATCCTCATGTTTAAACTATTTCATTACGGTTGGTTAAATTCGTGGTCACAATGAAAATCATAGAATATCCTCATGTTTAAGCTAGTTCATTACGGATGGTGAGATTCGTGGTCACAATGAAAATCATAGAATATCCTCATGTTTAAACTATTTCATTACGGTTGGTTAAATTCGTGGTCACAATGAAAATCATAGAATATCCTCATGTTTAAACTATTTCATTACGGATGGTGAGATTCGTGGTCACAATGAAAATCATAGAATATCCTCATGTTTAAACTATTTCATTACGGATGGTGAGATTCGTGGTCACAATGAAAATCATAGAATATCCTCATGTTTAAACTAGTTCATTACGGATGGTGAGATTCGTGGTCACAATGAAAATCATAGAATATCCTCATGTTTAAACTAGTTCATTACGGATGGTGAGATTCGTGGTCACAATGAAAATCATAGTGATTTGAAGTTCCTGTTGAACTCATTTCTCAGAAAAATATAGAAAAAAAACTGAGAAAAATGTGGCTTGATGAATACAGTCGAGAACATTATACATGTGTCATGTTAGATCAGTGGAGACCATTATACATGTGTCATGTTAGATCAGTGGAGAACATTATACATGTGTCATGTTAGATCAGTCGAAAACATTATACGTGTCATGTCAGATCAGTGAAGACCATTATACATTTGTCATGTTAGATCAGTGGAGACCATTATACATGTGTCATGTTAGATCAATGGAGAACATTAAACATGTGTCATGTTAGATCATAATGTGTTTAAAGATTTCCTATGGTTCATTAAGATAATACACAAATTGATTTTCGTGACAGATCTTGTAAGCCAAAGTTGAACGAATTTACTGATGTGAATTTCTGGAGTACAGGTTTTCGCTTTAAGTCTCCCACATTTGATGAGTTCATAATGTGTTAGAAAACCTGATTTCTAATTCCTCTTAGTGTCATCTGTATACTGTTTCGTTATTCCGAATAAAAGAAACACATGATAATTTATTTTGCTTTTCAAATCAATTCGAAACAATTATCTGGACATTCACCATAATATCGATTTTAAGTCCATTAAAGAAACGTTCACATAAATATGTTTTGTAACATAATTATAATAAAAATTGGAAACTTTAAATTAAATGTGGTGGAGTAATATGAGGTTTTGTTATGCTAGAAAAATATGAAAATAACATTAAACAAAAATAATTGTACTGTGAAATATTAACATATAGATACAAAGCCAAATAAAATAATTGTACTGTGAAATATTAACATATAGATACAAAGCCAAATAAAATAATTGTACTGTGAAATATTAACATATAGATACAAAGCCAAATAAAATAATTGTACTGTGAAATATTAACATATAGATACGAAGCCAAATTAAATAATTGTACTGTGAAATATTAACATATAGATACGAAGCCAAATTAAATAATTGTACTGTGAAATATTAACATATAGATACGAAGCCAAATGAAATAATTGTACTGTGAAATATTAGCATATAGATACAAAGCCAAATAAAATAATTATACTGTTAAATATCAACATATAGATACGAAGCTAAATGAAATAAATGTACTGTTAAATATCAACATATAGATACGAAGCTAAATGAAATAATTGTACTGTTAAATATCAACATATAGATACGAAGCTAAATGAAATAATTGTACTGTTAAATATCAACATATAGATACGAAGCTAAATGAAATAATTGTTCTGTTAAATATCAACATATAGATACAAAGCCAAATAAAATAATTATACTGTTAAATATCAACATATAGATACGAAGCTAAATGAAATAAATGTACTGTTAAATATCAACATATAGATACGAAGCTAAATGAAATAATTGTACTGTTAAATATCAACATATAGATACGAAGCTAAATGAAATAATTGTACTGTTAAATATCAACATATAGATACGAAACGAAATAAAATAATTGTACTGTTAAATATCAACATATGGATATGAAGCTAAATGAAATAATTGTACTGTTAAATATCAACATATAGATACGAAGCTAAATGAAATAATTGTACTGTTAAATATCAACATATAGATATGAAGCTAAATGAAATAATTGTACTGTTAAATATCAACATATAAATACGAAGCTAAATGCTAAAGATGTAATCACACGATGTTATCTATATCTTAACAACGTGCCCTCTGATGACGATGACAAATTCATAAGATGTCTCCCTCATAGCAACACGCACTCTGGCACTCATGACATATCACATGTCACTCATCTCCTAGCATTACGCTCTCCAGAGATTAATGAGTATTCATTTGATAACCTCCTCTCCTAGGAATGTGTTCTTAGGAATGTCCCAGTGTTATTACAGGTAAACTTTAGTTTTTCTGTTAGTTGTACCAAATATTCTGGTGTTGTTAAATGTAAGCTTCAGTTTTTTCTGTTAGTTGTACTAAATGTCCCAGTGTTGTTACATGTAAACTTTAGTTTTTCTGTTATTTGTACTAAATATCCTGGTGTTGTTACCCCAGTTTTGTCTGTTAGTTGTACTAAATGTCCCAGTGTTGTTACATGTAAACTTTAGTTTTTCTGTTAGTTGTACTAAATATCCTGGTGTTGTTACAGGTAAGCATCAGTTTTGTCTGTTAGTTGTACTAAACATCCTGGTGTTGTTACAGGTAAGCTTCAGTTTTGTCTGTTAGTTGTACTAAACATCCTGGTGTTGTTACAGGTAAGCTTCAGTTTTGTCTGTTAGTTGTACTAAATATCCTGGTGTTGTTACAGGTAAGCATCAGTTTTGTCTGTTAGTTGTACTAAATATCCTGGTGTTGTTACAGGTAAGCATCAGTTTTGTCTGTTAGTTGTACTAAATATCCTGGTGTTGTTACAGGTAAGCTTCAGTTTTGTCTGTTAGTTGTACTAAACATCCTGGTGTTGTTACAGGTAAGCTTCAGTTTTGTCTGTTAGTTGTACTAAATGTCCCAGTGTTGTTACATGTAAACTTTAGTTTTTCTGTTATTTGTACTAAATATCCTGGTGTTGTTACCCCAGTTTTGTCTGTTAGTTGTACTAAATGTCCCAGTGTTGTTACATGTAAACTTTAGTTTTTCTGTTAGTTGTACTAAATATCCTGGTGTTGTTACAGGTAAGCATCAGTTTTGTCTGTTAGTTGTACTAAACATCCTGGTGTTGTTACAGGTAAGCTTCAGTTTTGTCTGTTAGTTGTACTAAACATCCTGGTGTTGTTACAGGTAAGCTTCAGTTTTGTCTGTTAGTTGTACTAAATATCCTGGTGTTGTTACAGGTAAGCATCAGTTTTGTCTGTTAGTTGTACTAAATATCCTGGTATTGTTACATGTAAACTTTAGTTTTTCTGTTATTTGTACTAAATATCCTGGTGTTGTTACCCCAGTTTTGTCTGTTAGTTGTACTAAATGTCCCAGTGTTGTTACATGTAAACTTTAGTTTTTCTGTTAGTTGTACTAAACATCCTGGTGTTGTTACAGGTAAGCTTCAGTTTTGTCTGTTAGTTGTACTAAACATCCTGGTGTTGTTACAGGTAAGCTTCAGTTTTGTCTGTTAGTTGTACTAAACATCCTGGTGTTGTTACAGGTAAGCTTCAGTTTTGTCTGTTAGTTGTACTAAATATCCTGGTGTTGTTACAGGTAAGCTTCAGTTTTGTCTGTTAGTTGTACTAAATATCCTGGTATTGTTACATGTAAACTTTAGTTTTTTTCTGTTAGTTGTCTATACGTTACTTTGTGTGGTATACATTGCAGTTGTTTGAGACTTTTATTCTCTGGATAGTGTTATTTTATACAGGTATAGCGCATTGTGTAGTTTAGTGCTTAACATTCAACAAACGACTCTACTTTGTTACTTAATACAAAACCAGCAAAAGGAAATAAAAATCCCTTTATTAATATTGTATAAAACACAGTCGAGAAATGTGTTGAGGTTGTGACGTTTGTATCGAATATGATATGAAAATAAAACTCTGAAGAACATGGTTATTTTAATGTTAACAAGACAGAGTACCATTGTTTTTTTAACCTGATGATAATAGGTCACATTGTTAAAGATCAAAGTTTTATTTACCTGGGCTAGAGAGAACTTGTACAATACCGTGTTCTCTTCTTCTCTTACTGTGCACTGTCTACTGGTCAAGTTGTAACGGGTTAAGTCTGGATCTACTATGTCTGCCATTAGGTTTGACACTCTGGTGGTGATGAAGGTGAACGTGGTGTTATAGCCAATAGAATCATCGATATGGATTGCGAAGGATGTAATATTATATCCTACTGGTGATTTAACGCTGGATAACTAAAGCAGAAAAATAGTTATATTTAACAAATCTGTAATATATATGGAACAGGTAACTCTTAACAACTCAGTAAATAAGTTTATTCTTAGGATATCAAATCCTTTACACCATCTCTAGTTAAGTATAAAGGTCAGGGGTCAATAGTTCATAGGAAAGATAACAGATGTTATATAATAAAAACTAAAGAAATTTGGAGATAAATTATTTGTTTGGTAAATAACACTTGCCTTACTATAGACTCGGCTGTCTGTATTGTCTTCAGTGCTGAAGAATAAAAATAAGACTTTCCAGTTTTCTAATTGAACGTTAGAAGTGTCTAGATGTTATGTAAATGTTTTGTAAACATGTCGTGTTGTGTTTAAATTTCCATATCTATTATTTACATTTCCATATTTATATTATTGTTTCAAAGCTTAAACCAATAAAATATGTTGTTATTCGTTTAAAATAACATTTAGAAATTTCTAGAATTAGGTAGATCAAATATATGACTATAAACGGAAATGTATGGCGGCCTAGTGTCTGGACGTTGAGTCTCGTGCAAGAACGGACAAGCGCGGATTGCTCTGGAGTTCTGTAGAAGTTACGCGATTGTTCGAGAAGAGGCCTACTAATATATAAAACGACGGAGACTCGAGAAATAAGAAGAGTCATTAGTTTTTATTTGAAAAAAAGAAGAGTCAGTCATTCGTTTGAGAAAGTTTAAGTGTTTGCTGTGATTATTCAACTTAAATTTGTGAGTTTGTTTCGTCAACCTTTGCGATTCATTCGAATTACTGGTTGTGCTGAGAATCGGCACGTACAGACTGTTTAGAAGAGACTGGGTAAATTGGAAGTCGGCAAGTTTGAGAC
Source organism: Carcinoscorpius rotundicauda (assembly GCA_011833715.1). NCBI lineage: Eukaryota > Metazoa > Arthropoda > Merostomata > Xiphosura > Limulidae > Carcinoscorpius > Carcinoscorpius rotundicauda. The sequence continues at coordinate 186,496,726 of CM022391.1, forward strand.
GTTCATCAAGAAACACCGTAAAAAGAACTTCGTCATTCTCCATTCAAACTTCGGTATTTCTTCGTGGGACCAAATTCACACCCTAGACCCGAATATTGGATTTCTGATCTGAACTTTTGGACTTTCATTCTAGATCATTATATTAGATACAGGCCAGTACCATTATGTGTTGTAATTAATTTTGAAGGTTTAAACTTAATATCTGTCATTGTTGTTATATAATTTATTATATCTGTCATATATATAATAGCTTATTGTAATAAATTATACAAGCTGTTATCTGTGTCTTTCTGTTGCGTTTAGTCTACGAAAAACATAAAACATAAAAAAAACGTAACACTAGATTTTCCAGTTTTCTAACTGGTTCTAGTGTCTAGACATTCCAGTTTTCTAACTGATTCTAGTGTCTAGACATTCCAGTTTTCTAACTGGTTCTAGTGTCTAGACTTTTCAGTTTTCTAACTGGTTCTAGTGTCTAGACATTCCAGTTTTCTATCTAGTTCTAGTGTCTAGACTTTCCAGTTTTTTAATTGGTTCTGGTGTCTAGACATTCCAGTTTTTAAACTGGTTCTATTGTCTAGTCTTTCCAGTTTTTTAACTGGTTCTAGTATCTAATAAACACTAAAGATTGTGAACGACGTTTCTAACAAGAACTTTGAGAGATAAAACTTGGTTTTAAAACAATAGTCAAATTATTTTTGCATCATGTGCCAGATTTGGATGTCATAAATGAAAGATACGAATTTTCTAACCAGATTCTTGTTACAAGAGCAATGGCCTTACTTTATAATACCACTTAAGAAAATATATTTTAATATAGTGGTGAAGCAGAGGTTTACTAGTTAGGCAGAGGTCTACTGGAGAAGCAGAGGCTTACTGGTGAAGCAGTGTTTTACTGGTTAGGCAGAGATCTACTGGTGAAGCAGAAATCTGCTGGTGAAGCAAAGATCTACTGGTGAAGAAAAGATCTACTGGTGAAGCAGAGGTTTGCAAGTGAAGCAAAGGATTACTGGGGAAAAAGAGATCTACTGGTGAAGCAGAGGTTTACTGGTTAGGCAGAGATCTACTGATGAAGTAGAGGATTACTAGTGAGGCAGAGGTTTACTGATGAAGCAGAGATCTACTAGTGAAGCAGAGGTTTACTGGTTAGGCAAAAATCTACTGATGAAGCAGAGGTTTATGGTTAGGCAGAGATCTACAGGTGAAGCAGAGATCTACTGATGAAGAAGAAATCTAGTGGTGAAGAAGAGGTTTAGTGGTTAGGTAGAGATCTACAGGTGAAGCAGAGGTTTATTGGTAAGGCAGAGGTCTACTGACGAAGCAGAATTTTACTAGTGAAGCAGAAGTTTACTGGTTAGGCAGAGATCTACTGGTGAAGCAGAGATTTACTAGTGAAACAGAAGTTTACTGGTTAGGCAGAGACCTACTGGTGAAGAAGAGGTTTTCTGGTTAGGCAGAGATCTACTAGTGAAGGAGAGGTTTAATGGTTAGGCAGAGATCTACTGGTGAAGCAGATGTTTACTGCTTAGGCAGAGATGTACTGGTGAAGCAGAGGTTTTCTGGTTAGGCAAAGATCTACCGGTGAAGTAGAGGTTTACTGGTTAGGCAGAGATCTACTGGTGAAGCAGATGTTTAATGGTTAGGCAGAGGTCTACTGGTGAAGCAGATGTTTACTGGTTAGGCAGAGATGTACTGGTGAAGCAGAGGTTTTCTGGTTAGGCAAAGATCTACTGGTAAAGAAGAGGTTTTCTGGTGAAGCAGATGTTTTCTGGTTAGGCAGAGATCTACTGGTGAAGCAGAGGTTTATTGGTTAGGCAGAGATCTACTGGTGAAGCAGAGGTTTACTCGTTAGGCAGAGATCTACTGGTGAAGCAGAGGTTTACTGGTTAGGCAGAGATCTACTGGTGAAGCACAGGTTTACTGGCTAGGCTGAGATCTACTGGTGAAGCAGAAGTTTACTGGTTAGGCAGAGATCTACTGGTGAAGCAGAGGTTTACTAGTGAAACAGAGTTTTACTGGTTAGGCAGAGATCTACTGGTGAAGCAGAGGTTTAATGGTGAAGCAAAGATCTACTGGTAAAGCAGAGGTTTAAAGGTGAAGCAGAGATCTACTAGTGAGGCAGAGGTTTACTTGTTAGGCAAGATCTACTGGGGAAGCAGAGGTTTTCAGGTTAGGCAGAGATCTACAGGTGAAGCAGAGGTTTTCTGGTTAGGCAGAGATCTACTTGTTAAGCAGATATTTACTGGTGAAGCAGCGGTTTAATGGTTAGGCAAAGATCTACTGGTGAAGGAGAGGTTTAATGGTTAGGCAGAGATCTACTGGTGAAGCAGATGTTTACTGGTTAGGCAGAGATGTACTGGTGAAGCGGAGGTTTTCTGGTTAGGCAAAGATCTACTGGTGAAGCAGATGTTTTCTGGTTAGGCAGAGATTTACTAGTGAAGCAGAGGTTTACTGGTTAGGCAGAGATCTACTGGTGAAGCAGAGGTTTATTGGTTAGGCAGAGATCTACTGGTATACCATAGGTTTACAGGTGAAGCAGAGGTTTACTGGTTAGGCAGAGATCTACTGTTGAAGCAGAGGTTTACTCGATAGGCAGAGATCTACTGGTGAAGCAGAGGTTTACTGGTTAGGCAGAGATCTACTGGTGAAGCAGAGGTTTACTGGTTAGGCAGAGATCTACTGGTGAAGAAGAGGTTTACTGGTTAGGCAGAGATCTACTGGTGAAGAAGAGGTTTTCTGGCTAGGCAGAGATCTACTGGTGAAGCAGAGGTCTTCTGGTAAAGCAGATGTTTACTGGTTAGGCAGAGATCTACTGGTGAAGCAGAGGTTTACTAGTGAAGCAGAAGTTTACTGGTTAAGCAGAGATCTACTGGTGAAGCAGAGGTTTAATGGTGAAGCAGAGATCTACTGGTGAAACAGAGGTTTACTGGTTAGGCAGAGATCTACTGTTAAAGCAGAGGTTTAAAGGTGAAGCAGAGATCTACTAGTGAGGCAGAGGTTTAATGGTTAGGCAGAGATCTAGTGGTGAAGCAGAGGTTTACTGGTTAAGTAGAGATTTACTAGTGAAGCAGAGGTTTACTGGTTAGGCAGAGATCTACTGGTAAAGAAGAGGTTCACAGGTGAAGCAGAGGTTTACTGGTTAGGCAAAGATCTACTAGTGAAACAGAGGTTTACTGGTTAGGCAGAGATCTACTGGTGAAGCAGAGGTTTACTGGTTAGGCAGAGATCTACTGGTGAAGCAGAGGTTTACTGGTTAGGCAGAGATCTACTGGTGAAGCAGAGATCTATCTGTGTAGCAGATGTCTATTGTTTTAAGCAAAATCAATTTAATTATTTCGTAATTTTTAGGCACACACATTACAAATGGCCAGCTGGTTAGGTCGCTAGACTCGCAATCTGAGAGTTGTGGGTTCGAATCCCCCTCACACCAAACACGCTTAACCTTACAGACGTGAAATCGTTATAGCGTAATATTTAATCAATTACCAGTTATTGATTGGTAAAATAGCACCCATGCGTTATGGATGGGTTACGATAATTAGCTGTCTTCTCTCTAGTCTTAGGTTGCTAAATTAAGGCGGCTAGTTTGGAAGCCATTACGTAGCTTTCGCAAAATTTAACAAACAAAAATAAACACAGAAATCACTAGTCCAGGTAGTTTTCATCTCCATACTTAACAAACAAGATTGACGGACTGAAAAGGGTTAAGTGTAGTGTTTCTTAGATCACCTCAGAGTGTATATGGTTACTCTGGTTATTCAGGAACATCATTGGTACCTGTGATTATTCTTGAGAGTGTATATGGTTACTCTGGTTATTCAGGAACATTATTGGTACCTGTGATTATTCTTGAGAGTGTATATGGTTACTCTGGTTATTCAGGAACATTATTGGTACCTGTGATTATTCTTGAGAGTGTATATGGTTACTCTGGTTATTCAGGAACAGTAATGGTACCTGTGATTATTCTTGAGAGTGTATATGGTTACTATCATCAGTCAGGGACAGTAGTGGTTCCTCTGATTATCCCAGACAGTGTATATAGTTACTATACTTATTCAGGCAGTATTGGTTGCTTTGATTATCACATAGAGTGCATATGGTTGGTATTATTAGTGAGGGACAGTTCTGGTTCCTGTGATTATCCCACACAATGTATCGTCGTGGTGATCCCTCGAAGTCAAGGATTATGGTCCTCCAAGCTCATACATGGGTCTGGAGATGGTTGATGAAGACAATCCTTGCTGCACAGGTTTTCTGGTAGTAAGGGCAGTTCACTTCAAAGGGAGAGATGGGTTTCTGTAGTAGCTGGCATTGTTTCCTTACTACAGTGACAGAGAAAGGTTTCTCTAGTAACTAGAATTGTGTTCTCAATACAGAGAAAGAAAGAGGTTTCTGTTATAGCTGACATTGTTTCCTCACTTCAGAGGGAGAGAGAGGTTTCTTTTGTAGCTGGCATTGTTTCCTCAATTCAGAGTAAAATAGAGGTTTCTGTAGTAGTTGGCATTGTTTCCTTACTACAAAAGGAGAGAGAGGTTTCAGTAGTAGCTGGCATAATTTCCTAACTACAGAGTGAGAGAGAGGTTTTGTAGTAGCTGGCATTGTTTCCTCACTACAGAGAGAGAGAGGTTTCATAGTAGCTGGCATTGTTTCCTTACTTCAGAGGGAGAGAGAGGTTTCTGTTGTAGCTGACATTGTTTCCTCACTACAGAGTGAGAGAGAGGTTTCTGTAGTAACTAGCATTGTGTCCTCACAACAGAGGGAGAGAGAGGTTTCTGTTTTAGCTGGCATTCTTTCCTCACTACAGAAAGAGAGAGAGGTTTCTGTTGTAGCTGGCATTGTTTCCTTACTACAGACGGAGAGAGAGGTTTCAATGTAGTTGGCATTGTTTCCTTACTACAGAGGGAGAGAGAGTTTTCTGTAGTAACCAGCATTGTGTCCTCACTACAGAGGGAGAGAGAGTTTTCTGTTGTAGCTGACATTGTTTCCTCAATTCAGAGTGAGAGAGAGGTTTCTGTAATAGCTTGAATTCTTTCCTCTTCTCTTGCTTTTCTTCAAAATGTTGTCTTGATAACTCAAATAATTCTTCTCCTTGATGGATAAGAGATCTCTAAGTGAGCTAGAGTTTCCCAATTGTTAATATAAGTGTTGAAGCTTTTGGTTGTTGTCGTCAGGCCATCTTTGAATCGTTTCTTCTGTCCTCCTCTAATGTGTTTCCCATTTTTCAGTTGACCATTCAGATGTTGTTCTGGAGTCGGCTGTCATCCGTTAGGAACATGTGGCCTGTCCATTGGAGGCGGCTGCTGACGATGGTCGCTTCATTGCTGCTGACCTTAGCTTCTTCGAGGATGCTTAGACTGGTTCTGTATTTCTCCCTCTAGATCTTCAAGATACTCAGGAAGCACCTATAGTAGAAATATTCTAGCTGGTTTAGATGTTGACGTGGTACCCATGTTTCAGAACCGTACTGGAGGTTAGAGATAACAACTGTCTTGTATACGAGCAAATTGTTGACTGTCCTAATGTGTCGATCATGAAAAAGTCGTGTTTCAAGACGTCTAAAGGCAGCTCCTATACATTTCAGACGATACTGTATTTCGCAGTCGATATCTGCAGAGGATAAGTGATGGCTTCCCAAACAGCGAAAACTGATGACTCTTTCTAGGAGCTGGTCTTGTAGCACAGCAGGTGATACAGGGTTGACCGTCTCGGGTGCTGGTTGATGGAAAATCTGGGTCTTGGTTACGTTGGTAGAGTCCCATTTTTTTGGTAGGCAAAGTCAAAAGCGTTAAGAATGCTCTGAAGCCCCTGTTCGCTGAGAAATGACACCTGATTGTCGTCAGCATACTGCAGATCGATCACAGTGGTCAGTGATGTTCGGTTTTTAGTCTTGAGGTGGCTAGGCCTGAAGAACTTTTTTATCTGTCCGCTATTCGATCTCGATGCCTGGTTGTAATCTTGGCTCTATGAGACACATGATGACAGAGATGAAAATGGTGAAGTTTGGTGAAACGACACATCTTTGCTTCACTCCACATGACTATCATTCCGTCATCACGATGGTGATGAACTTTGTTGAGGATTCACTGGAAACAAGTATCTTTCACAATAATCCACAGGGATAAGCTGTCAAAGGCCTTAGAAAGATCGATGATGCAATGTACATAGAAGGCTTCTGCTGTTCTCGATATTTCTCCTGAAGTTGACGGGCAGAAAAAAATAACATCTGTCGTCCCTTTTGTTAGTCGGAAACAACTCCGGATTTTTGTCATTATCTTTTCAGCAAGAGGCTTCAGTCAATCGTTGAGAATCTTTGCTAAACCTTTACCAGCAATGGTAAATGTGTAACTGAAGTACACACCAACATGCTAGTGCTCGTGTTATTTAAGTAACAGAAGTACATACCAACATGTTAGAGCTAGTGTTAATTAAGTAACAGAAGTACATACCAACATGTTAGAGCTAGTGTTATTTAAGTAACAGAAGTACATACCAAAATGTTAGAGCTAGTGTTATTTAAGTAACAGAAGTAGATACCAACATGTTAGAGCTAGTGTTATATAAGTAACAGAAGTACAAACCAACATGTTAGAGCCAGTGTTATTTAAGTAACAGAAGTGCATACCAACATGTTAGAGCCAGTGTTATTTAAGTAACTGAAGTACAAACCAACATCTTAGAACCAGTGTTATTTAAGTAACAGAAGTACATTCCAACATGTTAGAGCTAGTGTTATTTAAGTAACAGAAGTACATACCAACATGTTAGAGCTAGTGTTATTTAAGTAACAGAAGTACAAACCAACATGTTAGAGCTAGTGTTATTTAAGTAACAGAAGTACAAACCAACATGTTAGAGCTAGTGTTATTTAAGTAACAGAAGTACATACCAACATGTTAGAGCTAGTGTTATTTAAGTAACAGAAGTAGATACCAACATGTTAGAGCTAGTGTTATTTAAGTAACAGAAGTAGATACCAACATGTTAGAGCTAGTGTTATTTAAGTAACAGAAGTAGATACCAACATGTTAGAGCTAGTGTTATTTAAGTAAGTGAAGTTCATACCAACATGTTAGAGCTAGTGTTATTTAAGTAAGTGAAGTACATACCAACACTTCAGATAGATCCAGATCAGATTTGATCGTCTTCACTGTGTAGAAGAAAGCCTTGTCCAACTCACTTGAATGAACACTAGGTATGTAATGAGATGTCCCTCCTGTGTCTCTAGACATAGCCTCTAACTTCTCCGAGGCGATAACTCCCAAAGCAACAGTGTCTATAATTACCCCAGCCCTCTTAACCGCTGGCCAAATATCTTTGACACACGGACCCTGGCATGGTTTGCTTTCCTCTCCATCCGACACCAGAATAAAACTTGCACCTTCCGTTACATTTCCCAGTACCTGAAAGTACCGATAATTTTGTGTGTTAGGATTTTCTGTGATCCTTTTCTTGATTGAAGGATGATAATAATAATAATCTATAGGAACTGATCAATATTACTAAATATGGAATAAAGAAAACATTTCTGTCACAACATTGTTAACATCTAGAGTTGCTTCCATTCGCCTGAGCCAAAGGTTCTGACCCCAACATGCGGCGTGTGTAGCCGGTGCGCCAGGTGTGGAGGTTAACATAATGTAAGTAAATGACATCTTTAAGAGGCATGTGTCAACAGATGGCTTCTTATCATGACTGCCCAAATTATCAACACGAGCTACATTTACGCACCCAAAGACAACAATCAACAAACAGTCAGGTAATTCTAACAACTTTCCTACCCTTCCAAAACAACCAAGAGAACAAATGATTCAAATCGGAGTCCCCTCACTTGGTACAACCAATAAAAACTCATATGCAGCTACCCCATCAAACAACAAAAGAATGAACAATTACCTGCAGAAAGTAACACCACCAGGAGACCGAGGAAAGTAGATTAATAGTTATTCGAACGGTTAGTTGCATTTGTAGTTGACATTGTGATGGTCTGTTTTTCTGAATCCGTCCAAACTATCTCTCAACTGTACAAAGAAATTTGTAGCTGACATTGTGATGATCTGTTAATCTGGATCCATCCAAATTGTCTCTCAACTGTACAAAGAAATTTGTGGCTGACGTCGTGATGGTCTGTTTTTCTGAATCCGTCCAAACTATTTCTCAACTGTACAAAGAAATTTGTAGCTGACGTCGTGATGATCTGTTTTTCTGGATCCATCCAAACTATCTCTCAATTCTACAAAGAAATTTGTAGCTGACGTCGTGATGATCTGTTTTTCTGGATCCATCCAAATTGTCTCTCTACTGTCAGCAGCAGGTTTCTCTCTAGATTTATAAAATCCCGATTTTGTCTTGATGGCGGAATACATTTACCGGCAACACTGCAGAGCCATGTTCCGATAAGGTTAACTTGTTTCTATACTACGTTTTAATATTCAGAGAAACTTAAAACCCACAAAATATATTTAATGTTTGACTCCTGCAGTAACTTCAACATAAACATCGTGTAACGGAACACTTGCCAAACACGACCATGACTTTAGTTCTTTATGCCACAATGTCAATGACATCGCACACTCAAACACTGCACTTCTTTGAAAAACCAAGCATCTAAACAGACCTTCACAACATCACACAGTTCCAGAGCAGTGGAATAATTATACATGATGTCACACACAACAACAACCGATCAATCTGTTTGTACGCAAGACACGCACCAAACGTCATCTCGTTACAAACAATTATTTTATTAGCGACCTAAACTCAAAACACCAAGATGGAACGCAAGATATTTTAGACTAAGTGTTTCTGATACCAAATATCTTGAACCGCAAAGATAATTTTCGTGTCATGAAGCACATAGGAGGGGACCATCTCCCAATTTCATTCACTCTAACACGCAAAACAAACAACTCAGTTATTATCTGCATCAGGTATATGATTGTACAAACAAATCAGTTATCCTCTCCATCAGGTATATGATTGTACAAACAACTCAGTTATCCTCTCCATCAGGTATATGATTATACAAACAACTCAGTTATCCTCTCTATCAGGTGTATGATTATACAAACAACTCAGTTATTCTCTGCATCAGGTATATGATTATACAAACAACTCAGTTATTCTCTCTAGCAGGTATATGATTGTACTAAATGTAATGGGAGATATTGTCATAAATAATGAAACCTCCATACTGAATAAATTCTTGTCCAGAAAAAATTCACAACACCGAATTCATCAACATTTAATAAAGTCAAAAAAGCCTATAAGTAACTGAGTTCGGCAACACTCAAACGTTTACACCAAACCTACTGCGACCTCGACTCACACACATCACTTAATCACCCTATAGCACTAACTGGAGTTAAACTGTTTAAATAATAACTGGTGAAGACAATAACTATCATCCGAACAATTGAAAAGTTGCTGGACAGCTTTCTAAAATATCTAATGACCCCTGACACATAGACACTACCCAAGATTGGAAAACAGCAGTGGTTAGAATAATAGCCAAATTCAACAATAACGTCCAGGCTCCTTCTGACTATCAGCCAATCGATTTTCTAAACAAATTCAGCAAGCTATTGAATAGTGATCACGACTAGACTGCTATCCCACCTAGAGGAAGAAAGCAACTTATCAAATACATGAAACACGACTAGATGTAATAAACAAAACAGCTGACCACCTGGTAAGACTAACCGAACCTATATTTCAAGCCTATAACCGAACACGTTACATTTCTAGATGTTAAGCGATTCGATTATGTTTGGTATGTTGCCATTTTATATAAATAACTAGATTAATATTCCAACAGAGCCTGGTATGGCCACATGGTTAAGGAGCTCTGCTCGTAAAATTAGAGTCGCGGGTTCGAATATCCGTCACACCAAACACCTTTCAGCCGTGAGAGCATTATAATGTGCGGTCAATCCTACTATTCAATGGTAAGAGAGTAGCTCAAGAGTTGGCGGTGGTTTGTGATGACTAGCTGCCTTTCCTTTAGTCAAACACTGCTAAATTAGGGACGGCTAGCACAGATAGCCCTCGAGTATCTTTGGGCGAAATTCAAAACAAACAAGATCAATATTCCAACAATGTTCACATGTTGGATTTCTTCAAAATAGAGTAGCCAAAGCTAGAATTAATAACGTTTTCTCGTAACAATTTCATTTCATAGCAGATGTACCACAATGGTCAGCCAAGGGTCCGCTACCTTACATAACTTTTGTAAATTATATACCATTTCCCAAACAAAATGGAGCACGTGCATCCCAATGCATCGACGACGTAGCAAAATGGGGCACGTAAGACGGTCCCTCGTGCAGTCACTGGCTGGTACTATTTGTGGTGTGGTGTGCTCATCCCACAAAAGACATGGACAGTAACATTTTACAGATGCCTCAAACGAGAAAAGAAAAATTTATCCCAAGTCCGTCTATACAAGTATATCAACAAAGCACGAAAATATTCTTCACAAAACATATGAAATTCCCACGTGTTACCTACAACCGAAACCTAATATTTCAAAACACATATTAAAATGTCAGCACTAGAATAAGCCAAATATTATTATTAAAAAAAATCAGGGGTTTTCAGATTGTTCCACATCCAGTATTCAACACATGCGACCCACTGCTGAATATGACAATATGGTTCTGTGTAATATGTCAGATAATTTACACAATAAACTGCAAGTGCATCAAAACACAGCCCTAAGGATAGCATACAGTTTACCACCCAGCTCTAAGGATAGGATACAGACTACCACCCGGCCCTAAGGATAGCATACAGATTACCACACAGCCCTAAGGATAGCATACAGATTACCACACAGCCCTAAGGATAGCATACAGACTATCACACAGCCCTAAGGAGAGCATACAGACTACCACACAGCCCTAAGGATAGCATACAGACTACCACACAGCCCTAAGGATAGCATACAGACTACCACTAAACACTCATCTTTCATCTCTCACCAACGTTGATGACATCTCGAACATCAAGGACAGAATAATGCAACACTTGTACAAGAAATCTGGTAACATAAACTTACTAACTCAAGAATTCTCGAGTCTTGCAGCTACCCCAAACACATGGGAAACTCACTGATTACCGCAACAAACCCTAAACCACAATAATGACACAAGTTGTGCTAAGTTCGCAACCCATCAGTAATTTAACCAATGTATATTTTTGCAGCTAAAGCGCAACTCCGATTGAGTATTCGGCGTTCGAATAGTGAATGTGGTTTTCCTTGGGCACTCCAGTTCCCTCACCCTAACCCTCATTAAATTTGTGGCAGGGGATATAATAATCCCAATCGACCTGAAGGACCCTGAGTCCAAAACCCACCGTTGATTCTGTCATAGAAGTCGCGGCTTATCGTCTATTTTCCCACCACTGCTTGCGTGTCTGAACCTGTTTCTCAGCCAACATAAATCAAACTTTTATTACTTTTAACATTATTTTCTCTTTCCTTTATAATTATTATTATTGCTATATTGTTGTTTTCTTTATATAAATATAAACATATTTTGTCTCACGGCCTCCAATCATTAAGTTACCAAACAACCACAACAACGGACGGGATGAAAACAGACTACAAATAAGTTCTCCCTGTTATAACTGGTCATGACCAGACGTGAATATTTATAACTGGTCATGACCAGACGTGAATATTTATAACTGGTCATGACCAGACGTGAATATTAAACTGTTTTAAAAAAATGTTTCCAGACTTTGGATTTCGGATTTGGACACTCATTCTGGATCATATTATTAAGCACAGGCCAGTACCTTTTTGTATTATAAGTGGTTTTGAAGGTTGAAACTGGATATCTGTTATTGCTATTGGATAATTTATTTTGTCTATCACATATAAGTAGATCATTGTAATAAATTATACAAGCTGCTATCTGTGTCTTTCTGTTGCGTTCAGTCCACATAAAAAACGTAACAATTATGAACTTAGTTAGTTTTAAACTTTACTGTAGCTCACTACTACATTATGATCAGTTATATATTATGAACTTAGTTAGTTTTAAACTTTACTGTAGCTCACTACTACATTATGATCAGTTATATATTATGAACTTAGTTAGTTTTAAACTTTACTGTAGCTCACTACTACATTATGATCAGTTATATATTATGAACTTAGTTAGTTTTAAACTTTACTGTAGCTCACTACTACATTATGATCAGTTATATATTATGAACTTAGTTAGTTTTAAACTTTACTGTAGCTCACTACTACATTATGATCAGTTATATATTATGAACTTAGTTTTAAACTTTACTGTAGCTCACTACTACATTATGATCAGTTATATATTATGAACTTAGTTAGTTTTAAACTTTACTGTAGCTCACTACTACATTATGATCAGTTATATATTATGAACGTAGTTAGTTTTAAACATTTCTGTAGCTCACTACTACATTATGATCAGTTATATATTATGAACGTAGTGTTTTAAACATTTCTGTAGCTCACTACTACATTATGATCAGTTATATATTATGAACGTAGTTAGTTTTAAACATTTCTGTAGCTCACTACTACATTATGATCAGTTATATATTATGAACGTAGTTAGTTTTAAACATTTCTGTAGCCTACGAATAGCTTCTTCATTATAACATTTATAAAAATCGGTTAATGTCGAGCTTTTCTCTTTCTCAACACTGTCATTATCAGTAGTTGTAGGTTCTCAACTCAGTTCCTTTTAAATTTTTCCTAGTCCATATGGTTATCAATCCTATATTTAAACATAATTATTGCTCACCACCTATTGCTATTGGTCCTCAAGCCAATTACCTTTAAAGCTTTTTGTAGCCCATCTCCTATCGCTGTTGGTCCTCAAACTAATTACCTTTAAAGCTTTTTGTAGCCCATCTCCCATCCCTGTTGGTCCTCAAACTAATTACCTTTAAAGCTTTTTGTAGCCCATCTCCTATCGCTGTTGGTCCTCAAGCTAATTACCTTTAAAGCTTTTTGTAGTCCATCTGCTATCCCTGTTGGTCCTCAAACTAATTACCTTTAAAGCTTTTTGTAGCCCATCTCCTATCGCTGTTGGTCCTTTTGCTTCTTTTGGTATTTTCTCAATGATGTCGCCCTCGCTTTCCCTTGTTTTCTTCGTTAGTTCCAGCTCTATCTTTGCGTTCAATCCAAAACTCACAATTCCAATAAATGTTCCCTCTTCCAGTTTCCGGATAAACCTTGCAGCGCTCTCTCGTAGTTTAATCATCGGGTTTCTCTAAAGATAAAAATATAATTATGGAAGGACAGCTTTGTACTGGAACAAATAAAAGCTCAAATAATGTAAAAGAATTACGTGTGCTATGTTAGTCTGAAGTTAAGCACACAGCCATGCAATACACTGTCTTCTCGTCACTACGGTTTCTAGTGTTGTTAGCCCACAGACATGCCGCTGGGGCCATCTGTTAGCAGATGAAACAAAATTTAATTTGTTTAAATTTTTGGTGAACTGCATCATGAGTTGAACTGTTTGTAGGCTAAACTATTAGTTATATACTATTTGTAGGCTAAACTATCAATTTTCTACTGTTTGTAGACAAGCCTATCAGTTTAATTTTTCTGCAGTACGATGTGATGTAATATGTTGACACAAAAATGGACCCCGGGTTTCAGTTTTAGTCACCATCAAAAAAATTAACCATTCATTTCTTACTCAAAACAATCTACCTACAACTGATTTTAGTTGATAACAATATTTTCGGTTGTAATCCCAATAACAACTCACGAAATTCGATCAGCTTACTAATACATTTAAGAGATTTATATTCATATGTTAGACAGACAACGCAAAATAATCCTCATAGCAATAATTATATAATAAAAACCAGATAACATAAGCATCACATATTTGAAAATCTGAATGATATAGTTAATGAAATTGACATTAAAAAAAATTAATTAATTACGAAACATGGAGAAATAAGTGACAACTACGAAGAAGAAATGTTATCGCCCTTACATGCATACTGCCGGAAGTGTCTAGAATAAGAACACATCGTGGAGACTTGTCTGCTTGGACAACACGGAATGTGGGGGTTTCAAAATATTTTAGCCTGAAAAAAAAATGTTTATAAATTTAACAAAAAAAAGAGATTGTTCTGCACTGATAAATTTAAAACAAAAAGACAAGAAACTAATATTAGGATATTTATAATTATCTTTCCAGCTCTCTAAGTCTTTACACTTTGCTCCATGTCAAAATGCTCCCTAGTTCATCACTAGAGAGCGTTGCTTATTATAACCATAATTATGTACTTAGTAAGACTGGGTTGTAACTCCGTAAGTTCGTGAACACCAATTCCTTTATTTTCACTGCAGTCGCCGTTGTAAGTGGACGTCACCTAAGTACAAGAAGAATGCATAATTATGAAACAAATAGACCAGTGATAAGTGTTAAAATGTGCTGTATCACAAACTATAAAGAGTTTTACTTAAAACTACTAAAACTTTTATTGTTACAATACTAATAGATCCGCCGTAAGAAGATAGAGTAACCACTATTTTACATTTTGGTTTTCAGTGTAAATAAAATCGTGTAACAACATTACTACACCGTATTTCGTTGGCAACTACCAGGGTTGTAACAGAATCGTAATATTATTGTTGTAATGTTATTGTACTAATTTTAACTACACTGTCTTTCCTTGCAACTACTAGGATTGTAACAGTATTGTAATATTATTGTGCTAGCTTAAACTGTAATAATAACGTAACTTTTTTCTTCTGAAAACTCACATGTTGTAACATTATTATCCTCGTCATAGTTAATAAAAATGGTTTTCCAAAGTTACACCCAATTGTCTAATAGCGTTTCATACCCTGAAGTTTACTCATATTACTTCGCATTAATTCAAATAGCTACTTATAAATAAAATTTGTTAATAATACGTTTTTTGCTCAGTAAATGTTTGTCTAAAGACGTTTCTTAATAGATGTACGTAAGTCAATCTGTTTTCCACTTATCAACATGATATCAGTGTTAAATTCATACCAATCCAAATCTTTTATTTTCACAACTCCCTTCACTGTACGTTATCCACTGGTGGAACAGAACATCTGTAAAACATCAGTAATCAGATGTTGGGTGAGAATATTCTTTAATATTGCTTTGAACGTACACCACCCTCCAACAAAACATTGATCCTGTAAACTAGTAGAACGTACACCACCCTCCAACAAAACATTAATCCTGTAAACTAGTAGAACGTACACCACCCTTAAACAAAACATGATCCTTTAAACTAGTAAAACGTACACCACCCTCAAACAAAACATTAATCCTTTAAACTAGTAAAACGTCCACCACCCTCAAACAAAACATTAATCCTTTAAACTAGTAGAACGTACACCACCCTCAAACAAAACATTAATCCTGTAAACTAGTAGAACGTACACCACCCTCAAACAAAACATGATCCTTTAAACCAGTAAAACGTACACCACCCTCAAACAAAACATTAATCCTTTAAACTAGTAAAACGTCCACCACCCTCAAACAAAACATTAATCCTGTAAACTAGTAGAACGTACACCACCCTCAAACAAAACATTGATTCTTTAAACCAGTAAAACGTACACTACCCTCCAACAAAACACTGATCCCACATACCAATAAAACATACACCACCTTCAAGCAGATTATTCGATAGACCAGTAAAACGTACATTACCCTCCAGCAGAACATATCCCATAGGTAATTAAAACATACATCGTCTCCAACGAAATAAGAACCTTTAGATGAGTAAAATCTACATGAATAGAACATTCACTTATTGCTCAGTAAAGCATGAAATACTACGTAAATGATTCGTTATTTAGCTTAATCAGGTAAGTAGCATTACTAAGGTACAAAATAGTACTAATGAGATGATTACAGTACAACTTGTTTCTCTTAAACATGGTGTCAAACTGAACGTTTATTTTAATACAGTTACGACAGAAAGTGTTCGTACCCCTGCGTTCCGAGTAGTCTTTTGATGATAACTTAAAAAGTATTGTAATTAGGCTAACAGACGTGTGGTATATTATAAATATCTCAGGCCTTCTGTAAAGAAGGATGGAAGAAAATATCAGTCGAGTACTGTCAAACGATCATGGAGGGCTATGAGGAGAGATTGCACCAAGTAATTCACCTGAAAGGCTACACAACTGACCATTAAAGTAGATGCACGAACACTTTATGTCGTAACAGTAGACCTGAAGCAGGTTACAAAGTTTATCATGAAACCAAACAATTAAACTTGGTTACTTGGTTTATCCAGATAGTTAGGCTTCAAAAGAAAATCTGTTGGTAAGAAGATAAAAAGTCCTTGTTGGCCACATTTTCCTGATCCTACTGTATAAGGTGCACTGTTAGAAAAAACATTTGGTGGTCCGATTTTGATGTCTGCACTAGAAAACCATCTGCTGCTGATTACTTTATGAGGACGATCTGTCCAGTTGTGGCTAGAGGACGGAACTACAACAACGACCTCTCGAAAATAAAACTTTCCGCTGGTAGCGTGAAATAAAAGTTTTGATGTTTCAGAAAGGAGATCCTGAGAACAAATAACATAATAACTGTGTCTTTACATTATTATTAATATAATGAAATTCTATTTGTAGTATTACTTAACATAATAACTGTGTCTTTACATTATTATTAATATAATGATATTCTATTTGTAGTATTACTTAACATAATAACTGTGTCTTTACATTATTATTAATATAATGATATTAATAATATCAAAAGAAAATCTGTTGGTAAGAAGATAAAAAGTCCTTGTTGGCCACATTTTCCTGATCCTACTGTATAAGGTGCACTGTTAGAAAAAACATTTGGTGGTCCGATTTTGATGTCTGCACTAGAAAACCATCTGCTGCTGATTACTTTATGAGGACGATCTGTCCAGTTGTGGCTAGAGGACGGAACTACAACAACGACCTCTCGAAAATAAAACTTTCCGCTGGTAGCGTGAAATAAAAGTTTTGATGTTTCAGAAAGGAGATCCTGAGAACAAATAACATAATAACTGTGTCTTTACATTATTATTAATATAATGAAATTCTATTTGTAGTATTACTTAACATAATAACTGTGTCTTTACATTATTATTAATATAATGATATTCTATTTGTAGTATTACTTAACATAATAACTGTGTCTTTACATTATTATTAATATAATGATAATATATTTGTTGTATTACTTAACATAATAACTGTGTCTTTACATTATTACTAATATAATGATATTCTATTTGTTGTATTACTTAACACAATAACTGTGTCTTTACATTATTACTAATATACTTATATTCTATTTGTAGTATTACTTAACATAATAACTGTGTCTTTACTTTATTATTAATATAATGATATTCTATTTGTAGTATTACTTAACATAATAACTGTGTCTTTACATTATTATTAATATAATGATATTCTATTTGTAGTATTACTTAACATAATAACTGTGTCTTTACATTATTATTAATATAATGATATTCTATTTGTAGTATTACTTAACATAATAACTGTGTCTTTACATTATTATTAATATAACGATATTCTATTTGTAGTATTACTTAACATAATAACTGTGTCTTTACTTTATTATTAATATAACGATATTCTATTTGTAGTATTACTTAACATAATAACTGTGTCTTTACATTATTAGTAATATAATGATATTCTATTTGTAGTATTACTTAACATAATAACTGTGTCTTTACTTTATTATTAATATAATGATATTCTATTTGTAGTATTACTTAACATAATAACTGTGTCTTTACTTTATTATTAATATAATGATATTCTATTTGTTGTATTACTTAACATAATAACTGTGTCTTTACTTTATTATTAATATAATGATATTTTATTTGTTGTATTACTTAACATAATAACTGTGTCTTTACATTATTATTAATATAATGATATTCTATTTGTAGTATTACTTAACATAATAACTGTGTCTTTACATTATTAATAATATAATGATATTCTATTTGTAGTATTACTTAACATAATAACTGTGTCTTTACATTATTACTAATATAACGATATTCTATTTGTAGTATTACTTAACATAATAACTGTGTCTTTACTTTATTATTAATATAACGATATTCTATTTCTAGTATTACTTAACATAATAACTGTGTCTTTACTTTATTATTAATATAACGATATTCTATTTCTAGTATTACTTAACATAATAACTGTGTCTTTACATTATTATTAATATAATGATATTCTATTTGTAGTATTACTTAACATAATAACTGTGTCTTTACATTATTACTAATATAATGATATTCTATTTGTAGTATTACTTAACATAATAACTGTGTCTTTACATTATTACTAATATAATGATATTCTATTTGTAGTATTACTTAACATAATAACTGTGTCTTTACATTATTACTAATATAAAGATATTCTATTTGTAGTATTACTTAACATAATAACTGTGTCTTTACTTTATTATTAATATAATGATATTCTATTTGTAGTATTACTTAACATAATAACTGTGTCTTTACTTTATTATTAATATAACGATATTCTATTTGTAGTATTACTTAACATAATAACTGTGTCTTTACATTATTATTAATATAATGATATTCTATTTGTTGTATTAATTAACATAATAACTGTGTTTTTACATTATTACTAATATAATGATATTCTATTTCTAGTATTACTTAACATAATAACTGTGTCTTTACATTATTACTAATATACTTATATTCTATTTGTAGTATTACTTAACATAATAACTGTGTCTTTACATTATTATTAATATAATGATATTCTATTTGTAGTATTACTTAACATAATAACTGTGTCTTTACATTATTACTAATATAATGATATTCTATTTGTAGTATTACTTAACATAATAACTGTGTCTTTACATTATTATTAATATAATGATATTCTATTTGTTGTATTAATTAACATAATAACTGTGTCTTTACATTATTATTAATATAATGATATTCTATTTGTAGTATTACTTAACATAATAACTGTGTCTTTACATTATTATTAATATAATGATATTCTATTTGTAGTATTACTTAACATAATAACTGTGTCTTTACATTATTATTAATATAATGATATTCTATTTGTAGTATTACTTAACATAATAACTGTGTCTTTACTTTATTATTAATATAATGATATTCTATTTGTAGTATTACTTAACATAATATCTGTGTCTTTACTTTATTATTAATATAATGATATTCTATTTGTAGTATTTCTTAACATAATAACTGTGTCTTTACTTTATTATTAATATAATGATATTCTATTTGTAGTATTACTTAACATAATAACTGTGTCTTTACATTATTATTAATATAATGATATTCTATTTGTAGTATTACTTAACATAATAACTGTTTCTTTACATTATTATTAATATAATGATATTCTATTTGTAGTATTACTTAACATAATAACTGTGTCTTTACATTATTATTAATAAAATGATATTCTATTTGTAGTATTACTTAACATAATAACTGTGTCTTTACATTATTACTAATATAACGATATTCTATTTGTAGTATTACTTAACATAATAACTGTGTCTTTACTTTATTATTAATATAACGATATTCTATTTCTAGTATTACTTAACATAATAACTGTGTCTTTACTTTATTATTAATATAACGATATTCTATTTGTAGTATTACTTAACATAATAACTGTGTCTTTACTTTATTATTAATATAACGATATTCTATTTCTAGTATTACTTAACATAATAACTGTGTCTTTACTTTATTATTAATATAACGATATTCTATTTCTAGTATTACTTAACATAATAACTGTGTCTTTTTTATTATTAATATAACGATATTCTATTTCTAGTATTACTTAACATAATAACTGTGTCTTTACTTTATTATTAATATAACGATATTCTATTTGTAGTATTACTTAACATAATAACTGTGTCTTTACATTATTATTAATATAAGGATATTCTATTTATAGTATTACTTAACATAATAACTGTGTCTTTACATTATTAATAATATAATGATATTCTATTTGTAGTATTACTTAACATAATAACTGTGTCTTTACATTATTACTAATATAACGATATTCTATTTGTAGTATTACTTAACATAATAACTGTGTCTTTACTTTATTATTAATATAACGATATTCTATTTCTAGTATTACTTAACATAATAACTGTGTCTTTACTTTATTATTAATATAACGATATTCTATTTCTAGTATTACTTAACACATAATAACTGTGTCTTTATTTTATTATTAATATAACGATATTCTATTTGTAGTATTACTTAACATAATAACTGTGTCTTTACATTATTACTAATATAATGATATTCTATTTGTAGTATTACTTAACATAATAACTGTGTCTTTACATTATTATTAATATAATGATATTCTATTTGTAGTATTACTTAACATAATAACTGTGTCTTTACATTATTACTAATATAATGATATTCTATTTTTAGTATTACTTTACATAATAACTGTGTCTTTACATTATTATTAATATAATGATATTCTATTTGTAGTATTACTTAACATAATAACTGTGTCTTTACATTATTATTAATATAATGATATTCTATTTGTAGTATTACTTAACATAATAACTGTGTCTTTACATTATTGTTAATATAATGATATTCTATTTGTTGTATTACTTAACATAATAACTGTGTCTTTACATTATTATTAATATAATGATATTCTATTTGTAGTATTACTTAACATAATAGCTGTGTCTTTACATTATTATTAATATAATGATATTCTATTTGTAGTATTACTTAACATAATAACTGTGTCTTTACTTTATTATTAATATAACGATATTCTATTTGTAGTATTACTTAACATAATAACTGTGTCTTTACATTATTACTAATATAACGATATTCTATTTGTAGTATTACTTAACATAATAACTGTGTCTTTACTTTATTATTAATATAATGATATTCTATTTGTAGTATTACTTAACATAATAACTGTGTCTTTAAATTATTATTAATATAATGATATTCTGTTTGTAGTATTACTTAACATTATCAAATAAAATAATTATATTATATTATCACTACAGTTTAACATAGTAATTGTGAATTAAAACTAGTAATATGACCATGATTTTAGAGTTTTAAACAGGTTGATTGGTTAGTTTGGTGTTTTATGGCACAAACCAGCTTGTCTATTTATGCTGAATATTCGGTTAGTTTGGTGTTTTATGGCACAAACCAGCTTGGCTATCTGTGCTAAACATCCGGTTAAAAGTTAAGATTGAAGTAAATTTATTAAAATTCATATAAAGAAATTAAGGTAAAAAAATGTTTAATAAAAAGCATAAATATCACTAAAACAAATGTTTACATCCAGTTTACAGCGATAAGAAAAAAACTACAGTAATACTAGCTTTATTAAAACTGAAAACAAACTGAACTAGATAAATAGTGATTCTTAAAGGGGAATCACATTAAAAAAAGGTCTAATATATAAATTTAAAAACTTAAATGGCCTTTAAAAAGCTAGAAACACAACCAAGGTGGGCACAGTGTCACCATCACCATTAACACTGTCTATTGTTATGGACAAACCTTGGGACAGAACATGTTTAAAATGGTGCTGTGGTAATGATGGCAAGACAGTAAAATGTGACTTATTATGATCTGAGTGTCACACAAACTACACACTGATGTGTCAGTTCCAGATGAAAGAAAACGATGAGTTAAAAATCTGTGACCAATGTGTAGTTTAGTTAGAACAACTTTCTCTTTCCAATCCTTATGGAACAAGACGGCCAAAGTCCAATATAGGGTTTTATTTGGAAAAGCTTATTGTCACATTGATCACTCCAAGTTGACTGCCAGCTGGCACTGAGCCAAGCCTTGAATACAGAACCACAGTCCACGTATGGAACAGGCACAGTGGTGATAGTGCCAGAGTAGATAGATTTAGCTGCCGTGTCGGCGAGCTCGTTCCCACGAATACCAACATGGCCAGGTACCCAGAAAAACTGGATAGAAGTAAATGTTACAGAGAAATAGGCCAGACGGTTTTGAATATTGATGAGAACAGGATTTGAACCAACATGAAGTGATCCCAGGGTCAGGATAGAATTAAGTGAATCAGAATAAATAGTGCGGTTTGAGTACTGCTTCGTTTCCATGTGATCCAGGGTAAGAGAAATGGTGTACAGTTCAGCGGTGAACACAGAAGTTGTGAAGGGAATTCTGCATGCAACCATCGGACCAAAACAAAACGTGGCAGAGCCCAGACAAGCACCTTCTGTATAAATAAGAACGGAAATATGGTTCAAAGATGTTCAGCAAATAACAGACAGTATTTCCAATCTGAAATATATGTTTTTCTCAGATGATTTAAAGATAGGTCACATTCGGGGGCTGTAGGAAGCCGTTGGTGGGATGAGCTGATCAGTGGATACAGCAATGTTGTCCAAGACAGACCCAATTCACCCAACTGTGCCCAGATTCGAAGGCCAAAAGGTGCAACTTCTGAAAGTGTATGGCTCACCGAGAAAGGAAAACACAACCCCAGGTGAGATGCTTTGATAGAAACGCTCTCCACGTGCTGGTAGAGAGATTGCGGAGGATGTTCAGTGCTCTTGACCCGTAGCTGATTGATAAAGGTCAGCTTATGGTCAAAGTTAAGCCCAAATAGCTATGTATCAGAGACTTCAAGCAGCACAACTTCGCCAATACAGAGTTCAGGTTCAGGGTGAATACCCCCTTGGCGGCAAAAGTCTATATAAACAGTTTTAGAGAGAGCGAAGCTACAGCCACTTGTCGTGGTCCACTTAAGGTCCACTTTAGTAAACAACTGAGGGCAATCTGTGGTGCCACTCAATATACCTCATGATCAACGACTGACATGAGATGTGAAAGTTGTCGACTGTTATTGTTTTGAATTAAGCACAAAGCTACACAATGGGCTATCTGTGCTCTGCCCACCACGGGTATCGAAACCCGGATTTTAGCGTGTAAGTCTGCAGACATTCCGCTGAGCCACTGGGGGGCAAGTTGTCGACATAGAGCCAGTTTGTAACAGTGAGAGGCAGTTGTTCAGTGATGGCATTAATCTTTAGACTAAAACGTGACACTCAAAACACAGCCCTGAGGGACTCCAAGCTCCTGTAGAAAAGTGTCGAACCAACACGAACTTAGAATCGCCTGCCCATTGAGAAAAGTTTAATAAAAATAGGCAAATGGCCATGTAACCCATATATATGAAGGTCTCGCAAAATATCATACCTCCATGTTATATCATAAGCGTTCTCAATATCAAATAACAAAGAGTTACTGAATAAAATAGAATATATAGAGAAGATAAATAGTGATATCACAGTTAAACAAGAAATACTGAATAGAATGGAATCTATAGAGAAGATAAATAGTGTTATAATAGTTAAATTGTAAATACTGAATAGAATGGAATCTATAGAGAAGATAAATAGTGTTATAATAGCTAAATTGGAAATACTGAATAGAATGGAATCTATAGAGAAGATAAATAGTGTTAAAATAGCTAAATTGGAAATACTGAATATCATGGGTAGTATAGAGAAGATAAGAAGTGTTACGGTACCTAAACAGAAGATACTGAATATCATGGGTAATATAGAGAAAATAAAAAAAATGTTATGATACCTAAATAGAAGATACTGAATATCATGGAAACTATTGAATAGATAAGAAATATTATGGAAATTATAGAGAAGATTGTAAAAAGATAGGGAGTAATAAGGAAACTGTAGAGAAGAAAGGTAATATTATGTAAACTGTAAGAAAGAAAGATAATATTAAGTAAACTGAAAAGAAGAAAGGTAATATTATGTAAACTGTAGAGAGGAAAGTTAATATTATGTAAACTGTAGAGAGGAAAGTTAACATTATGTAAACTGCAGAGAGGAAAGTTAACATTATGTAAACTGCAGAGCAGAAAGGTAATATTTTGTAAACTGTGGAGAATATTGTGAAAAAAAATGGAAAAGAGACTGAATGTTGCGGAAACTGTAGAGAAGATAGAGAACACTAAGGTTTAATTTGATTCCTATAGGTGGGTAATGAAACATTTCGTACTTTTCTCACGCGTGGATCTAACAAGTCTTATATATTCCATTGATATAACGAATTCTTCATCTATTTCATGGATATAATGAATCCCTCATCTATTCCATGGATATAACGAATCCCTCATCTGTTTCATGGATATAACGAATCCCTCTTCTATTTCATGGATATAACGAGTCCCTCATCTATTTCATGGATATAACGAGTCCCTCATCTATTTCATGGATATAACGAGTCCCTCATCTATTTCATGGATGGAACGAATCCCTCATCTATTCCATGGATATAACGAATCCCTCATCTATTCCATGGATATAACGAATCCCTCATCTGTTCCATAGATATAACGAATCCCTCATCTGTTCCATGGATATAACGAATCCTTTATCTATTCCATGGATATAACGAATCCCTCATATATTCCATGGATATAACAAATCCCTCATCTATTCCATGGATATAACGAATCCCTCATCTGTTCCATGAATATAACGAATCCCTCATCTGTTCCATGGATATAAGAAATTCCATATCAATTTCATAACGACAAGCCCTGGAGTTTGTGGCGTTCATTGAATTCACTGGAAAGTTTATTTATTCGTAGCTTGATATTTACAATGTAAAGAACTATTTTTATGTGAAGTGTAACGGTTTCTAGTGATGATAAAGTTCATGTTTATTTTACTGAGCAGTTAGTTTACGCTATTTACTTATAAAAAAATATTATGTTTGTGAAGATAAAATATCATAAAATGAACTACAGAAAGAAAGTGTCATTAAACAAGGCGAGCCATCAATATATCTAAGTTATTAGGTGGGGCTTAGCTTTTAACATTTATTTTTATGTGATATTATATACCAGATATACTCCTAAGGTGATTATCCATACTATAAATCTCTGCACCAGATGGCAGCAGGAGATAAATTTAATAGAAAGGTAATTACAAGAGGCTTACCAAAAACACACTTAATTTCGCATCTTAAAGTTGAATATATTTCTACTAATATTTCTCTGATTCTGTTACAATAATATTTGATAATTTTCGAGGGCTTCGTTTCTTTAGTTGACGAAGTTGTATCGAGTTTTTTATATAGTTGTTTTATGAAGCTGTATAAACTTATCGCTATTTTTTTATATAGTTGTTTTATCAAGCTATGTAAACTTATCGCTCCAGTCTCGTGTTCTTCAGGTTTCCTTATTTCTAAACAAACACTAAAATCAAACCGTTGTGATTGGGCGTCTCCTAAGAACAGGAAAAGTGCAGTCTTTAAACTACTGGAATCACAAAGTTCCAGCGATAATTATTAAAATGTGTAACACAATAAAATATGGAAGATATTGATTCAAAGTGTGAAACATTTTATTCTAAAAATATTAGTAAAGCCACCATAACAATATAGAGTAAACACTACTATATTTTATCTACAGTGTTTTCCACTGATAACTTATAAAATTGTAACAGTATTGCTATAGTGTTAGTGTAATGTTATAATGCTACTTTATGTACGCTGTCTTTCGTTTAAACTCCTAGAATTGTGACAGTATTGTTATTATGATGTTGCTATGCTACAATACTAGCTCCAACTGTACTCTCTTTTGTTGGCAATTCCTAAGATTGTGACAGCACTGTTATTGTATTGTTGCAATATTATAGTACTTGCTTTGTCTGAATTGCCCTTCTCTGATAACTCTTATAATTGTGACAACTCTGTTATTGTGTTATTCTAATATTACAGCACTAGCTTTAACAACACTGACTTTTGTTGATTACTCCTAAGGTTATAACAGTATTGTTATTAGGTTGATGAAGTATTATTGTACCAACTATAAGTACACTGTATTTTTTAAAATAACAGCTCGGATCGTGACAATATTGTTATTGTGTTGTTCTAATGTATAAAGTACACACTTTAACTTCATCATGTTTCTTTAATTACTCTTAATACTATTAAAGTATCGTAAATGTGTTGTTCTAATGTTATAGTACACACTTTAACTACATCGTGTTTATTTCATTACTGTTAAAGTGTTGTTGTGATGTTATAGTACACACTTTAACTACATCGTGTTTATTTGATTACTGTTAAAGTATTGTTGTGATGTTATTGTACATACTTTAACTACATCGTGTTTATTTGTTATCTTTCAGTACTAGTTTTAACTACCTTGTTTTTGTACATAACTCCTGACATTGTGATAGCATTCCTATTTTATTTTTGTAATGTTATAATATTTGCCTAAATTACAAAGAGAGGATAGGAAATATTATTGAAACCACAGAGGATATATGAAATGTGTAGACAGACATAACGCACCCCCACAGAGAATATGTGAAATATGTAGACAGACATAACGCACCCCCACAGAGAATATATGAAATGTGTAGGCAGACAGAACGCACCCCCACATAGAATATATGAAATGTTTAGGCAGACAGAACGCACCCCCACATAGAATATATGAAATGTGTAGACAGACATAACGCACCCCCACAGAGAATATATGAAATGTGTAGACAGACAGAACGCACCCCCACATAGAATATATGAAATGTGTAGGCAGACAGAACGCACCCCCACAGAGAATATATGAAATGTGTAGACAGACATAACGCACCCCCACATAGAATATATGAAATGTGTAGACAGACAGAACGCACCCCCACATAGAATATATGAAATGTGTAGACAGACAGAACGCACCCCCACAGAGAATATATGAAATGTGTAGACAGACAGAACGCACCCCCACATAGAATATATGAAATGTGTAGACAGACATAACGCACCCCCACATAGAATATATGAAATGTGTAGACAGACATAACGCACCCCCACATAGAATATATGAAATGTGTAGACAGACATAACGCACCCCCACATAGAATATATGAAATGTGTAGACAGACATAACGCACCCCCACATAGAATATATGAAATGTGTAGACAGACATAACGCACCCCCACATAGAATATATGAAATGTGTAGACAGACATAACGCACCCCCACATAGAATATATGAAATGTGTAGACAGACAGAACGCACCCCCACAGAGAATATATGAAATGTGTAGACAGACATAACGCACCCCCACATAGAATATATGAAATGTGTAGACAGACAGAACGCACCCCCACAGAGAATATATGAAATGTGTAGACAGACATAACGCACCCCCACATAGAATATATGAAATGTGTAGACAGACAGAACGCACCCCCACAGAGAATATATGAAATGTGTAGACAGACAGAACGCACCCCCACATAGAATATATGAAATGTGTAGACAGACAAAACGCACCCCCACAGAGAATATATGAAATGTGTAGACAGACAGAACGCACCCCCACATAGAATATATGAAATGTGTAGACAGACAGAACGCACCCCCACATAGAATATATGAAATGTGTAGACAGACAGAACGCACCCCCACAGAGAATATATGAAATGTGTAGACAGACATAACGCACCCCCACATAGAATATATGAAATGTGTAGACAGACAGAACGCACCCCCACAGAGAATATATGAAATGTGTAGACAGACATAACGCACCCCCACATAGAATATATGAAATGTGTAGACAGACAGAACGCACCCCCACAGAGAATATATGAAATGTGTAGACAGACAGAACGCACCCCCACATAGAATATATGAAATGTGTAGACAGACAAAACGCACCCCCACAGAGAATATATGAAATGTGTAGACAGACAGAACGCACCCCCACATAGAATATATGAAATGTGTAGACAGACAGAACGCACCCCCACATAGAATATATGAAATGTGTAGACAGACAGAACGCACCCCCACAGAGAATATATGAAATGTGTAGACAGACAGAACGCACCCCCACATAGAATATATGAAATGTGTAGACAGACAGAACGCACCCCCACATAGAATATATGAAATGTGTAGACAGACAGAACGCACCCCCACATAGAATATATGAAATGTGTAGACAGACAAAACGCACCCCCACATAGAATATATGAAATGTGTAGACAGACAAAACGCACCCGAAAAACTGTCGTAAGTTACGTTTATTTTATTGATTAAATTGAACTAAAGTTGGACAGACAATGAAAACAGGAAGTAAACAAAGTATAGTTGGACCCACGTAACTCACGGTATTCGACCGATACTATCTTGGTTTTTGTATACACTAATGTTCATAATATTGTAATCAAATACTTTCGGACACCGGTGTTATAAAATCTATAACTTTAACATATTCTTTTTCTTTATAGGTACGTTTCGATAATAGTTGGAAGTATGAAATGATATCTAAATACAATACCCTTATTTGCTGCAGAATTAGCGGATCTTCTTGGACTTTCTTCTGGACTGCCACAATAATTTTGGTATGGCTGTTGACAGCAGATTCAGTGTAAACAACACTCTGAGCACATGTAAGAAACAAGAGAAGGTTTGACGTAGGAAACATGACGTTTGTCGGTAATTAATATTTATAACAAAAGGTAAAACGTCTCGATTATTCTAATGTATTCTCGTTAACGTTTGTTAAAGTTCAGTTTTATTCTGTGAACAACAACAAGTTACATCTGAACACAAAGTGAAACTCGATAACGAACGTACAAAGTTCCAAGGAAGTAAAACAAACAATCTGGTTATCTAGCACATTAAACATATGTTTGTTTACACTAAGACATGTATAATTGTCAGTACGTATTCTTATAACAATGCTACAATTGGTTTTCTTCTGTGTCCACCGTTGAGAATCAAATACACGATTTTACCACAGTAAACCGAATATTTGTTGTTATCCAAACTGGACAACGGGGCTCGAATTACGTAACTATTTTTATTTTATGAGTTTTGTAAACAAAACAGCGATTAATTGTAATCACTACACATTAATCTTGCTGGATTCTATCATAAAGTCAGCCCACGTGGTTTCTAGTACTCAAGTTTGGCTTTACCAGTTTAATGGTATTTTGTTTATCTCTCGTTTTAGTTGATTCATGCAGCTGGGCCATGAGACAGTCAAGACTTTTGTCGCGTGTGGATCCAACAAACCCTTCATCTGACCCATGGATCTAAAAATCCCACATCTATTTCACGAATCTATCACACTATTCCATGGGTCTAAGAAATCTCTCATCTCTTCCATGAACCTAACAAGTCCCACATCTATTCTATGACAATTAGGTCGGGAGTTTGTGCCATTCATTCTAATCACTGGATATTGTATGGTTTCGTTTGATATCCCACATGTAAAGAATTATTTGTATGTGAATATTACGATCAACTGTGATAATAATGTCTATGTTTCTTTCACTGAGTAAGTTGTTTTCGTTCTTTTAGTTGTCAAAACTGATTATATCCCCCGCTAGGACAGCGGTAACTATTCAGATTTACAACGCTAAAATCGAGGGTTCGATTTCCCTTGGTCGATACATCATACAACTGAATGTAGGTTTGCTATAAGATAATTAAACACATACATTTATTAAACTTGTACAGATAATATTTCATAAAATAAACTACAGTAACAAGAGTGTCATTAAATTAGGCTAGTTATCAATATTTTGAAGTTGTTGAGGTGGGTCTTATGTTTTAAAATTTATTTTTGTCTGATTTTTATATATCAAAGTATATACTTTTTATCTCTGTTTAATTTATTTTGATTATTGATATAACAGATGTCTGCACTAGATGGCAGCAGGAGGTATATTAAGTAGATGTTTGTTATTGTTTTTTTGAATTAAGCACAAAGCTACACAATGTGCTATCTGTGCTCTGCCCACCACGGGTATCGAAACCCGGATTTTAGCGTATAAGTCTGCAGACATACCACTGAGCAACTGGGGGGCATGTTAAGTAGAAAGTACAAGAGGTTTACCAAAAAACACTTAATTCCGTATCTTAAAGTTGAATATATTTCTATTAGTATTTCTATGCTTCTGTTTCAATAATATTTGATAATGTAGTAATTTGGTAATGTATTTGAAGCTGTATAGTTTGGTCAGGTTTGTTTTGAATTTAACGCAAAGCTAGTCGAGGGCTATCTGTGCTAGCCATCCCTAATTTAGTAGTGTAAGACTAGAGGGAAGGCAACTACTTATCATCACCCACCGCCATCGCTTGGACTACTCTTTTACTTACGAATAGTAAGATTGACCGACACATTATAACGCGCCCTCGGCTAGAAGGGTGAGCATGTTTCTTGTGACGGGGGATTCGAACCTGCGACCCTCGGATAACGAGTGGCCATGCCAGGCCTAGCTGTTTAGAGGCGGTTCATTTCAAGCCAATATTATTTATACAAATTTGTCACTCAACTCTGTGTTCTTCAGGTTTCTTGTTTCTAAAGAAATATGTATTTGTAAACTACTTCTAAGATTATATACTAATATGTTTGTTTTTAACGATGAAACTGAAACTAAAGAGTAATATAGACATTCAAAATTGCTAAAACAAACAAATATACGTTTACTGTTTACACTGTTTTAGTTTGATACAGAATGGAGTTACAGTTCAAGGGAGTAATTTTTATGTTATTTTTGTTTCCGTATCTTCTATTAGAGGTGTATTATACCTATTACTTCGTACACGAATTATAATATGGCGACTTCATCTCTAATACACCAGTCATTTGAAACCTAGTCAGCCACTTCCATAGAGATGTGAGTTAGGTGGTGTGGTTTGGAATACATGTACCGTTTGTTTACAGATGTGAGTTAGGTGATGTGGTTTGGAATACATGTACCGTTTGTTTACAGATGTGAGTTAGATGGTGTGGTTTGGAATACATGTACCGTTTGTTTACAGATGTGAGTTAGGTGGTGTGGTTTGGAATACATGTACCATTTGTTTAGAGATGTGAGTGAAGTGGTGTGGTTTGGAATACATGTACCGTTTGTTTACAGATGTGAGTTAGGTGGTGTGGTTTGGAATACATGTACCATTTGTTTAGAGATGTGAGTAAAGTGGTGTGGTTTGGAATACATGTACCATTTGTCTAGAGATGTGAGTGAAGTGGTGTGGTTTGCAATAGATGTACCGTTTGTTTACAGATGTGAGTTAGATGGTGTGGTTTGGAATACATGTACC
Source organism: Carcinoscorpius rotundicauda (assembly GCA_011833715.1). Lineage (NCBI taxonomy): Eukaryota > Metazoa > Arthropoda > Merostomata > Xiphosura > Limulidae > Carcinoscorpius > Carcinoscorpius rotundicauda. The sequence goes on from CM022391.1 coordinate 186,528,009, forward strand.
GTTTGTTTACAGATGTGAGTTAGATGGTGTGGTTTGGAATACATGTACCATTTGTCTAGAGATGTGAGTGAAGTGGTGTGGTTTGCAATGGATGTACCGTTTGTTTACAGATGTGAGTTAGGTGGTGTGGTTTGAAATACATGTACCATTTGTTTACAGATGTGAGTTAGGTGGTGTGGTTTGGAATACATGTACCGTTTGTTTACAGATGTGAGTTAGGTGGTGGGGTTTGGAATACATGAACCATTTGTTTACAGATGTGAGTTAGGTGGTGTGGTTTGGAATACATGTACCGTTTCTTTACAGATGTGAGTTAGGTGGTGTGGTTGGTGTGGACTGGGATACACCTACTACATCCTTAGGTATATCAGTATAAGGTTGTTTTGTCATAACATGAGATCTTCTATATTTCATACCTAAACAAACCACACCTGGATAACACACACGTTAAGTGTTTCTGTAATAATTATAACAGCAACTTTATTTTATCTCTTAAACAATGAAATCATTGCATAACAAATGACAGCCTTGTTGGATTAACATGAGACAACAATGTAATGAAGTTGGTTCTTTCGCACCTCAATCAGACTTGCTACAAATGTTCACTGAATAGAATCCAAGTTCATAAGTATCTGATAATGCATAGACTAAAAAAATCCACGTTCATTATTGATTGTTAATACAATTTAATTAGTAACGCGCTAATACATTTACTAAAATGGGTAAGTTCATGGGTGACTAGTAGTGCATAGAATAAATAACAGTTATGCTCACTATTAAGGTGGTAATACATAGATTACAAAAATCTATGTTCGTTGGTAACTGGTGCTGCATAAAATAAAATAATCGAAATTATTTATTCGCTGGTAATCTTTAGACTATTAAGTACGTTTGTTTTGTTCCATAACAGAACTCTATTAAAAATAAAAAGACATATCTCATAATACCATTCAGATATTCTCAAAGACTTTAAAATCTTGTAGAAAGTTATACGGTTAGACATATATATAGTGTTGAACTCAAACCTTTAACCATTTGTCGACTGTTTATTTTTAGGAAATAGGATTTAATTCGTCATTATTTTCATTTTTTTTGTATTTATTAATATTGATGTATTTATTAATATTGACGTGTTTAACAATGTTTCTGTATTTATTAATATTGATGTATTTAATAATGTTTATGTATTTATTAATATTGATGTATTTAATGTTACAGTGTTCCCTCGTGTATCGCGGTAGATGAGTTCCAAAACCCCCCGCGAAAGGAGATTTTCCGCGAAGTGGGATCGCCGATTTTTACGTATATATTTATGTGCATTTAGACTTTTAAAACCCTCCCTGTACAACTATTTAACCATCCCATTACAATACTGTTCATTATTGCTGAAATAATAAGAACAATTATTAAGATATTAAGCCTTAAAATTAAAAATTACATATCTTTAGCAGGTGGTGTCTTTTCGGGGGACACCACTTCCTCTTTTGTGGAAGGTGAATCGGCAATTTCTTCGTCCGTCGTTACAACTTCAGGAACAGTACTTGCCACCGGTACCCTTTCTTTCTTGCTCGGCTGGATCTCGCGTAGCCTTCGCAGACGCACAATGCGTACATCTATAGCCTTTCCAGTTGGTTTTGTTTCCATTTTTACGCTGTTATAAACTCAAATATATCTCAAAATATATCTGTTTTTTTCTTTACACAATTAATTATATTTATTTTTAATATTTTAATGGTATTTAATGCTATATTTTAGATTTAATGTTTATTATTTTATATATATGTATATATATATATATATAAATATGTGGGAGTCGGCCGAGCCCGCGAAAGAAGATCCGCGAAGTGGCAAGGGAACATTGTATTGATGTATTTATTAATGTTTATGTATTTAATAATATTGATGTATTTCTTAATATTGATGTGTTTAATAATGTTTATGTATTTATTAATATTGATATATTCAATAACGTTTATGTATTTATTAATATTGATGAATTTAATAATACTGATGTATTTATCTTTCTTCTATTACTGAGTGTATTTATTTACTAGAAAGAATGGGAAGTCCAGTCCACTTGAATAAATGAAAACATTTTACTTCCTCAGCTACAAATTAACTTACTTAATGCTGTGTAAGTGACAGGTATGGTTGTTATTAAGTGCCATGTAAGTGACAGGTATGGTTGTTATTAAGTGCCAAGCGACAACGTTGAACTGTTTATGCTCTGCTAGTGAAAGGTATCGATACCCAAATTTTAGCAGTTATTCTGACTTCTCTGAACCACTATGAGACAGAGGTGATAGGACTAACCTCTATAATAAATAACATTAGTCACTTACATATTAGACTATTCGTATTCTTATCTCTAGTATATAAGTGTATGATGGAAGCAAAACTTCGAACCTTACACAGCATAATTTCCTAACATTACACATTTTAATATGTTTTTCATACTGTCCGAATAATTTCATTCACTCTCCAGATCTATGAACGTCTGAAAGTGAAAAAAATCGAAACATAGCCTATAACAAAAAAAGTACAAAAAATAGAAACATAGTCTACAATAATAAAAAGAACAAAGAATAGAAACAGTCTACAATAATAAAATAATAATAAATAGAAACATAATCTAAAACAATAAAAAGTAAAGTACAAAAATAGAAACATAGTTATCAACAAAAAGAACAATAAATAGAAAGATAGTCTACAAAAATAAAAAGTACAATAAATAGAAAGATAGTCTACAATAATAAAAAGTACAAAAAAGTAGAAACATAGTCTACAAGAATGAAAAGTACAAAAAAGTAGAAACATAGTCTACAAGAATGAAAAGTGTAATAAATAAATAAATTATTCTCGTTGCTTGAGGTGATGAGAAAACTAAAACCAGAACACAACATACAACCGAGATTCTATACAATTTATGGTTTTATTGAAATTGGAACACCACATCCATTCGAGATTACGGCCTGACATGGCTAAGTGGGTTAAGGCTTTCGACTCGCAATCTAAGGGTCGCGGGTTCGAATCCCTGTCGCACAAAAGATGTTCGTCCTTCTAGCCGTAGGGGCATTTAAAAAAAGTGACAGCCAAACCCACTATTCGTTGGTAAAAGAGTAGCCCAAGAGTTGGCGGTGGGTGGTGATGACTAGCTACCTTCCCTCTTGTCTTATACTGCTAAATTAGCCCTTGTAGCTTAGCTCGAAATTCCAAAACAAACAAACCAGTCAAGATCCTGTATAATTTACGGTATAAACTTGTTTACCTTCCAAGTGATTGCTGCATTTTTTGTATACTACAAATTTTCAGAACATTAAGGCCTAAAGCCACATTTCTCTGCCCATTACTGACTATGAATATTCTGGAAGCTAACTAATTAGGGCCTGGTTTTCAGCAGCATTGCTAACTTGGTGTATCCATTTGACTACGGAATTTATAAAAAGAAGTCCTTGATCAAATTCTCAGGAAATAAAGGTGCTGGATGTTAGTAAATAATTATTTTGTAGTTTTTACTTCAAGAAAATAACATTTTAAAGAATAAAATACGAATTAAGTCACCTTGACCGAAAGCTTTAACAATGGAACAATATATCTGTTCCTCTGTTGAGGAGTGAAAGCATTTATTTGTTTGACATAGAGATTGTATCCTTCTTTCGTTAAAGTTCCTTTTTTTCCCCTAATAAAAACTAATTCGTACAGACCACGCCCTCTCTACGTCTATATCAAAAAGAAGTTACGGCCTTCAAAACTGTTCACACACAGTTATAGCTTGTGGATATATTTTATAATTGGATTAAATCAGTTTAGGAAGAGAAAGAAAGAAAGAACAAAGAAGACGACAGGTTAGCGTCCATCCTGTAAAAGGATTTCTTTGTTTGTTTTGTATTTAAGCATAAATTACACAATGATATATCTGTCCACCGCCTGCAGAGAAAATTGAAAAATGTAGCTATAATTTCGCAGACTTATCGCTGTGTATTAGAATTATTTAATTAAGTGTTTAGAAAGAAAGGTAGCTTAACATTCACTCTGTTTTTACGCGTTATTTCATTAGTTGGAAAGTGAAATCAAAGATTGTTTAGTTAATATCTAGTGTGAAATGAAAAATTATTTCGAGTGTATCAAGTGTAAATAAAAAATATTTGGGTTATATCTAGTGTAAAAACAGAAATGATTTAGTTACTATCCAGGATAAAAACAAAAATGATTTAGATCTTGTGTAAAACAGAGATTATTTAGTGTACATCTCATTGGAAATTAGAGATTAATTAACTAATATATAGTGTGAAATAAGATATTAAGTAACATACATTGTGATATTAGAGATTAACTAAGAAATATATACAGTATGAGATTAGTTTTAATTAAGTAAAACACAATTTGAAGCTAGAGATTAACTAAGTGTTATACAGTATGAAATGAGAGATTAATTAAGTAAAATACAGTGTGAAATCAGCGATTAATTAAGCAATATATATAGTTTGACATCAGAGATTAATTAAGTAATATACAGTGTGAAATCAGAGGTTAATTAAGTAATATATAGTATGAAATTAGAGATAATTTGAGTAAAATACAGTATGAAATTAGAGATTAATCAAGTAACATATAGTATGAAATTAGAGATTAATTAAGTAAAATACAGTGTGAAATTAGAGATCAATTAAGTAAAATACAGTGTGAAATTAGAGATTAATTAAGTAAAATGCAGTGTGAAATTAGAGATTAATCAAGTAATATATAGTTGAAATTAGAGATGAATTAAGTAAAATACAGAGTGAAATTAGAGATTAACTAAGTGTTATACAGAGTGAAATTAGAGATTAATTAAGTAAAATACAGTGTGAAGTTAGAGATTAATTAAGTAAAATACAGTGTGAAGTTAGAGATTAATCAAGTAAAACACAGAGTGAAATTAGAGATTAATTAAGTAAAATACAGTGTGAAATTAGAGATTAATCAAGTAATATATAGTATGAAATTAGAGATTAATTAAGTAAAATACAGAGTGCAATTAGAGATTAACTAAGTATTATACAGGGTGAAATTAGAGATGAATTAAGTAAAATACAGTGTGAAATTAGAGATGAATTAAGTAAAATACAGTGTGAAATTAGAGATTAATCAAGTAATATATAGTATGAAATTAGAGATTAATTAAGTAAAATACAGAGTGAAATTAGAGATTAACTAAGTATTATACAAAGTGAAATTAGAGATGAATTAAGTAAAATACAGTGTGAAATTAGAGATGAATTAAGTAAAATACAGTGTGAAATTAGAGATTAATCAAGTAATATATAGTATGAAATTAGAGATTAATTAAGTAAAATACAGAGTGAAATTAGAGATTAACTAAGTACTATACCGAGTGAAATTAGAGATTAATTAAGTAAAATACAGTGTGAAATTGGAGATTAATTAAGTAAAATACAGAGTGAAATTAGAGATTAACTAAGTATTATACAGAGTGAAATTAGAGATTAATTAAGTAAAATACAGTGTGAAATTAGAGATGAATTAAGTAAAATACAGTGTGCAATTGGAGATTAATTAAGTAAAATACAGTGTGAAGTTAGAGATGAATTAAGTAAAATACAGTGTGAAATTGGAGATTAATTAAGTAAAATACAGTGTGAAGTTAGAGATTAATCAAGTAAAACACAGAGTGAAATTAGAGATTAATTAAGTAAAATACAGTGTGAAATTAGAGATTAATTAAGTAAAATACAGTGTGAAATTAGAGATTAATCATGTAATATATAGTATGAAATTAGAGATTAATTAAGTAAAATACAGAGTGAAATTAGAGATTAACTAAGTGTTATACAGAGTGAAATTAGAGATTAATTAAGTAAAATACAGTGTGAAGTTAGAGATTAATCAAGTAAAACACAGAGTGAAATTAGAGATTAATTAAGTAAAATACAGTGTGAAATTAGAGATTAATCAAGTAATATATAGTATGAAATTAGAGATTAATTAAGTAACACACAGAGTGAAATTAGAGATTAACTAAGTATTATACAGAGTGAAATTAGAGATTAATTAATTAAAATACAGTGTGAAATTAGAGATGAATTAAGTAATATATAGTAGGAAATTAGAGAATAATTGAGTAAAATACAGTGTGAAATTAGAGATTAACTAAATAATATATAGTATGAAATTAGAGATTAATTAATTAAATACAGTGTGAAATTAGAAATTAATCAAGTAACATATAGTATGAAATTAGAGATGAATTAAGTAAAATACAGTGTGAAATTAGAGATTAATCAAGTAATATATAGTATGAAATTAGAGATTAATTAAGTAAAATACAGAGTGAAATTAGAGATTAATCAAGTAATATATAGTATGAAATTAGAGATTAATTAAGTAAAATACAGTGTGAAGTTAGAGATTAATTAAGTAATATACAGTGTGAAATTAGAGATTAATTAAGTAATATACAGTGGGAAATTAGAGATTAATCAATGTACAGTGTGAACTTGAAGACTAATTGAGTGATATATAGTGTAAAATTAGAAATTAATTAAGTAATATGTAATGTGAAAGCAGAGATTAATTAATGTACAGTGTGAAATTAGAGTTTAAGTAATATATGAATGTGATATTAAGCATTAATTAAATGATATAGAATTTAAAATTAGAGATTAATTAAGTAATATACTGTGTGATATTAGACATTAATTCAATGGTGTAGAATGTGATATCAGCTAAAATTTGTTTAACTTCAAGGTGATATTCATCTTTTTCTGGCCGTTACTTTAAATGGACGGTGTAGATTTCTGTAATTTGTTGTACATACTGAGACTCCTGCTTTACAATGAAGCAGCCATGGAGAAGAACAGTTTTTATGAGTGTTATCTACGTAACTTCAAATAATTTCCATCCTAGACTCAAGTTTGTGTTTAGTTCGTCAAATTATTTGACAAATATATCAAGTTGGACAGCAGACGTTACTTGTGGTACAGAATGTTTTGTCGTTTTCCTTTAAACGTTCAACTTTCTTCGTGAAGAACACAATTTTTTTCCCTTTCATTAACAAAAATCGAGATCAACTTTGTAGATTGAAAGTTACAAGGACAGCCGGTTTAGAAGAAGAAAAACTAGAATCGAGAATGACCCAAATAAATTCTGGTTTACAGTCTAGTCTCTGCTGAGAAACTGTGTCCTGGTCACCACCAGACGGCAGTTCTACTTAACCAGACTTCAAGTGAAGACTCCTTCCTCTCCGACTGGCCTCACTCAGGTAAATACGTTACTTTTCCTAAAGAAAAGGATGAATTACATTACAAAGTTATAACCATAGAACGTAACATAATTACATTACAAAGTTATAACCATAGAACGTAATATAATTACATTACAAAGTTATAACCATAGAACGTAATATAATTACATTACAAAGTTATAACCATAGAAAGTAACATAACAGAAAAATAAGAAGCTTATTTAAGCTTTCAGTTTTAAATTGCTACGTTATTTTCTGAAGCTAAGTTACATATTACAAACCTATATTCTAATGATGAAGTTAAGTTACGTATTACAAACCTATATTCTAATGATGAAGCTAAGTTACATATTACAAACCTATATTCTAATGATGAAGTTAAGTTACGTATTACAAACCTATATTCTAATGATGAAGTTAAGTTACGTATTACAAACCTATATTCTAATGATGAAGTTAAGTTACGTATTACAAACCTATATTCTAATGATGAAGCTAAGTTACGTATTACAAACCTATATTCTAATGATGAAGTTAAGTTACGTATTACAAACCTATATTCTAATGATGAAGTTAAGTTACATATTACAAACCTATATTCTAATGATGAAGTTAAGTTACGTATTACAAACCTATATTCTAATGATGAAGCTAAGTTACGTACTCTAAACCGATATTCTACTAAATGAACAAGATATTATTAAATGGACAATGATTAGAATTCATGTTTTATTTTTCATTTGTTATAACCACCATGTTTTACATATTTATTTAATTCAGCTAAATAAAACAAAACTCTGAAAACAAGTGTTTCTAGCGTACTTGCAAGTTTCTCTGTTGTGGCCACATGAAGTTTAACGTATAAATGTACTCAAGTTTTACACCCATAAAGCTCTTAACATTACTCTAATTACTTCATTACTGTAATTACTAACATTACTCTAATTACTACACTACTCCAATTACTGCATTACTCTAAGTACTAACATTACTTTAATTACTACATTACTCTAATTACTAGCACTACTCTAATACTAACATTATTTTAATTACTAGTATTACTCTAATTACTAACATTACTCTAAGTACTAGCATTACTCTAATTTCTATCTTATTCTAATTACTAGTATTACTTTCAATACTAGCATTACTCTAAGTACTAACATTACTCTAATTACTACACTACTGTAATTACTAGCATTACTCTAAGTTCTAACATTACTCTAATTACTAGCATTACTGTAATTACTACACTACTGTAATTACTAGCATTACTCTAAGTACTAACATTACTCTAATTACTAGCATTACTGTAATTACTACACTACTGTAATTACTAGCATTACTCTAAGTACTAACATTACTCTAATTACTAGTATTACTTTAAGTACTAGCATTACTATAATAATATCTTTCACACTTCAGTCACAGAAATCCTCTTGTGAATTGTTACCAAGTGATAGGATATATCTTTCTGTGAATAGTGACTACATGATATCTTATATCTTCTGGTGAATAGGAAACATACGGTATAATATGAATAGTTACAAAATGTTATCGAATGTCCTTTTGAAAATAGGTACACTTAGTATGATATATCATCTCATGAACAGTTGCTTTGTGATATAACATACGATCTTCTATTTAACTACCACTTGCTATCGTCTCTTCTGTGGTATGTTATGTATATTTATTTCCAAGTGTAGATTGTTTCTCTGTCAACTACATTTACTTTCACAGTTGTCTATGGTCGTCTTTGTATATTAACTAGATCATTAAGTGACTACCACAATTGTCTATAGTCATCTTGGTACATTAATTAGACCACCTAGTTACTATCACAGTTGTTTGGCCATCTTGGTATATTAAATAGGCCATTTGGGTGCTATTGTCTTCTTGGTATATTAATTAGACCATCTAATTACTATCACAGTTGTCTATGGTCATCATGGTATATTAACTAGACCATCTAGTTACTATCACAGTTGTCTATGGTCATCATGGTATATTAACTAGATCATCCAGTGACTATCACAGTTGTCTATGGTCATCATGGTATATTAACTACCCTATCTAGTTACTATTACAGTTCTCTATGGTCATCATGGTATATTAACTAGACCATCTAGTTATTATCACAATTGTCTATGGTCATTTTGGTATATTAACTAAACCATCTAGTTACTACTACAGTTGTCTATGGTCATCATGGTATATTAACTAGACCATCTAGTTATTATCACAATTGTCTATGGTCATTTTGGTATATTAACTAAACCATCTAGTTACTATTACAGTTGTCCATGGTCATCATGGTATATTAACTAGATCATCCAGTGACTATTACAATTTTCTATGGTCATCTTGGTATATTAACTAAACCATATAGTTACTATTACAGTTGTCTATGGTCATTTTGGTATATTAATTAGACCACATAGTTATTAGCACAGTTGTCTATGGCCATCTTGGTATATTAACTAGGCCATCGAGGCGTAATTGTTTCTTGATATATTAACCTGATCACCTAGTTACTATTGTCTGTGGTCATCTTGGTATATTAACTAGATCATCCAGTGACTATCACTGTTATCTATGGTCATCTTGGAACATTAACTAGACCATCTAGTTATAATTGTCTTCTTGACGTATTAACTAGACCATTTAGTTACTATCACAGTTGTCTATGGTCATCATGGTATATTAACTGGATCATCTAGTTACTATCACAGTTGTCTATGGTCATCATGGTATATTAACTAGATCATCCAGTGACTATCACAATTGTCTATGGTCATCTTGGCATATTAATTAGACCATCTAGTTGACCATGGTCATCTTGATATACTATGGTGACAATTAGTGGCTACTACTATTGCTTAAGGTCATCTTACATGTTAAGCAGACTATCTAGTGGCTGTAAATATTGACTAAAGTAATCGCACAATATTTATGTAGACCAACATGTTTACGACTTATAGGTTTTCACTGCCTAACACCGTAATGGTTTGTACATTTATTGACATTTTCCAAATCTTAATACTTAACAGAAATACACAAAAAGATAAAGTAGTAATAACGACCTTGATTAATAGAAACAAGCAGACTACGTGGGTTATAACAAAAGTCAAATCTGATATGAGATGTAGATTCTTAAGTACAGGGTTTAACGTACATATCATTATTAGAACCCAGTGTTAAATATAGGTACTTCAGTATACTGTTTAACGTACATGTCATTATTAGAACCCAGTGTTAAATATAGGTACTTCAGTATACTGTTTAACGTACATGTCATTATTAGAACCCAGTGTTAAATGTAGGTACTTCAATATACTGTTTAACGTACATGTCATTATTAGAACCCAGTGTTAAATATAGGTACTTCAGTATACTGTTTAACGTACATGTCATTATTAGGACCCAGTGTTAAATATAGGTACTTCAGTATACTGTTTAACGTACATATCATTATTAGAACCCAGTGTTATATATAGGTACTTCCATTTGATATTCTAACGTACATACCATTATTAGGACCCAGTGTTAAATACAGAGATTGTTGTATACTGTTGTAACGTAGTAGAATTATTTAAAATACGTTCCTTAACTTGTTTGTTACTTTGATCTGTTTACGTCAATATTTTATAAATCCTAAAAGTTTTAGTCATAATCAAATCATAACGGAAGAATTTCTGAAACGAAATGTTTAATATTTTGAATTCATAACGATGTAAAATAACATGAAACATTATTTATTGATTTAAGTATTCTGTATAGGCCTTCTATCGAGGTGAAAGGACTTTATGAACAATTTGGTGCATCGTGGTAACTGAAGAATGCAGGTTTTTACTTATATTATAGGTTTGTTTCCTTCAATTTTATATAATTAGTGTTATTTATGTATTAGTGATAACTAAATGATAATTTTGTTATTACAGCTAAAATCGTGTCCCGCTATATACAAAAGTTCCTTTTTATAGTTTACCTCAAATAAGTGAACACTAAAGCACTCACATACACACACAAAGAAAGGCACGAAATGTAGAACGTTTCAAAGTATTTTCAATGTGACCTGGTTAACTGAGTTTTTTCACTTCTGACATGAATAGCAACCCTATATTCTACTTTCATGAAGCTACGGTTGTGCAAAAGAGATTGGGAAGGAAAAAGCTAATTTTGAGCCTATTCTGAAGCGAGAATACAAATAACAATAACATATATATCAGTTTACGTGACATGCTCGTGACTCGGTTTGTTCTCCCACAGTTAGTTTACGTGGCCTGCTCGTGACTCGGTTTGTTCTCCCACAGTTAGTTTACGTGGCATGCTCGTGACTCGGTTTGTTCTCCCACAGTTAGTTTACGTGGCATGCTCGTGACTCGGTTTGTTCTCTCACAGTTAGTTTACGTGGCCTGCTTGTGACTCGGTTTGTTCTCCCACAGTTCTAGAGCTAGTAGAAACAAGCTTGCCAGTCAAACTCGAGGTGGCTCTGTTTGTGTTTTTATCGATGTGGTACAGTCGCCATAACGGATTATTAAACACCAAGAAGGCCGCTATGTGGCCGGAGATCGCTTGTACCGAATCTGAAACCGGACGTTCTGTAACTCACCCCCATTTCTCGGAGTCGATGTTTTAAACTTCTTCCTGCTGAAATACATGGGCACATGTGCTCGTGACCACAGGAAAATGTCCTAACCTTCCTCTAAAGAAGAAATTAGTTCTCCATTCACTAGTGATGTTTGGTGAGAAGATAATAGATTTTCCAAATTTTTTATGACAAATATTTTCTTTTATTTTTAAAATGACTTTTCTACGAAGATTTTCATAAAAATACAGCTGAAGCTGGATAGACCATTATTTCTAAGTAATTCATTAACAAAATATCTTACTATTGATCCATTTCTATTTGTAATATTAATTTTTTTTTGCATTTTGGATCTGTGTATAAAAATGGTAGAGGGCGTGATAGTGACATGGAAACATGAAACATGTTTGGTAAAAGAGAACTTGGATAAAAAATAAAACCTGTTCACAAAGAATAATCTGTTCATTCATCCATTTATTCATCCACGATATGATTACAGCCTGTGTATCGAAAGAATCTGGTAATAAAATACAGTGTATGAACCCCGGTAAAACCTAACAGGCAGCAAGATACTGTAGTACGACTCAACGGGCAGTACATTTACTAGGATAGTATGGGTGGACCCAACAGACTGTATCTGTACCAGGATACTGTAATAGGATCTAGCAGTCAGTATCTGTACCAGGATACTGCAATAGGATCTAGCAGTCAGTATCTGTACCAGGATACTGTAATAGGATCTAGCAGTCAGTATCTGTACCAGGATACTGCAATAGAATTAAACAGACAGTATGTGTACTGCCATGATATAAGAACATCGAGTGAAATTTATTAATGTCGAAGATAATGAGATTTCTAGAAGGCGAGCAGATGATCAAGTGATAAACATATAAACAGTGTGAGACGAGTAGGAGCAGCAGACAGAAGAACAAAAGAGAAAGGAAAGACATTAGAAGTACAAGTTCGGCCAAAGAAAATTTGAGGTAAACTTAGAAAGACCTAAGAGGAGTTTTGACAAGAGAAAGATTCGTAGTGGTAAGATAACCCTGTGATCTCTATTGTCTAAAGAATGTATTGTACACACGTGTAACTAGTTCGAATATATATATATATGTAGTTTTGAAAAAAAGTGGAGTGTGTTCTGTTCGTTTGTTTTTTAATTTGTCACCAACAAGTTACAAACAGCAATCATATTATTTAATCTACGTCTTAGATGTTACGACAATATATAATATTAAGGATAATAAAACCAATATTTTGACATGTTACTGAATATTATAGTAGGATCCAACTAGTGTTATGTGCACCATGATGATATAGTAGGAACCAAACAACTGAATGTGTACCAGAATATTGTTGTGCAACCCAACAGACAGTATACGATATTGTAGTCGGACTCGTTCAGCCTCTCTTCTATCCAATTTACCAACTTATCCCTCACACATATAGATATAATATTTTACAAGTGCTTAATTTGACATGCATCTTGACAACTGCTTTCTGAAAATCCAGATACACAATATTACTATCGTCCACATAAGCAGTAACCTTTTAAAAAATGTCGAAAGATTAGTAAGGTAAAATTTTCCATTAGTAAAACTGTATTGACAATCCAACAAAATTCTACACTTTATTAAAAGACTTCTTAAGCGTATTTTATCGGACTTTCCAAAACTTTTCTCACAACTGAAATAAAAGTAATGAGTCTTTTATTGCTGGGACAGTTTTTATCACCTCCCTTGATAAGAGAAGTACCTCTAGGTAACTTCTAATACTCTGGTACCTGCCCACTATTCAAGGACTGACAAAACAATAGTAGTAAGTCGCTCGGATATCCTACAAAAACCCCTGGGGAAATACTATGTGGCTCAGAAGCCTTATTATTCTTTAAATTTCCCAATTATTTTATTAAGCAGCTCAGAATTCATACAGTTATATAGTTCGATCTTGTTTCTGCCTATCAATTGTTCAAGATATAGAACTCTACTTAAGTCTTCATTAGTAAAAAAATCAAAGAGTAATCTAAATTTAACAACCCAGCCGTCTTATAGCCATCAAATATCAGTCTTCCTTTATCATGCTTCAAGGTCCTAGTTCTTCCTAGCATTTTGTTTACCCTTTAATGTATTTAAAGAAATTCTTACTGTTAATTTTACATTTTTATCGACATTTTTCTGTACATATTTTTTAATGTTCTAGTTTCCTGCTTCATCAACTTCCTTGATCTTTATTAATCTTCTAAATCTCCTGCCATACTATTCATTTTAAATTTCTTAAAATTATTATGCATTTAGTTACTTTTATCTTTTATACTCGTTATGAATCAACCTGGTTTTTAATTTGCAGCCACTTAAGAAAAAAAAAGCTTAAAGAACGCTTTAAATGCTGTTTAAGGCTTCAAGTGATAGATACATCATGTAAATAAATCTTTTAAAGTTTCCGGTTGATTAATCTGTTGGTTTAATTGACAGGTTTGGTCACTACGTGGCAGGCAGTTTCCTGTTTAGAAGGACACCGGACTTTAGCCATTGGTTTAGAGGTTGGTAGCATAATTTTATGCACATCCTGTCTGAAAAATTTAATCAGATTAATCATAAATATAAACAAAAAAGATAACTACATAACAGGTTAACCATATATTTGTCTTGCCTACTATAACTACTTATGTATGTGTGACTTGTCGCTGACACTTCAGGTAGAGGTGTTTACAGTTAGGGATGAATATTAAGGCTTAGCTAGAACTAGTTACGCATTTAAACTCCCGGATACTGAAAACTGGAATATTGTCGCAAAGAATTATTATAGACACGCAACTGTTAAAAGTTGTGATATTTGACTACGAACCTACAATACGTATAAACCGGTATCATGAATTTCTTTATGTAAAAGACGACTAATGCTTTTTTGTGTGTGAAGTCAGTCCAAGTCCAATTTCTGCGTGGTACGTTCTGTTAGTGAAACCATGATAGAATTATAGAACTAGAGAAAGCGTTTCTAACTTTAATTTGTTCTCAGGCAACTATATTTACACGGAAATGTGGCTTTAGCTGAAGTTTTCAGGGCATCGCTATACTGAAGTATTTCTGGACCAAAGCAAATGGTTTGAATTATATAGTAAGTTATTTGGACCATGACGACTTTAAGATATTCATATAAATTATTATTATTATTTTAGAGTTAGAATTAAAATTTTGTTCACTGTTTCTTTTATTCTACCTTTTTCATTACTGGCAAACAACGTAATTTATGAAAACACAGTTAAAATATTTCTAAGGGTATTACGAAAATTGTAAAATAAACAACAAAATACCGGAGAAGGTTATTAATGTAAAATAAACAACAAAATACCGGAGAAGGTTATTAATGTAAAATAAACAACAAAATACCGGAGAAGGCTATTAATGTAAAATAAACAACAAAATACCGGAGAAGGTTATTAATGTAAAATAAACAACAAAATACCGGAGAAGGTTATTAATGTAAAATAAACAACAAAATACCGGAGAAGGCTATTAATCTAAGATAAACAGCAAAATACCGGAGAAGGTTATTAATGTAAGATAAACAGCAAAATACCGGAGAAAGTTATTAATGTAAGATAAACAGCAAAATACCGGAGAAGGTTATTAATGTAAAATAAACAACAAAATACCGGAGAAGGCTATTAATCTAAGATAAACAGCAAAATACCGGAGAAGGTTATTAATGTAAGATAAACAGCAAAATACCGGAGAAAGTTATTAATGTAAGGTAAACAGCAAAATACGGGAGAAGGCTATTAATGTAAGATAAACAGCAAAATACCGGAGAAAGTTATTAATGTAAGGTAAACAGCAAAATACCGGAGAAGGTTATTAATGTAAAATAAACAACAAAATACCGGAGAAGGCTATTAATCTAAGATAAACAGCAAAATACCGGAGAAGGTTATTAATGTAAGATAAACAGCAAAATACCGGAGAAAGTTATTAATGTAAGGTAAACAGCAAAATACGGGAGAAGGCTATTAATGTAAGATAAACAGCAAAATACCGGAGAAAGTTATTAATGTAAGGTAAACAGCAAAATACGGGAGAAGGCTATTAACGCTCTATATAAATGTTTGATTGACTTTTGTTCGTATTTTATGCAA
This sequence comes from Carcinoscorpius rotundicauda, assembly GCA_011833715.1. Taxonomy (NCBI): domain Eukaryota; kingdom Metazoa; phylum Arthropoda; class Merostomata; order Xiphosura; family Limulidae; genus Carcinoscorpius; species Carcinoscorpius rotundicauda. The sequence continues at coordinate 186,543,972 of CM022391.1, forward strand.
TAATCAAATCATTACAGTAAAGTTGATAATCAAAGGTCACAACTGAAAGACTGACCAGTTTACATTTTATAACAGAAGTACGTAAATAAAATAAACAGTGTTATCTTATTTGTTGTTACGTTAGAATCTTGTTTGAAAATGATAAATCTATAACAGTTATAGTTTGATCTGATTCACACAGTGACAGGTGTTATACATGAAAATTCATGTTATCTTTAACACCAATACTATATTTGTCCCAGCTGGCTGATGAATCTTGCAGTAAACGATAGAACTCTTCAGTTTCTGTAGACTGGACAATCGTTTTTAAACCGCCATGTGAAATTATCAAAAGTTGCTGAGGCGTCCGATGTTCGTCCAGGATGTATCCTACCTCGTGTGGTTTGGTCTATGGTATTTAGATCAAGGTTTTCAATACTCACCGTTAGAGCTGTATAACAACACAATCACCTTATGTAGTACAGGTTTCTTACTTGTACTGACCTGTTACTTATAGAAGTTGTGTAACAACACAATCACCTTATGTAGTACAGGTTTCTTACTTGTACTGACCTGTTACTTATAGAAGTTGTGTAACAACACAATCACCTTATGAACTACACGTTTCTTACTTGTACTGACCTGTTACTTATAGAAGTTGTGTAACAACACAATCACCTTATGAACTACACGTTTCTTACTTGTACTGACCTGTTACTTATAGAAGTTGTGTAACAACACAATCACCTTATGTACTACAGGTTTCTTACTTGTACTGACCTGTTACTTATAGAAGTTGTGTAACAACACAATCACCTAATGTACTAGAAGGTCGACAAAAGTCCATTTTTTCAGCTTATAAGAAACTGTTGAATTCAATATCAGTTTCTACCTTCACATATAAGAATATTTTTAGAAATATGTGTGGGAATTAGATAATCGTTCTCGGTTCAGGTCTTGTCGCTCGTTCTTTTTGTCACACCATAACATCTGAGACATGGAGAAGCCTTTTTAACACAATTATGATTCAACAAAAAGTTCCAGGCCCGTGTGTAGAATGCTTATTGAGAGGAGATTCCAACACATATTGAGTGAAATACAATCTGTGTGCAAAGGATGGGACATTCCACTTAGACAACTTGGGACATTCAACTTAGAAAACATGGAAGATTCCACTAACACAATTTGGGACATTCCACTTAGAAAACGTGGGACATTTCACTTAGACAATTTGGGACATCAACTTAGAAAACTTGAGACATTCAACTTAGAAAACTTTAATTAAAAAGTGCTATAAGATTAAATTTAAATTTAATTAAAAATCAATTAAACAGTTACGTGACTCTTCACGTAAAATACACGAACATACAGTTCTACAACAAGTGGACTATGTTGCTATTTGTTTACTACTACAATTTATCGTCAGTAAATCACAGACACCTACTGTACAGTTTCCGACATACAAGATCTGACACTAGTAATACAACTTCTTACTTCCAATCACAAAGTGTCAAGAAAAGTCATTGCATGCGACTATTTCAAGCCATAAATGCGACTGGTTTGTCAGAAGAATGTGGAGTATATATGAAACGTTAAACACAAATAGCTACACTTTATCCAGGTGAACATGGTTTTTTGTTTTTTTACATTAAAATAGGGGGTTTGGTCGAATCCCCTCCGCATGTGCGTTAGTTCTTACGGTTTAACAGAAAGTCTTACTTGTAACTCAACATTAAATTTTTCATGTAAAAGACAAGTGTCCTGAAAATAAGAAATGTTGTAACTTATAATGTTAATAGCATTATTTTAAAGAACTGACATGGTTTGATCGTACTGAAATATTTCTGTTATGTTTTATTAATTTCTGTTTATTATATCTTATTAATCTGTGATAGAGAATAAACTCTCAGTATTTCTTTAATATAATCATTTCTACATTTAAACAAACGGATAAAATGAAGAATAATAAAACTGTTTATCTTTGATAGTTATCTGAAGTAATTCTTCAGATCTGTTGAAAAATGTTGGCATACCCATGTTTTAACAGTAACGTGAAAATAGTTTATAGTTGATAGTTTCTAGTTCTTGAAATGACTGCTGGAACGACCCATTTAAGAAAGAAGAATCCATCTGCTGTTGGGTGGACTTTGTGTAACTCCGTTTCTCGTTCGCATGCAATTATATTTACCTTTAAACGATGTTAGATTCCAGTGGAAACTAAGCGATAGAAACACAAGTAATGCTTTATAATCATCCAACGTTGCAGGAGAGCTAAACTAATATTGAATCAGATACATTGATTTCAGGTAGAATGTCCACAGTTGAACAGATTAATTTCAGATCCAACGATTATAATGCTAGAGAAATATAAGAAAAGTTGTGTATAATATTATTTCAAGTTGCTGTTTAACTAACTATTTAAAGAAGAGAAACACCCCCAGGATTCTTGAGACATGAGTGTTCCTGATATGAACATTGTTGAGGAGGGTGCTACTTTCTGTCTTTCGTTGTTGTTAAACAGTAAAACACCCCCAGGATTCTTGAGACATGAATGTTCCTGATATGAACATTGTTGAGGAGGGTGCTACTTTCTGTCTTTTGTTATTGTTAAACAGTAAAACACCCCCAGGATTCTTGAGACATGAATGTTCCTGATATGAACATTGTTGAGGAGGGTGCTACTTTCTGTCTTTTGTTGTTGTTAAATAGTGATATTTTCTTGATATTCACGTTTTGTATCCTTCCAAATACACTGTGGGAAAAGCTCTGTTTAGAACAGTTTGTGTACAATTTAAGTTATAATTGTTTTTGTCTTCCTAGTTGTAACTCTACAGTTTAGTTTCCTATAGTGGACGCAGCATATAGTTTAATGTAATTTCCACATCCTTCATGAATATGACTTTTGTTATTTTGTTTTTATTTCCTTTCAGAGGGTTCACCCTTATCGTGAAACTAGGATCATCAGAGACCACGAGGTTCCAGAGACTAATTTTAGCTGTGCTCACAAGAAACTGGGTGAGTACTATGCTGACCTGGAAACACGCTGCCGGGTGTACCATGTTTGTTTGGTTGACATTGGTGGTCAGATGAAGCCAACAAGTTTCGTCTGTCCAAACGGAACTCTTTTCAATCAGGCTTCGCGTGTGTGTGGACCAGCTGATCGAGTGCATTGTAACCTGGCAACAAACTACTACGAAAATCTGCACGGAGATTTCTACAGAAAGCGAGACGATCATGGTGACCTCTCTGACCACGTTGAGTTCATGAAAATATTTCCTCAATCAGCTGAGGTTTCCCGATTATCAGCCAGAGGTGACATCAACGACTTTGGCGAAGATTTGCAAATTCCAGAAGAACAGAGAGAATCCTTTGTAACAGAAAGATCACCCCTAATAAGGCGTCTACGTCGAAGAAAATTGAGAAGAAGACCAGGTAAAGTCAGAAGAAGAAATCAGTCGGGTCCTAGACAATTTGCACCAACAGGCACTGTACAGGCTACTGGTGACTCACTTGTTTCACACAAAAGAACCTTTCCACCCTCGTCATACGTAAATGAACTTCCCGAAAATCATTCAGAAACTTTCTATACTCATGTTAGAAGAACAAGTACGTCCAAGCCACCTGGTGCTATTGTTGGAACCAGTTCTATTACCACAACTTTATCCATACAGACAACTGAGTTGACTACAGCCACTGAAGAAACACAGCCACTTGTGAATCCATTTGTTTATCAGTCTCTCAAAACGACAGAACTACAACCTCCTATAGTGCAGAGCAGCGAAGATGTTTTAAAAGAATCACAACCTGAACTTCTAAAGGATATTTCGCGACCAGAGAACGAACATTTATACAGAGATCCTCCAAACATCCAAAAAATAACTCTTTCAGACAACAGTCGTACACCAGAAATTCCAGTTGAACATCCAGCAATAACTGAAGCACAACCACTTATCCAGTTGAATTTACAACTGAAGAAAGAAAATTCAAATTTTCAAAAAACTGATACTTTTTCTAAGAGCCCCTTACCAGTGGATCATTCTGTCGTCCAGGCAACAGGTCAACAGACACTAAATTCTGAGCTGAAGTTAAATGTGAGAGAAACTAATTCTAAATCTCCTATAGTTAACCAACAAATATCAGTGAATCCGTTTTTCTACCAATCAGTAAGTCAGCCGAAAGTACTTTCTGCAGAAGAAGTAACTTTAGAAAAAGGGTTTAATAAAGAGATAAATTCAAAAGATAGCGAATCGTTTAATGATAATGATGTTAAGTCACCTTCTCTTTCGGTTGATGAAGTAAGAATCTTTCAAAAACCCAATAATTCTTATATTGCAGAAATACCACCCCAACCCATCTTATTGAATTCATCTGGAAAAACAGAGGAGTCATCTGGCTCTCCCGGGATTGCAGGAAAAGGCGATACTCTCGAGTCTTATTCACCAGATAATTCTAGTCCAATTAGGTCAGAGAACTCTAGGGATCACATTAAACCAAATATTCCATTTTACCAAGAACCAAGGAGAAAACACTTTAGAGGACAACAGTACAGAAGAACCACTGCCCCAGCACAGATAGTAACTGATGGCCCAAAAATGCTTTCACGCAAACAACAAGACATCAGACGTATTTCTAGTAATGGTCGTCGTCGTGGTTTAAGACGTAGACAAGGTCGCAGACGTCGTCCATTAAGGAGAAGGAATGGTCCTCAAAGACGACAGCGAATAAACACATTCGAAGGAACGAAGCTGATATTACTAGGTGACTCAACACCTAAAAGTAGCACTCAGAATTTTAAATTTGTAGCAGAAGAAGTAAATAATTTTACACCATCTGTTGCCAGTAGAGCCAGTCTACAAAATTCAGCACATGATTCTTCTTCAATGAAACATTCAGATGATGTTCAGGTTCCTGCTGCAGCATCGTCATCTCAGCCTTCTAGATTGTCATTTACACGTCGTCAAAATACTGCTTTGGAAAAACATCAGGAAGACCAAGTAAGAAACGAGTCAATTCAAAATACATTTGTGGGTAACACAAATTTTAATTCCAATCTCCCGAGTGACCCCTTTGCCGATCTTTATCACCAGCCCCACCGACAGTCATCAACCAGTATTGATGTTTGGTCGATTACTTATAATAACCCTGAGAAGAACGCTACTAGTACTTTAGGAAAAGCACACAACCCCTTAGAAGAACTACAGCCTTATTCAATGGAAACATATTCAGGAGAGTCAATCACAAATGCTCCAATCACAAATATAGATTATAAAAATGTTGAAGGTAGTCAACTTCCTGAAGGAACTTCATTATTCTCTTATCAGTCACCAGATAGAAATGTTGATGTTGTCCACAACAAAGAAGATAAAAATGTTGAAGGTAGTCAACTTCCTGAAGGAACTTCATTATTCTCTTATCAGTCACCAGATAGAAATGTTGATGTTGTCCCCAACAAAGAAGATAAAAATGTTGGAAACAGTCAGTTTGATGAAGAAACTTCATTATTCTCTTATCAGTCACCAGATAGAAATGTTGATGTTGTCCCCAACAAAGAAGATAAAAATGTTGGAAACAGTCAGTTTGATGAAGAAACTTCATTATTCTCTTATCAGTCACCAGATAGAAATGTTGATGTTGTCCCCAACAAAGAAGATAAAATTGTTGGAAACAGTCAGTCTGATGAAGAAACTTCATTACTCTCGTATCAGTCACCAGATAGAAATGTTGATGTTGTCCCCAACAAAGAAGATAAAATTGTTGGAAACAGTCAGTCTGATGAAGAAACTTCATTATTCTCTTATCGGTCACCTGTTAGAAATGTTGATACTGTTCACAACAAAGAAGATAAAATTGTTGGAAACAGTCAGTCTGATGAAGAAACTTCATTATTCTCTTATCGGTCACCTGTTAGAAATGTTGATACTGTTCACAACAAAGAAGATAAAAATGTTGGAAACAGTCAGTTTGATGAAAAAACTTCATTATTCTCTTATCAGTCACCAGACAGAAATGCTGATGTTGTCCTCAGTATAAAACCACAAAACAACAGTTCATCTGGTCTTCTGTCATCTATGCCCCATAATAGAGATAATTTTAAATCTTTTCCTAACTCTCAGCTTCGTCGTTTCTCTATTTCTGGCAACACAGAGGAATCTAATGGTGCCATTTCTGAAAGTAGAATCAGTGGTGACTTGGCATATGACACTGTTTCAGTGAGTGCATTTAGGTCGAGAGCCAATGGTGACAAGGTGAACAGACCACGAGGTGGAAGACGATTTCGTAAAAGAAAGAGAAAAATGCGGAGGAACAAACGTTCGGATGGTAATTCTAAACCGCTTCTTCCATCAGAAGTTGAGACGTGGAGAGTTCCATACAGAACTAGTTTTCAGTGTACTGACAAAGTTGCAGGTTATATCTATGGCGATATAGAAACTGACTGTGAAATGTTTCATGTCTGTATTCCTCTTGGGAAAGGCAAATTGCTTGACTACAGACTCTTCTGTGCAAATGGAACTGCTTTCAATCAAGAAACAGGAAATTGCCAAGGAAAAGAAACTTTCGAGTGCTTGAAGGTAAACAAATATTTCATATATAATAAAGTTCGACACTACCTTCTTGGAGGTAAAGAAGTAAAAAACAAGCCTTTCATATATCCCAAACGTAGTAGAAGAGATGTCATACCTGAAGTAAGTGACCAAACTAAGCCAATAACGTCCTTCACGTGTGATGGCAAACCTCCCGGTGGCTACTATCCTGACTATGACACCGGATGTCAGCTCTTTCACCTGTGTGCTCCTGCAGATGGAGGAATAACAATCGATCTAAAATTTTGGTGTGGTAATGACACCATTTTTAACCACAGAAAACTCGTGTGTGAACCTCTAGGAGAGGCATCTTGTGAACCAGATAAAGTTTTATCAGTTGAACACCAAATATTTGTCCTAAAACAAACATCTCGCATCGAAGAATCACTCGATCAAAAACAACAAGATTTTCGAAACTTCCAGCATCTAGAGGAAAAAGAACAAAACCTTTTTGTCTCCTGATTTTTAAACCCCTTAAAAGTATAAAAGATTTGTTTTTATCTGAGAAATATTGTGGTCTGAGTTTACGATGTAGCTCCAAGTCTTGCCTCAAAACCTAGAAAAACAATAGAAGACCTTGGTAAACTCAGTCTACAAGTGACATAGTTCATCTTGTGAACTGAGTTTACGAGGTGACTCCAACTGTTGCCTTAAAACCTGCAGAACAATAGGAGAAGACCTTGGTAAACTCAGGTCACATGATGAACATATTGTACCACTTACCTTTACGTCGAAATGAGCTGTTAAGTTAAATGGTATCCTTAAGTTGTGTTTCTTAGTGTCCACCCTTTTCTCATTAATTCACACAAAATGTTTTTGTCTGTTTCACTTGTAATAACGCTAGAACGTTGTAACGGACGTGATATGAGCTGTCACGTGCGATCTAATGAGTACAATTAAAAGACATGCGCATTTGTATACACAATTAATGAATAAAATATGAATGTCGTACTCCAAGTCTAAATATTTCTTTGGAAAATTACATCATTAATATATGAAACTGTGCACATCAAAAATTCTACTCACAAAATATGTTTATTTTTCAGAAACAGATGTTAATCTTTGTAGCTTTTTGTTATTATACTATCATCCAGTCAGATTGGTGTATATCTTGCAGTAGTATGGTATTAAACAATCAGAACAGGTGCTATTTCTTTAGCTTTATTTATTATAAGTGTCAACCAATAGCAACTTTTAAGTTTGTATAATTTATTACACTAAACTATCAACAAATATAAGAGATATAACACAAATTATATATAATAACAGTGACAGATATTAAGTTATAACATTCGAAATTAATTACAAAACAAAATAATATTAGTTTCAAACTTCAAAATTAATCACAATACAAAACGGTACTGGCCTGTATCTAATATAATGATCTAAAATGAAAGTCTCAAATTCCAGTCTAGGGTGTGAATTTGGTCCCACGAAGAAATTCCGAAACAGTTCACAGTTCAATAAATTCGCCGTCTCTCAGCACAAGCGGTAATTGGGATGTATCGTAGAGATTGACGAAATAAAATCACAGCTTCCGTAGATCTAACTTTTGTCACAAATCCAAGTTGAATAATCACAGCAAACACTTAATCTTTCTCAAATAACTAACTCTCTTCTTTCTTTGAATAAATGGCCGAGCGCGTTAAGGCGTGCACTCGTAATCCGAGGGTCGTGGGTTCGCGCCCACGTCGCGCTAAATATGCTCGCCCTCCCAGCCGTGGGGGTGTATAATGTGACGGTCAATCCCACTATTCGTTTGTAAAAGAGTAGCCCAAGAATTGGCAGTGGGTGGTGATGACTAGCTGCCTTCCCTCTAGTCTTACACTGCAAAATTAGGGACGGCTAGCACAGATAGCCCTCGAGTAGCTTTGTGCGAAATTCCAAAACAAACAAACAAATTCTTCGAATAAAACTAATGACTGAATCTATCTTCTTTTTTCGAATAAAAACTGATGACTGAATCTCTCTTAATCAATCCTGTCTTTCGCATCTTCGTCTGTTTTTGTATTGTAGGCCTAAACTCCCCGAAAGACCGCGAAAGTTCTACAGGTCTCCAGCACAATCCACGCTTGTCCGTTCTTGCACAAGGCTACACGTCTAGATACGTAGTCACCAACACTTCATTTACAAACATATGATTGGTCTACTTAATTCAAGAAAATTCTAAATGAATAACAAAATATTAGTTTAAACTTCGAAACAATAATATAAATATGGAAAAATCAATAATAGAAATGAAAATTCTAACACAACACGACATGTTGTCGTTTACAAAATATTTACACATTTACATAACAGTATCCCTCTCTGAGCACAATTATCATTAACCTCTATACCAAGTTTGATGAAGGTCCATCCACAGGAGATGAGGTGGTGGTAACAAATTCATAAAAACTGCAATACCCAATACTTGAACCTACAGATATGTATGTATCCCTCTCTGAGCACAATTATCATTAACCTCCATACCAAGTTTGGTGAAGGTCCATCTATGTACAGGTGGTGATAACAAACTCATAAAAACCGTAGGAAGCAAATTTGGAAATTTTATGTATAAATGTTGGTGAAGCTGTGAGATCTGTATTAAAAAGCACATTTAATGTAACACATGGTTGCTATGATGATGGATAACTTCCTAGAAGTATGGTTACAGTACATTTGTTTAATCACAAAACATCTAAATCTAGCCTTGTGTTTACCTTTGAAATAAAATATTTTTCATTTGAGTTGAAGATACAGTCTTCACTTCAGAGGGATAAAGGTTGCAATTTTGTAAAGTGGATTTTTCTATGTGTCTGCATTTCGATACCATCTATATTATTTATTTTTTTAGAACTAGTTGGAATGCTACATTGTAACAAATCCTTTCAACAGTTAATATTACATGTAACATGTGCTCTTAAGGCGTTATCAGTAGTTATCTCCATGTCGCACGCCACTAGAGGGTGTCTCAACCTCAGGAGTAAAGATAATGGTGTCACCAGATGGAGTCACATAATAATTCTATGAAGGGAAGCCAGGAGATGTATTGTTAGAGAGTGCATTCCCATGCAGTGATGACAGGCAGATGTCAGTCATGCTTTCACGAAGAGGAATAACAATGATAGATCATTGCACATGTCTCAGCATGCAAGGAATGGATAATTTAATACAGTCAGAATGAAATATCAATTCATTTGTTCTTAATTTAATAACATATGAAAATCATCACATCCTGAAAAGGACGCTTATTTAAATCCCTTAATAATTTACAACTTACTGTTTACTAGTTTGTCTTATTCATATGATTAGTTTCTTAAAGTAGTGTTTTCGTAAATAGAAGATAATGAGCTTATTGTCTCATCGTGTCAACAATTCGTAGATTCAATTTTATGTAAAATAATCATTGATTTAACATAATTAAGAAGTCTGGACAGAATAGTTATTCTTAACTATTATTTTTTCACAGTAAATATTTTGCAATCAGTTCTACTTAAAATACGTCTATTAAGAACGTATTTAGATGAAAACGTTTTACAACAAAATCGTGAACAAACATAACTATCATTGTAGGATCAAAGCTTTGATCGTTTCAACACACGTCGGAAATTATATATATATATATATATATATACAATAGTGTGCACATTGCATTACATTTTGGTTATAAGTTCATCTTGGTAAACTTTCCCATGTTAAGGCTATGTGATTGTAACCCTATTGGATCAAAATAATATATTATCTGTTCTAAAGTAAATACAGGCCCATTAGTTACCAGGTTCATGACTTTGATCCTAATTGATGATGCACAATGATGAAGTAAATTAACATTGGCAAATACACCTAACTTTTTACATATACAAATGTTATGAAAGAATCAAATCAATACCCTGTGTTCATAGTTTTCACATATCATATGAGATGTTTCTAGACTGATCAATTTCTAAACTTAACCAAACTTCTGCATATGTTGGAACATTCATAATTTTGGATAAGGTACTAACAAGACATATTTTAATTCATAATTTTGGATAAGGTACGAACAAGACATATTTTAATTCATAATTTTATTTATGAAATTATAAATGTTGATTATTCCAATTGTAAGACTTTTTGACGGCATAACCTTTCCCTTAGTTCTGACGATATAGGATTTTACTCTTTGACGAATAAAATCATTTACAATAAAGAACCGTCAAACCCCTTTACAGTATGTGTTATAACTGTATAATTAAGTCACCTAATGATTTTTTCAATTTCTTATTTTCGACTTTTCAAAGCTATTCAATCACAGTAGCTTTAATTTTGAATGAGTCATCCAAAGCTATGTCTTTTATAAACTTTCTTACGTTCCATTTTCAATAGTCATGTACTTATCGGTACATCCAGATGATGGGAGTAAACACAGACCCTAACTTTGCTGTATCGTACAGTAAGAATTGCGAGGACTTAATGTTTTCGAGTTTTTGTGGTTTATGATTAATTGTTACGTTGTGGCAGCTACGTCTTACTTTTATCTTCTAACCGCTGACTCTCTTGTCATCAAATATTCACGTTCCTTGCAGGTATTTTACTAGAAACCTGTGAAGTCAGCAGATCCCGTTACTAAATAAAATTAAACTGGATTTAAACATAAGTTTTGAAAGATACCACTCTGAGTGTCTATAAATAAAAGTAAATACAAATTCGTGTTAATCGACATGAAAACAACACACGTGTGTCACATTAGCAGCCTATGCTTCCTTCTTATTGTAGACATACGTTTCTTTAATTCATTTATATGACCACAACAGTGAACCATAAAGATAAGTACAATCTCTGTAATATTACTTCTTTTACGTAGCTGATAAATGTAATCACACTTAGTTGGTTATCACAAGTAGATAGATGGAAGTAGACTGTTGTTTACATACGGACCAGCAGATAGATGGAAGTAGACTGCTGTTTACACACGGACCAGCGACCTACGTTTGACTGTGTACTGGAAACATACTAAGTCAACTCAGAACTGTCCTCTGTCATTTTTATATGCAAAAACGGCTCGTTTGGGTTCAGCAAATATTTTAAATAGAAGAGCGAACAATGTTTCGACCTTCTTCGGTCATCGTCAGGTTCACAAAGAAAGAGGTAACTGACCGGAAGCTTACCACATGTTTGGAAGGGGTTGTGTAACTGAGTGTCGCAATGTAGAGGGCGGGGTTAGATTTTTGAATATATAATTTTATCTATAATATTGATATAGATATAATGGCGTTCCTTTATATTGGTTTATTTTGGGTTTAAGTTGTTGTATAAATAAGGCTTCTTTAATTTTGCGTTTGTTTATGTCTGTTTCTTTATTTAGTATTTTAGTGTTTTCTATGGTTATGTTGTGTCCATTTGACTTGCAGTGTTCGAAAACGTGTGAAGGTGACTTTTTATGTTCTTTGAATCTGGTTTCCATTTTTCTACTTGTTTCTCCAACATAGAAGTCGTGGCAGTTATCACATTGTATTTTATGAATAATGTTGGTGTGGTGTTTGTCAGTGTAGTTCTTACATAGTATAGACCTTAGTTTTGTGCCTGGTTTTTGAATAAATTTAGTATTAACTGGAATGTTATATTTTGTCACTAGTTTTTGCCAAATATTGGTTATTTGTTTGCTGATGTCAGGAATATATGGTATACAGCAGTATATGGTTTCGTGATTTTTTGATTCGTGAGATATACTTTTGTTGGTTGATTTTGCTTTCTGTCTAGGTGTGTGCGTATAATGTTTTCTACGGTTTGTGGAGGAAACTTATTGATGTTGATGAAGTATTGTTTTATTTTGTCTAATTCATCGTTAATTTTATCTGGTGTGCATAGTTTTATGGTTGTGTTTATCTGGTTTCCTAGTTTGTTGAGATTTTGTTTTGTTTCATGTGCTGAGTCCCAAGGAATGTATAGTCCACTATGGGTGATTTTTCGGTGATTTCTGTTTTGAATTGTGTGTCGGTTCTTATAATTTTGAGGTTAAGAAATGATATTTGATTGCTTTCTTCCTGTTCACATGTGAAGTTAATGTTGGGATGTATAGAGTTAATATGAGTGAAAAAATTAAGTATGTGTTCTGTAGAATTGAATCCCGCAGCCGTGTCATCTACATATCTGTACCAGTATAGTGGTGGATGTAATGCTGTATTAATTGCTTGTGTTTCAATTTGTATCATAAAAATATTGGCTAGAACTAGTGATACTGGGTTGCCCATGCTTAGGCCATTTGTTTGTATATAGTTTTGGTTGTTGAACATGAAGTTTGTCTTTATTGTGATGAATTCTATGAGGGTTGCTAATTGGTTCCTGGGAATGTCTATAGTTGTGTTAGGGTCTCGGATATAGAGTTCCAAGGCTATCTTGCAGACTTCAGTGGTTGGAACTTCTGTAAAGAGGGATATAACATAGAAACTGGCCATTAAGACTTTATGATTAAGTTGATTTAGATTAGACTTGAAATTAAAAGAGTCTTTGATGAATGAGCTGGCTGATGTTACATATTTGGAGAATGCCCATGCTATGTATTTACCAAGATTGTAATAAAACGATTCATATGTTGACATTATTGGTCGTAATGGACAATCTGGTTTATGAGGTTTGGGGATGCCGTATATTTGCGGTGTGCGTGAGTCGGTTTTACGTAGGTAGGAATAAAGTGTTTGTGAAATTGTGTTGGCTTGTTTCATTTGTAGTAGTAATTTGTTATGTTATGTTATACCAGTAACTGACATAGCTACATAAGTAATGTGTGTTAAACAAGTAACTGACATAGCTACCTTAGTAATATGTTATACGAGTAACTGACACAGCTACATTAGCAATGTTAAACCAGTAACTTACATAGCTACCTTAGTAATGTTAAACCAGTAACTGACATAGCAACATTAGTAATGTGTGTTATACCAGTAACTGACAAATTACTGAAAAACTACACGGACAAACACCACACCAACATTATTTATAAACTACAATGTGATAACTGCCACGACTTCTATATTGGAGAAACAAGTAGAAAAATGGAAACCAGATTCAAAGAACATAAAAAGTCACCTTCACACGTTTTCCAACACTGCAAGTCAAATGAACACAACATAACCATAGAAAACACTAAAATACGTTGTTCGCTCTTCTATTTAAAATATTTTCTGAACCCAAACGAGCCATTTTTGCATATAAAATTCTCAACAAGTGGGTTTCTCGACATCACTGATTGTCCTCTGTCATATTGTGTTTAATATGCAGCGTGTTTTCTGATGTATAGTAACACTGATTTTACGTGTTACTGTTTGTAAACAACATAGAATCTTACTTACTGAATTGGAAGGAAGATATGTATGTGTGAAAGATAAACTGTGGTGTTTGATAGCTGTGGCACTTTATAATTATACTTGTACAATAGTGTACCGGATTATCAGATAATTACTAAACGTTGTTTTGACTCTTATGACTTTTCCTTGAGTCGAAATAATCGAATAATTATATTTAAAAGTAGGCTATGCTCATTTATTTGTTTGGAAAACATAAAGTTTGAAAGTTGTATAAATGAGCAGATAATGTTACTATGATTTATGATAATGTTATTATGAATAATGAAGATGTTACTATGAATAATGATAATGTTACTATGAATAACGATAATGTTACTATGAATAACGATAATGTTACTATGATCAATGATAATGTTACTATGAATAATGATAATATTACTGTGAATAATGATAATGTTATTATGAATGATGATAATGTTATAATGAATAATGATAATGTTATTATGAATAGCGATAATGTTATTATGAAAAATGATAATGTTACTATGATTAATGATAATGTTACTATGATTAATGATAATGTTACTATGATTAATGATAATGTTATTATGAATAATGATAATGTTATTATGAATAACGATAATGTTACTATGATTAATGATAATGTTATTATGAATAACGATAATGTTACTGTGAATTATGATAATGTTACTGTGAATGATGATAATGTTATAATGAATAATGATAATGTTATTATGAATAAGATAGTTAATTTGTTAAATAAAACTTCTAGTATTTTTAAACAACCCACCATTATATGGTTAACTGAACAGTTCAAGAACGTGTATGTTTAACCTTTAACTACCATGAAACACGCAAAGTGTTAATAAATAACAACTGTTCTTTAGAATGTAAATCTTTATTGAGAACATGTTTCCATACAATAAGAATTCTTAGAATGAAATATCTTCTTAAAATGTGACATATTACCAAAACATAAGTGTTTTTTGTAAAATAATTACTTGGTTACACAATGGATGAATCAATTCAAATCCCTTCCTCTTTTAAACTTTTTCTTCTTTAATATCAGGAACTGAAATTAATTGAACATTTTTTATAACGACCTTTGTGTCCTTCTTGGGTTGATGAAAAGTACTTCATGACAAATCGAAGAAATTTTGATGGAAAATATACGAAATTTAAGATTAAAAATCGTATTTGTGTCACTTCTTAAATATCATTTTATCGATACCATTAGATCCAAGGAATTAAAGCCCATTTTATTTTAGTTGTTCTGATAACCCCAAAAATAATTATTTGATAAATGCAAAAGAACCTCCCATTAAGCTATTATCTCCTTTAGAAATATAAGCAAAGCCTAATACCCTAGTTTATAAGAAAGAAATATTTTAATAAGAAAATAATTTAGTGAAATGTTCAAATGTATTCATTTTTAGCTGTGTATTTCACTTTACTAGGTAGATTAATACCATCCTCGTCTATTTTACCTTCAACAGCTAAATCAGCACCTTTCACAGGTTAATGAAATCCAATATTACCAGCTATATCCAAACTTATCTTTGGCACCTCAACAGCTAAATTTGCACCTTCCACAGGTTTAGAAGCTTCAATATTACCAGTTACATCCAAACCTGTGTTTGGTGCGTCAACACCTACATCTGCACCTTCCACAGGCTTAGGAACTTCAATATTACCAGTTACATCCAAACCTGTGTTTGGTGCGTTAACACCTACATCTGCACCTTCCACAGGTTTAGGAACTTCAATATTACCAGTTACATCCAAACCTGTGTTTGGTGCGTCAACACCTACACCTGCACCTTCCACAGGTTTAGGAACTTCAATATTACCAGTTACATCCAAACCTGTGTTTGGTGCGTCAACACCTATATCTGCACCTTCCACAGGTTTAGGAACTTCAATATTACCAGTTACATCCAAACCTGTGTTTGGTGCGTTAACACCTACACCTTCACCTTCTACAGGTTTAGGAACTTCAATATTACTAGTTACATCCAAACCTGTGTTTGGTGCGTCAACACCTACATCTGCACCTTCCACAGGTTTAGGAACTTCAATATTACCAGTTACATCCAAACCTGTGTTTGGTGCGTTAGCACCTACATCTGCACCTTCCACAGGTTTAGGAACTTCAATATTACCAGTTACATCCAAACCTGTGTTTGGTGCGTTAACACCTACATCTGCACCTTCCACAGGTTTAGGAACTTCAATATTACCAGTTACATCCAAACCTGTGTTTGGTGCGTTAACACCTACATCTGCACCTTCCACAGGTTTAGGAACTTCATTATTACCAGTTACATCCAAACCTGTGTTTGGTGCGTCAACACCTACATCTGCACCTTCCACAGGTTTAGGAACTTCAATATTACCAGTTACATCCAAACCTGTGTTTGGTGCGTCAACACCTACATCTGCACCTTCCACAGGTTTAACAATTTCATTCTTCCAGCCTCCGCGTCGTGTTTGTTTATCAAAAGCTAGACTTCCGGTATCTAAGACTCCACCAGTTTGATCTATTTCCTGTCCACCTTTAGTTTTCTTACCATTGAATTTGGTTCCTCCTTTTCTCCTGTTTCCATACATACCTATGTACAAAGACTCTAAGTTACATGTATCTCTGCAATTTGTTCTCATTGAAAAACAAATACAACAGTAACGCATATTTCGAATGAAGTAAGCGGTTAGTGCTAACAAATGGTTATTTGTTAGAATGTTTGTTGTTCTTGATTTAACTATTCAATAATTTAAATTGAAAGTGGTGAAAGCATTGAAGCATTGAAATCAGTATAAAATTAATTAGTAATATAATTATTGAACGTTATACAAGAGGCATAACATTAGTTAACTATATTACAGGTCATGGAACATAAATAAACGTACCATTTGACTATATTACGTGTTATGGAACATATACATCAGGTACTATTTGACTATATTCCATTATGCAAATATGGTGATATTTAGGTAAAGAAAATCATTTATGAATTTTAAACGGTCACAGTTTATATATTTGAAAATGTAGGGAAAGTCAACAAAATATAGAAGGTATTTTACCTATGGGTACGTTCTGTAAAATCACTGGTTCTAATAGGAATTGGTTGTTGTATAAGAACTCGGAGTTGAGACAGTCGACATAGTAAGGATAGTTACACGTGAGGATTCGCTGGTCAAAGATGGTCCCTGGACTGCATTGCATGGGCATTCGTATTAAGCTCCGATCACATACAAAAAAATACTGACAACCACTACTGACGTCAGCGTAGTAACCACCAGGGCGCTTGTCGTGACAAGAGAAACTTGGTGAAGGTAAAGTCCATGGAAACGGAAGTGGTGGTGAAACGAAACGCTGCTGAACAACTCCTGAGAGGGATTCTTGTGTTTTGATATTTTGAGGGGATTCTGGGAACTTTTTATCTTCGTTTTTATGTTTAGATCCTTCACCACCCTGTAATAATATGTTGTTGTAACAGATGTAATAAAAACTATTTTTCCCTTTTTACTAAATGTTATCACTTCTTCCTTCAATGTAATCTCGAACACACATTATTTGTTTTAGTGTTTAAATTACCTTTTTTAATCTTCAACAAACACTGTGGTAGAGAGTAATTAGTTACTCTAAAACATTGAGGAAGACGTTAGTGGTTCAAAAACTTTCAATCCCAGTTATGAAAGAAATTCAATATAAAGGTAAAACATTTTTACTTGTTTTGATTGAATATCACAGAAGAACTCATTATATATAAATCTTTGTTCAGAAAGCAACAACAAATTGTTGTACACCTTAATTTCTGGTAGAGTTTCAACTTGTATCCAATTAGCACTGCTAAGTTTGAGATTAGAAACCACGGACGTTGACACAGGCAAAACCCATGTTTACTCTAATTTGTGTCTTTCAGAACTTATTGACTCAAGTGAAATTTCTAGAACACTGTGTTTATTTACTTCTACTTTTATGTTGTTACAATGGACAATTTAATTAATTCAGTGGATAAAGACAAATGGGTAATAACGTTGTAGATTTTAGATGTTTTAACATGAAAAACAAACAAATCGTGAAGACGTCTAGTTGGAACTTTCATCTGGAACGTTATATCATGAAACTGACATTAAAGTTCCAGTGCTGCATCACGTGACAGTCTAAATGTTCTGAAAGACATTCGTCTGCTAAAACTTTAAGCAAAATAAAGCAGAGAACAACGTTTCGACCTTCGTAACCTGAAGATGACCTAAGAAGGTCGAAACGTTGTTCTCTGCTTTATATCTGGACTAAGCGTTCTGAGATACATTTTTACTTCAAGTGGGTTTCTCGTCATCATGAAAAATTTTAAACATTGTATGAGATGTAACTGTTTGTTATGCTGGTGTCAGCCAAATATCCAAGCTATGAAAGATAAATGGCCCGGCATGGCCAAGAGCGTAAGGTGCGCGACTCGTAATCTGAGGGTCGCGGCTTCGCGCCCGCGTCGCGCCAAACATGCTTGCCCTCCCGGCCGTGGGGATGTATAATGTAACGGTCAATCCCACTTTTCGTTGGTAAAAGAGTAGCCTAAGAGTTGGCGGTGGCTGGTGATGACTAGCTGCCTTCCCTCTAGTCTTACACTGCTAAATTAGGGACGGCTAGTAGAGATAGCCCTCGAGTAGCTTTGTGCGAAATTCAAAACAAACAAACAAAATGAAAGATAAAATATTCTAATATCGGTAATCGTCGCCCCCTATGTCGACACATTCACAGCAATTATTTATGAACTTTAACCGCAATCGTAGAATTGTCTGCTAAAGTAAAGATACTGTAACTGAACAGTTGAGACAGAACTGATCGAAAGATACTTACTATCTCTGGACAGGTAAGATAGAACTTGTTTAAAGATACTATAACCGAACAGGTAAGGAGCAAATGTTCACAATACGAAATGAATAAATTTTATGTATTTTAATAGAATCATACATAATGTTATAAAGTATACATATAAACCCCAGTTTGAATTATGAACACAACGTATTATAATAATGTACTTACTGGATATCCTGTTGACAGGCTTACAGCCACTACAAGTCCTAAAAGATAAAACAATAAAACATGTCTTCACTTACAAACAAAATAACTCACTGAATAAATCACTAGTGTGTGGTATATTTCTAGTGTGTGGTATATTTCTGGTGTATGGTATATTTCTAGTGTATGGTATATTTCTAGTGTGTGTGGTATATTTCTAGTGTGTGGTATATTTCTCTTTAAAAATGTCAAAATCTAAACAAAAGATATAATAGTTGCGTCACTTTGCACATCGAATAGAATAGGGTTAACTATTCCCCCCTGCAATGACTTCCATCTGGCCGAGAAACCAGTCGATGGGGCATTCATGTCGATAAACACTGCGTCTCGGCAAGTCTCACGAGATGTCCTGTTCTAAGTCTATTCAGTATTTCTAGTAATTTTTATGTAAGTTCAAGTATTTTCTGGTAGTTTTCAAATATTGCTGGTTAGTCTGTAGCTTTCTGGACATTAAAATGTCCGCTTGCTTCCAGAAAATCTTTATATAGCCTGGCATGACCGTGTGGTTAGGATGCTCGACTCCTAATCTGAGGGTCGAGGGTTTAAATCGTCATTACACCCAACATGCTCACCCTTTCAGCCGTGGGGTCGTTATAAAGTCACGGTCAATCCCACTAATTGTTGATAAAATAGTAGCCTACGAATTGACGGTGGGTGATGATGACCAGCTGCCTTCCCTGTAGTGTTACACTGCTGAACTGGTGGGTGATGATGACTAGCTGCCTTCCCTCTGGTGTTACACTGCTGAACTGGTGGGTGATGATGACTAGCTGCCTTCCCTCTGGTGTTACACTGCTGAACTGGGAACGCCTGGCGCGGCTAGGATTCTTGTAGTTTTGCGCGAAATTCGAAACACAAACAAAACATTCATAGTTTAAATATAGCAGCTAAACGTTCGCATAATCTCGACGTGCGTTTTTTAATAAGTATATACAGTATTTTATTATGTCCGGGAGCCTCGAAAATGTCTTGAATTTCTAGAAATGTTATTGTTTGTCATTATAATCTGTCTCACTGTCTGTGATCTTTGTGGAAGCTTGGGTCTTATAGACTAGGGAGACCCTGATGCATTAGACCAGTTCCCCCTTTGTTATAATAATACTAGTTTTCGGCCATCTTGAAAATGTGCCATTTGAAATGCGCACGCGTACACTACATTTCAGTGTTTCTAAATATACTACAGTGCAAGTTTTGTACAACAAAATATTAAAAGTTATTAGCGTTTTGAAAAAGGCCTAACATTATGTCGTAGAACGACATTATAAATTTATTTATTGATATTATTAAGAACTGTAAATTTTAGCCCTAACTAAACAAAAGCCATAAATGTACACATTATAGTGTCAATTTATATCTATTGAATGTTTATAGTACTTAACGAGGACTTTACTAAAAGCTAGGCCTGAGACAAGTGAAAGTAGAGATTTCGGTGTCTGAGACTAGAATTATTTTGCATTATTCTATAAATTCTGTATTTTAGAAAGGTTCTGTTCGAATAAGGATGATTACATGTGTTGTGGGTCCTTGGTAGTAAATCACAAATGTATGTTCCTTACATGAAATCATTTCAAAACTTATCTTTTAATCTCTTGAAAGTTTTCAGAGTTTCAGTTCATCAACTTCTCCCAAAGTATAATCATTACAATTTAGAACATAAATGTTTGAAGAAAAACTAGAATAATTACAAAACTGTCGTTAGATTTCCATTTTATATAGGAATGCATAAAGACTGATGTGAAAGATGAATTTTAAAATATTTAAGCTAACCTATGAGAAATGCTCTGTATTTAGAAACACCAGAGAAAGATTAGTCCGAGAAACAGGGAAAAGTTCACTTGTAATGAAATGTTTCGTGTACTGTAAGTAACCATGCATTTAGAAACACCAGAAAAATCTTACTCGTGTGACTTGGGTTTAGTAACCACCTCAACTCACCTATAATAAAATGACCAATCCACATAATGAAGAACTTCTGTTGTCGAAATTGACGTCTTGAAAAGAATAAAGTTAAGGTTTCCTGTTAGAATGAAACAAAACTTTGGTAATGAACATTGCTGTAGGAAATAAAGACAAAGACTTAATTTGAATATTTTTGTATAGACAACATTACTCGAACAGTTTCATGAATAACTGTTAATTTAGACATTCTGCAGTAAGTCTGAGAAACAAAAAAACGACCTTCACTTTTGATGAAATAATAAAAATAAGAATTGTGTTTCGGCCATTCTTTGATGTCAACTGTTTCATATAAAAATATGTGTTAAATTTTACACTGACCGTCGATAATGCCCCAATGGTGAAAAGTTGGCTGAAATGAAACTAGTATTACTCGGAGAGAAAAGGTCGTATTTTATTATTTTTATTACCAAAATATCTAAACCTTTCTTGGCTTCAAAACAAATTCTGAAACTCAAAAGTTTGTTTGTTTTTAAAAGAATCAAACAAATAAATAAGTAGGCATAACTTCAAGGATTTATCCACTTTTAATTAAAACAATACTTCGTTATATAAAAAGTTAGGGAAAATATTGCTCTAATAATTTCTAAAACTTACCTGAAATTAGTAAGTGTTCAAGTAAACTTCGAAAGCAAAGTCTGTGGTTTATATTGAGAGCATCTTTTGGTGAGATTTAAAACTCTTTAAAGTGATTGGTTACTAACCAATGTCAGGCAACCAATCATGAAACGTGAAAAACAAGGTGACAAGTGGGGAATGACGCATTGTAAGATTTTATCTTTCCTTTTGTAAAGGATAATTTGAATACCAGTGTTGGACTAAAACTGAGTTCATCATATGTTTCGAAAAATTAAATTTTAAAATTATTCAATTAATGTTTTTGTCGAGTCGATAAAAATACCTTGATGAATCCGTTATCCGAAACACTGACAAAGAAGAAACAATACTTCGGAGATAATGTTTATTGTAAATATTTGAACGTCATACAGAGCTAGAAAACAGAGGAGCTAACTTCATGTTTTAACAGCTGTTGATAAGCAGAAGTGTTTCGTTGTTCTAGATCGTACAATTTTAAACAGTTATATACATTCAGGTTTATTGTTTTAAACCATTATATTGTCAACAGATACGTTATTTGACACTATACTTTCTTGAGATGATAAAGCTGTTAACATTTGTTATTTTCTTCTTTGAAATTATCACAAAATTAACAATTACCTATTTTCGTCTTTTATTTATTCCAAATAATCATTTTTTGATTATTTCGAACCATCAATAGTAACCTAACTTGAATTTTGAGCAGTTTTGAAAAAAATATATATCGCTTTTCACCTTGCTAGTTAACACTAGAAGACTGGGATTTTTTAATACTTTTCTTAGCTTTCAAACTAATTGTAACTAGTATAGAATGGTTGGTCAAAATTTTCATACTGGCCTAAACTCATTTGTTTTATCTAGAATATTATTAAAGGTTGACCAAGTTCACAGATGGCGTTAATAGATGTACTCAATCAAATATAAGGCTGTGGTCGTTCGAAACCCATGAAGACATATAAGTGTCTAAATAGCTACCATACCTACACGTTACTTCTTTGTTGAGTGTAGTTTAATCTTTCTATGCTATATTAAATATAGATGTAATTAAAAGTTATATTAACTATAGATGTAAATACAGGTGTAACTAAAAGTTGTATAACTATTTATATAATTAAATGATATATTAACTATAAATGTAACTACAGATGTGACTAAAATATATTAAATATCAATGTATCTGAAGGTATATGACAGTAAATGTTATAGTAACTACAGAACCAGCTAACAGTCATAACAACTATACATCTAATTAAAGGTTTTATTAACTGCAGATGCAACTAAAGGTTATATTAGCCATAAATTTGCTTAAAGGCTACATTAACTATAGATTTGTCTAAGTGTTATATTAACTATAGATTTGTCTAAATGTTATATTAACTATAGATTTGTTTAAGTGTTATATCAACTATAGATTTGTTTAAGTGTTATATTAAATATAGATTTGTTTAAGTGTTATATCAACTATAGATTTGTCTAAATGTTATATTAACTATAGATTTCTATAAAGGTTATATTAGCTGTAGATTTCTATAAAGGTTATATTAGCTGTAGATTTGCTTAAAGGCTACATTAACTATAGATTTGTCTAAGTGTTATATTAACTATAGATTTGTCTAAATGTTATATTAACTATAGATTTGTTTAAGTGTTATATCAACTATAGATTTGTTTAAGTGTTATATTAAATATAGATTTGTTTAAGTGTTATATCAACTATAGATTTGTCTAAATGTTATATTAACTATAGATTTCTATAAAGGTTATATTAGCTGTAGATTTCTATAAAGGTTATATTAGCTGTAGATTTGCTTAAAGGCTACATTAACTATAGATTTGTCTAAGTGTTATATTAACTATAGATTTGTCTAAATGTTATATTAACTATAGATTTGTTTAAGTGTTATATCAACTATAGATTTGTTTAAGTGTTATATTAAATATAGATTTGTTTAAGTGTTATATCAACTATAGATTTGTCTAAATGTTATATTAACTATAGATTTCTATAAAGGTTATATTAGCTGTAGATTTCTAAAAGGTTATATTAGCTGTAGATTTGCTTAAAGGCTACATTAACTATAGATTTGTCTAAGTGTTATATTAACTATAGATTTGTCTAAATGTTATATTAACTATAGATTTGTTTAAGTGTTATATCAACTATAGATTTGTTTAAGTGTTATATTAAATATAGATTTGTTTAAGTGTTATATCAACTATAGATTTGTCTAAATGTTATATTAACTATAGATTTCTATAAAGGTTATATTAGCTGTAGATTTCTATAAAGGTTATATTAGCTGTAGATTTGCTTAAAGGCTACATTAACTATAGATTTGTCTAAGTGTTATATTAACTATAGATTTGTCTAAATGTTATATTAACTATAGATTTGTTTAAGTGTTATATCAACTATAGATTTGTTTAAGTGTTATATTAAATATAGATTTGTCTAAATGTTATATTAACTATAGATTTCTATAAAGGTTATATTAGCTGTAGATTTCTATAAAGGTTATATTAGATTTAAATATAAGTAGAGTCTGAGTTAACACGTATTTATATACAGATACAACTTTACTCTTTATATAAATCGTGTTTTTCTTCTTTTCTCCAAGTTAAACAAAAACTCTAGATATTCATCAGTGATATAGTAAACGATTTGTCAATAATCATTATATTACTTTGTTTCTACATAAACCTAACAAAAACTGCTGTTTTGCATCATATGATAGACACAAATGTACATATATTTATTTTTGTTAGTAACCCGAAGTTTTATTTAAGTTCAGACTCTGTTTTTCACTAGTCAATGACAAAGTTCTCCTCTTAACAAAAGTTTCTATTTTAAGACTCAGGTAGCTATGGATGTTTTTGTTGACTGGGAGATGAGTCATTGAAAAGAACCGACGCCTCACACACCTCCCCTCAAAGGGCCTAACGGATCGACTAGAAACAGAAGAAAAACTCCACTTTCTAACGCCTTTTAGAAAGTTCTAGGGACTTGTAATCTTGACCTTGTAAAGCTCTGACCTTGACTTTTGGTCTTGTAAACAACATTTTCACAACATTCTCACTCGATAACTTCAGATAATTAATCATACCGAGACCAGAGTCACACAAGAAAACAAGGCTGGACTTCTTTATAGCAGGAGCGGTGGTGAGAAATAACAAAATGGTGGAAATATTTAAATTAGATGATGTATTTTTAGTGTTTGAAATTATAAGAAACAAATCAAAGAATAAGATAATATTTGGGGAAAATAAAAATGTTTCATAAATTCATCGTTTTCGATCGTTTCGGTTTTTAGTGAAATTTCTTTCATAAGCAACACTTGTGTTGGTTTACTACAACCACGAAAGACATCACTGATAACGGAGAGTTATTCTCATCTATAGCCTGGTGGTTCGAAACGCGTTCTCACCAATATGCTGACACTTTCAGCCATAGGGTTTTTATAAGTAGAATACTTGTCGCTATGGATTATCCCGAGAATTAACGGATAATTCTGTCACCCAGCTTCTCTCCCAACTAAATCACCGGAAGCCAGGGCCAATTCCCGAAAGTAAAAAACACAACTAAACGTTCAATGGCTAGTTAATTTTCCAGTTAATGTGTTTCAAAGTAAAAGTAAAATACTTACATTCACCGAATGATAGACTTATAATACTGGGTAAGTCTGCAAGGTTACCTTTATTCAAAACTTCAAAACTGGAGATATTGGATGAAAACTAAAAAAACATTTTAAATTACTTACGATTTCTACAAACTCAGCTAAATGAAATCTCTAAAAACTAAAGATGGATCAATATTGATTGTATCGATAGATTATAATTTGTTCTATAAATAATCAGATATATATTGGTGGGATACCCGGGGAAACAAGAACATCATCACTGTGTAGCAATAACAACGTTAACATCATTACTGAGTAGGGATAGTGATAATAAGGGTAACATCATTATTGTGCAGAGATAGTAATAAAAACGGTGACATCATTATGGTGTAAAAAATAGTGATAACAACGGTCACATCATCACTGGGTAGAGAAACTGATAAAAACGTTAACATTATGATTCTGTAGAAATAGTGATAATAACGGTAACATCACTACTGTGTAAAGATAGTGACAATAACGATAAAATCATTATTGTGAAAAGATAGTGAAAATAACGGTAACATCACAACAGTGTAGAGACAGTGATAATATGGGTAACATCATTATTGTATAGCAATAGTGACAATAACAGTAACATAATTATTGTGTCTGGATACAGATAATAACAATAACATCATTATTGTGTAGGGATAGTAATAATAACGGTAACATCATTATTGTGTCGGGATACATATAATAAAGGTATCATCATTACTGTGTAGAAATAAAGATAATAACGATAACATCATTAGTGTGTAGGGATAGTGATAATAACGGTAACATCATTATTGTGTCGGGATACATATAATAAAGGTATCATCATTACTGTGTAGAAATAAAGATAATAACAATAACATCATTATTGTGTAGGGATAGAAATAATAACGGTAACATCATTATTGTGTCGGGATACATATAATAAAGGTATCATCATTACTGTGTAGAAATAAAGATAATAACGATAACATCATTAGTGTGAAGGGATAGTGATAATAACGGTAACATCATTACTGTGTAGAAATAAAGATAATAACGATAACATCATTAGTGTGTAGGGATAGTGATAATAACGGTAACATCATTACTGTGTAAAAATAAAGTTAAAAACGCTAACATCATTAGTGTGTAGGGATAGTGATAACAACGGTCACATCATCACTGGGTAAAGATACTGATAATTACGGTAACATCATTACTGTGTAGGGATAGTAATAATAACGGTAACATCATTACCGTGTAAAGAAAGTGACAATAACGGTAACATCATTATTGTGTAGAAATGGTGATTATAACGGTGACGTCATTAATGAGTAGGGAGAGTGATAATAACGGTCGCATCATCACTTTGTACGGATAGTAACAAAAATGAAAACATCATTATTACGTAGAGTTAGTAAAAATAACGGTAACATCATTACTGAATAGAGATAGTGAAAATAACGGTATCATCATTATTGTTAAAAAAGTGATAATAACGGTAATATCATTACAGTGTAGGGATAGTGATAATAATAGTAACATCATTATTGTGTAGGGATGGTGGTAATAACGGTGAGATCATTTGTGTAAAAATAGTGATAATAACACGAACGTCATTAGTGAGAAGGGATAGTATAATAACGGTAACATCATTAATGTATAAAATAGTGATAATATTGGTCACATCATCACAGTATAGAGACAGTGATAATAACGGTAACATCATTGCTGTGTAGGGATACTAATAATAACGGTAACATCATTGTTGTGTAGAGATAGTAACAATAACAGTAATATTATTACTGTGTATGGATAGTGATAATAACGGTAACATCATTGCTGTGTAGGGATACTAATAATAACGGTAACATCATTGTTGTGTAGAGATAGTAACAATAACAGTAATATTATTACTGTGTATGGATAGTGATAATAACGGTAACATCATTGTTGTGTAGAGATAGTAACAATAACAGTAATATTATTACTGTGTATGGATAGTGATAATAACGGTAACATCATTGCTGTGTAGGGATACTAATAATAACGGTAACATCATTGCTGTGTAGGGATACTAATAATAACGGTAACATCATTGTTGTGTAGAGATAGTAACAATAACAGTAATATTATTACTGTGTATGGATAGTGATAATAACGGTAACATCATTGTTGTGTAGAGATAGTAACAATAACAGTAATATTATTACTGTGTATGGATAGTGATAATAACGGTAACATCATTGCTGTGTAGGGATACTAATAATAACGGTAACATCATTGCTGTGTAGGGATACTAATAATAACGGTAACATCATTGCTGTGTAGGGATACTAATAATAACGGTAACATCAATACTGTGTAGGGATAGTGATAATAACGGTAACATCATTGCTGTGTAGGGATACTAATAATAACGGTAACATCATTGCTGTGTAGGGATACTAATAATAACGGTAACATCATTGCTGTGTAGGGATACTAATAATAACGGTAACATCAATACTGTGTAGGGATAGTGATAATAACGGTAACATCATTGCTGTGTAGGGATACTAATAATAACGGTAACATCAATACTGTGTAGGGATAGTGATAATAACGGTAACATCATTGCTGTGTAGGGATACTAATAATAACGGTAACATCATTGCTGTGTAGGGATAGTGATAATAACGGTAACATCAATACTGTGTAGGGATACTAATAATAACGGTAACATCAACACTGTGTAGGGATAGTGATAATAACGGTAACATCAATACGGTGTAGGGATACTAATAATAACGGTAACATCATTGCTGTGTAGGGATAGTGATAATAACGATAACATCATTGTTGTGTAGAGATAGTAACAATAACAGTAATATTATTACTGTGTATGGATAGTGATAATAACGGTAACATCATTGTTGTGTAGAGATAGTAACAATAACAGTAATATTATTACTGTGTATGGATAGTGATAATAACGGTAACATCATTGCTGTGTAGGGATACTAATAATAACGGTAACATCATTGCTGTGTAGGGATACTAATAATAACGGTAACATCATTGCTGTGTAGGGATACTAATAATAACGGTAACATCAATACTGTGTAGGGATAGTGATAATAACGGTAACATCATTGCTGTGTAGGGATACTAATAATACGGTAACATCATTGCTGTGTAGGGATACTAATAATAACGGTAACATCATTGCTGTGTAGGGATACTAATAATAACGGTAACATCAATACTGTGTAGGGATAGTGATAATAACGGTAACATCATTGCTGTGTAGGGATACTAATAATAACGGTAACATCAATACTGTGTAGGGATAGTGATAATAACGGTAACATCATTGCTGTGTAGGGATACTAATAATAACGGTAACATCATTGCTGTGTAGGGATAGTGATAATAACGGTAACATCAATACTGTGTAGGGATACTAATAATAACGGTAACATCAACACTGTGTAGGGATAGTGATAATAACGATAACATCAATACTGTGTAGGGATACTAATAATAACGGTAACATCATTGCTGTGTAGGGATAGTGATAATAACGATAACATCATTGTTGTGTAGAGATAGTAACAATAACAGTAATATTATTACTGTGTATGGATAGTGATAATAACGGTAACATCATTGCTGTGTAGGGATACTAATAATAACGGTAACATCATTGCTGTGTAGGGATACTAATAATAACGGTAACATCATTGCTGTGTAGGGATACTAATAATAACGGTAACATCAATACTGTGTAGGGATAGTGATAATAACGGTAACATCATTGCTGTGTAGGGATACTAATAATAACGGTAACATCATTGCTGTGTAGGGATACTAATAATAACGGTAACATCATTGCTGTGTAGGGATACTAATAATAACGGTAACATCAATACTGTGTAGGGATAGTGATAATAACGGTAACATCATTGCTGTGTAGGGATACTAATAAACGGTAACATCAATACTGTGTAGGGATAGTGATAATAACGGTAACATCAATACTGTGTAGGGATACTAATAATAACGGTAACATCAACACTGTGTAGGGATAGTGATAATAACGGTAACATCAATACTGTGTAGGGATACTAATAATAACGGTAACATCATTGCTGTGTAGGGATAGTGATAATAACGATAACATCATTGTTGTGTAGAGATAGTAACAATAACAGTAATATTATTACTGTGTATGGATAGTGATAATAACGGTAACATCATTGCTGTGTAGGGATACTAATAATAACGGTAACATCATTGCTGTGTAGGGATACTAATAATAACGGTAACATCATTGCTGTGTAGGGATACTAATAATAACGGTAACATCAATACTGTGTAGGGATAGTGATAATAACGGTAACATCATTGCTGTGTAGGGATACTAATAATAACGGTAACATCATTGCTGTGTAGGGATACTAATAATAACGGTAACATCAATACTGTGTAGGGATAGTGATAATAACGGTAACATCATTGCTGTGTAGGGATACTAATAATAACGGTAACATCAATACTGTGTAGGGATAGTGATAATAACGGTAACATCATTGCTGTGTAGGGATACTAATAATAACGGTAACATCATTGCTGTGTAGGGATACTAATAATAACGGTAACATCATTGCTGTGTAGGGATACTAATAATAACGGTAACATCAATACTGTGTAGGGATAGTGATAATAACGGTAACATCATTGCTGTGTAGGGATACTAATAATAACGGTAACATCAATACTGTGTAGGGATAGTGATAATAACGGTAACATCATTGCTGTGTAGGGATACTAATAATAACGGTAACATCATTGCTGTGTAGGGATAGTGATAATAACGGTAACATCAATACTGTGTAGGGATACTAATAATAACGGTAACATCAACACTGTGTAGGGATAGTGATAATAACGGTAACATCAATACTGTGTAGGGATACTAATAATAACGGTAACATCATTGCTGTGTAGGGATAGTGATAATAACGATAACATCATTGTTGTGTAGAGATAGTAACAATAACAGTAATATTATTACTGTGTATGGATAGTGATAATAACGGTAACATCATTGTGTGTAGAGATAGTAACAATAACAGTAATATTATTACTGTGTATGGATAGTGATAATAACGGTAACATCATTGCTGTGTAGGGATACTAATAATAACGGTAACATCATTGCTGTGTAGGGATACTAATAATAACGGTAACATCATTGCTGTGTAGGGATACTAATAATAACGGTAACATCAATACTGTGTAGGGATAGTGATAATAACGGTAACATCATTGCTGTGTAGGGATACTAATAATAACGGTAACATCATTGCTGTGTAGGGATACTAATAATAACGGTAACATCATTGCTGTGTAGGGATACTAATAATAACGGTAACATCAATACTGTGTAGGGATAGTGATAATAACGGTAACATCATTGCTGTGTAGGGATACTAATAATAACGGTAACATCAATACTGTGTAGGGATAGTGATAATAACGGTAACATCATTGCTGTGTAGGGATACTAATAATAACGGTAACATCATTGCTGTGTAGGGATAGTGATAATAACGGTAACATCAATACTGTGTAGGGATACTAATAATAACGGTAACATCAACACTGTGTAGGGATAGTGATAATAACGATAACATCAATACTGTGTAGGGATACTAATAATAACGGTAACATCATTGCTGTGTAGGGATAGTGATAATAACGATAACATCATTGTGTGTAGAGATAGTAACAATAACAGTAATATTATTACTGTGTATGGATAGTGATAATAACGGTAACATCATTGCTGTGTAGGGATACTAATAATAACGGTAACATCATTGCTGTGTAGGGATACTAATAATAACGGTAACATCATTGCTGTGTAGGGATACTAATAATAACGGTAACATCAATACTGTGTAGGGATAGTGATAATAACGGTAACATCATTGCTGTGTAGGGATACTAATAATAACGGTAACATCATTGCTGTGTAGGGATACTAATAATAACGGTAACATCATTGCTGTGTAGGGATACTAATAATAACGGTAACATCAATACTGTGTAGGGATAGTGATAATAACGGTAACATCATTGCTGTGTAGGGATACTAATAATAACGGTAACATCAATACTGTGTAGGGATAGTGATAATAACGGTAACATCAATACTGTGTAGGGATACTAATAATAACGGTAACATCAACACTGTGTAGGGATAGTGATAATAACGGTAACATCAATACTGTGTAGGGATACTAATAATAACGGTAACATCATTGCTGTGTATGGATAGTGATAATAACGGTAACATCATTGTTGTGTAGAGATAGTAACAATAACAGTAATATTATTACTGTGTATGGATAGTGATAATAACGGTAACATCATTGCTGTGTAGGGATACTAATAATAACGGTAACATCATTGCTGTGTAGGGATACTAATAATAACGGTAACATCATTGCTGTGTAGGGATACTAATAATAACGGTGACATCAATACTGTGTAGGGATAGTGATAATAACGGTAACATCATTGCTGTGTAGGGATACTAATAATAACGGTAACATCATTGCTGTGTAGGGATACTAATAATAACGGTAACATCAATACTGTGTAGGGATAGTGATAATAACGGTAACATCAACACTGTGTAGGGATAGTGATAATAACGATAACCTCATTGTTGTGTAGGGATACTAATAATAACGGTAACATCAATACTGTGTAGGGATAGTGATAATAACGGTAACATCAACACTGTGTAGGGATAGTGATAATAACGGTAACATCAATACTGTGTAGGGATACTAATAATAACGGTAACATCATTGCTGTGTAGGGATACTAATAATAACGGTAACATCAATACTGTGTAGGGATAGTGATAATAACGGTAACATCATTGCTGTGTAGGGATACTAATAATAACGGTAACATCAATACTGTGTAGGGATAGTGATAATAACGGTAACATCATTGCTGTGTAGGGATACTAATAATAACGGTAACATCATTGCTTTGTAGGGATAGTGATAATAACGGTAACATCAATACTGTGTAGGGATACTAATAATAACGGTAACATCAACACTGTGTAGGGATAGTGATAATAACGGTAACATCAATACTGTGTAGGGATACTAATAATAACGGTAACATCATTGCTGTGTAGGGATAGTGATAATAACGATAACCTCATTGTTGTGTAGGGATACTAATAATAACGGTAACATCAATACTGTGTAGGGATAGTGATAATAACGGTAACATCAACACTGTGTAGGGATAGTGATAATAACGATAACCTCATTGTTGTGTAGGGATACTAATAATAACGGTAACATCAATACTGTGTAGGGATAGTGATAATAACGGTAACATCAACACTGTGTAGGGATAGTGATAATAACGGTAACATCAATACTGTGTAGGGATACTAATAATAACGGTAACATCATTGCTGTGTAGCGATAGTGATAATAACGGTAACATCATTACTGTGTAGGTATAGTTTTTATTACGGTAACATTAACAGTGTATACGGATGAAGATATACGCGATAACGTTAACAGAGTGTTCGGATGATGAGATACACGGTATCCTGTGACTTATATATTCGTACTCCGCAACCACAATTTTACGTACACAACCGCACTCTGATAATATTGACTTACACAACCACAATCTAACGTAAGTCTTTGAAATACTGACTTACACATCTAATGCAAGTCACTGACATAACAACCAGAGATACTAGTCACAGTCTAATAACATACATTAACGTACATAACCACAGACACTAGTCACAGTCTAATAACATACATTAACGTACATAACCACAGTTACTAGTCATAGTCTAATAACATACATTAACGTACACAACCACAGACACTAGTCACAGTCTAATAACATGCACTAACGTACACAACCACAGACACTAGTCACAGTTCAAAAGAAAAAAATGCACTTGAAAAATGAAAACATATCGATAGAAGACACTTCTGATACCTGAAAACAATTACAGGGTGAGTCACGATGTAAAGTGACTGTTCTTTTTGAACAACTGACTGAAATGAGACCCGTATTATGTTTTCCGTCTGTCAATTGTGACTTCAGTTTCGTTGGTATTACATAATTAACTAATAAAAATAAACACAGGGAAAATATTGGTGCTCAAATATACAACGTTTCACATACTAACCTTTCCTTACTTGCAGACAACAGTGAAAAATAACTAGTTCGAAAACATGAGAGAAACCTTGAGACATTGAATTTCATCCATCAATACGTTTTATATTTATTAACCTATATGAAATAAACATTAATCAGCTGAGCCTGGATCCCACACTAAATCATTGAAACATTAATCAGCAAAACCTGGTTCCCACACTTAACCATTCAAACATTAATCAGCAAAACCTGGTTTTCACACTTAACCATTCAAACATTAATCAGCAAAACCTGGTTTTCATACCTAACCATTCAAACATTAATCAGCAAAATCTGGTTCCCACACTTAACCATTCAAACATTAATCAGCAAAACCTGGTTTTCACACTTAACCATTCAAACATTAATCAGCAAAACCTGGTTCCCACACTTAACCATTCAAACATTAAACAACAAAACCTGGTTTTCACACTTAACCATTCAAACATTAATCAGCAAAACCTGGTTTTCACACTTAACCATTCAAACATTAATCAGCAAAACCTGGTTCCCACACTTAACCATTCAAACATTAAACAACAAAACCTGGTTTTCACCCTTAACCATTCAAACATTAATCAGCAAAATCTGGTTCCCACACTTAACCATTCAAACATTAATCATCAAAACCTGGTTTTCACACTTAACCATTCAAACATTAATCAGCAAAACCTGGTTCCCACACTTAACCATTCAAACATTAATCAGCTAAACCTGGTTCCCACACTAGATTTTCTAACTATACTTTGATCCTATACTAAACTCTCCAACAGTAAATTGTTTTACCTAGATCCTACACTAAACTCCACAGCTATAGCTACTTACGTGACGATCTGGTGAACTATAATCATGAATCATGAACAGTAATCATGAATATAATTAGTTACAGTAATCATGAATATAATTAGTAACAGAAACCATGAATATAATTAGTAAGGGTAATCATGAATATAATTAGTAACTGTAACCATGAATATAATTAGTAACAGTAATCACGACTATAATTAGTAACAGTAACCATGAATATAATTTGTAACAGTAATCATGACTATAATAAGTAACCGTGGAGAACACTAAATAAATCTGTATCCAAAGAAAAGCCAATTTAACCATTGTATTAAAAACTCTGTTTTGTGGTTCGAACACGATTGTTAACACAATATATATATAATGTACGACGCTGTGAGGTTTCTCTTTACCATTAAGTACTTAGCATCCTTGGAAACTAAAGAAACAAATGTCCCATCTGCTCTAATTAGGGAGAGGGAAGAAAGCTGAAAGTAAACTGATAAATTTGTATTCTTCCGCCATGAAATATACCTAGAACAACATAAATGATCTAGGATCTATACTAGAGACTTAACCACCAACTGTCATTCTGTACAGAACCTTGTAAATAGTTCGAAATTAAGAACCACACCTTAGAGGTCTCTGACCTGGCCATCATGCACTAATCAATGTAAATAGAATTGTTTGTTTGGGTCCACATTGAGAACTACATAAGTTTTTTTTTTAGGTTTACCTGTCTGTACTTTCATAACTGATACACTCAAGATGCGACAGTTTGTCAAAAGCCAACTTCTGGGGTAGTTTTATGTCATCGTGTTTGTGGTAAAATCGCCACCATGTAAGTTCAGAGCACGTTGTAGCAGTGAGTAGCTTATTATAAAACCTTGGTTTTAGTGTCCAAACACATAAACCATTACGTCACAGGGGATTCCATAAGGTAGGGTCCAGGTTGAAATTGTCGGTGATAACCCTCAGTATTAACACTGCTGTTAGGATACTAAGTGTTAACCTTGTGTTAGATAGGTTTAACTCTTTAACTGTGTAAGTTATGTAGTTTATCATATCTGTTATAAACTTGTTTAGGCTTATACATATCAGTTTCAAGTATATAAGTCAAATTTAATCTATCATATGTTATCAGGGTTAAGAGTATATGTTACGTTTATTCTAGCATATTATATCAGCTATAGGTGTATGAATCACATGTGATCTAACATATGGTATCAGGTTCAGGGGTGTAAGTCACGTGTAATCTAACATATGGTATCAGGTTCAGGGGTGTAAGTCACGTGTAATCTAACATATGGTATCAGGTTCAGGGGTGTAAGTCACGTGTAATCTAACGTATGTTATCAGGTTTAACTGTGTAAGTCACGTGTAATCTAACATATGGTATCAGGTTCAGGGGTGTAAGTCACGTGTAATCTAACATATGGTATCAGGTTTAACTGTGTAAGTCACGTGTGATCTAACGTATGTTATCAGGTTTAACTGTGTAAGTCACGTGTAATCTAACATGTGTTATCAGGTTTAACTGTGTAAGTCACGTGTAATCTAACGTATGTTATCAGGTTTAACTGTGTAAGTCACGTGTAATCTAACATGTGTTATCAGGTTTAACTGTGTAAGTCACGTGTAATCTAACATATGGTATCAGGTTTAACTGTGTAAGTCACGTGTAATCTAACATATGGTATCAGGTTCAGGGGTGTAAGTCACGTGTAATCTAACATATGGTATCAGGTTCAGGGGTGTAAGTCACGTGTAATCTAACGTATGTTATCAGGTTTAACTGTGTAAGTCACGTGTAATCTAACATATGGTATCAGGTTCAGGGGTGTAAGTCACGTGTAATCTAACATATGGTATCAGGTTCAGGGGTGTAAGTCACGTGTAATCTAACATATGGTATCAGGTTCAGGGGTGTAAGTCACGTGTAATCTAACATGTGTTATCAGGTTTAACTGTGTAAGTCACGTGTAATCTAACATATGGTATCAGGTTTAACTGTGTAAGTCACGTGTAATCTAACATATGGTATCAGGTCAGGTCAGGGGTGTAAGTCACGTGTAATCTAACATATGGTATCAGGTTCAGGGGTGTAAGTCACGTGTAATCTAACGTATGTTATCAGGTTTAACTGTGTAAGTCACGTGTAATCTAACATATGGTATCAGGTTCAGGGGTGTAAGTCACGTGTAATCTAACATATGGTATCAGGTTCAGGGGTGTAAGTCACGTGTAATCTAACGTATGTTATCAGGTTTAACTGTGTAAGTCACGTGTAATCTAACATATGGTATCAGGTTCAGGGTGTAAGTCACGTGTAATCTAACATATGGTATCAGGTTTAACTGTGTAAGTCACGTGTGATCTAACGTATGTTATCAGGTTTAACTGTGTAAGTCACGTGTAATCTATCAGGTTAACTGTGTAGTTCCACGTGTAATCTAACTGATGTTATCAGGTTTAACTGGTGTAAGTCACGTGTAATCTAACGTATGTTATCAGGTTTTTAAACTGTGTTAAGTCACGTGTAATCTAACATGTGTTATCAGTTTAACTGTGTAAGTCACGTGTAATCTAACATGTGTTATCAGGTTTAACTGTGTAAGGTCACGTGTAATCTACATATGGTATCAGGTTTAACGGGTGTAGTCACGTGTAATCTAACATATGGTATCAGGTCAGGGTGGTAAGTCACGTGTAAATCTAACATATGGTATATCCAGGTTCAGGGGTTGTAAGTCACGTGTAATCTAACATATGTTATCAGGTTTCAGGGGTGTAGTCCACGTGTAATCCTAACATATGGTATCAGGTTTAACTGTGTAAGTCACGTGTAATCTAACATATGGTATCAGGTTTAACTGTGTAAGTCACGTGTAATCTAACATATGGTATCAGGTTTAACTGTGTAAGTCACGTGTAATCTAACATATGGTATCAGGTTTAACTGTGTAAGTCACGTGTAATCTAACATATGTTATCAGGTTTTAGAGTGTAAGTCATGTGTGATCTAACGTATGTTATCAGGTTTCAGAATTTTTGTATGAACGGTTTAAGCGACACTATCTTTAAAACGGTTCTATAATAACACTTTAGTTTGAACTTAGTGAATAGTGTTTCAAAACTACGTTAAATAATTTCTCTCTGAAACTCCCATCACTACTTCTCTCTCTGAACAATATAATAATCGAGATTTGAATGTAAAGTGATTCAGTTTGTACGAGAGTTTAAATTCATGTACATTGTCGAAATTAGCTTGATTTAGGGTTAAGTTTGGAGATGAGGACACACCAGAATCAACAACTTCTGACAAATCATGTATTAACCCATGATCCTCAAAATGTCTCTAGATCTTCCGTTTCAATAACCAGTTTTTAATGGACAATCATTTCAAATATCTGTTTCATATTTCACTTTCAGTGTTTTTAAATTTAAGAGTAACACCATTCGATGTCTCCCACTTCTTCACGTGCACATTCTTGGGATGAACAAAGATTGGCTGACACAGCCATGACCTTGTTGTTTTAACAGTGACCATGAACGATAAAGTTTTCCTCCAGCCAGATAATAACCAGCAGTCAAGGTCATAACCAGTTCTCTCTTCGAATGAAAGTTAAGCTTTATCTATCAAGGCCGCTGGGAGTATCTTCCAATCGAAGGTTTTGGCATCCTGAGTGTTTTTAGAAGATGGCTAAAACTGTTCCTTTTTTGTTCGCACTGAGAACATTATAAAATAATCCTAAACTTTCTTAGCAGTAAGAACGTTCTAAAAAGCTCGAAAGCTATCCTATACTGTTACCATTGTGAAGTAATCCATAATTTGTTGGTACAACTAAAATTGTAAAGTAATTCATAATTTCTTAATACTATTAATAATGAGAGTAATTCATAATTTTATCGACATATCAACGTCCCGTGTGTGTTATAAGATTGGTAGTTTCATTATAGAGGGCAGTATCAAACCAACTAACGTGTCTCATGAATATTTAATAGTCTACGTCACCTCATCTCGTCCAGCTTTATCTAAAGACTGTCTTATAGCGTAGATCCATTGCTAAAGGTTGCAATGTTCATATCATGGCCCACGTCTTTTGTACATATATGGAAGTTTCAACTGAACCGTTTATAAAAAAATCCATATATGACTTGACTCCAATATCCAAAAGTGTAATATGATGATTCTCAATATTATTAAATATGTAACAATCAAGTTGATATGTCGTTAAAATATGTTGTTTATGGACATAAGGTATAACACAATTACGTTCATGTGTCGTTAAAAAAACTTGTTTAAGGACATTAAGGTATACTACAGTTAAGTTTATATGTCTTTAAAATAACTTGTTTATGAACATAAGGTATACTGCAATTAAGTTTATGTGTCGTTAAAATAACTTGTTTATGAACGTAAGGTATACTACAATTAAGTTTATGTGTCGTTAAAATAACTTGTTTATGAACATAAGGTATACTGCAATTAAGTTTATGTGTCGTTAAAATAACTTGTTTATGAACGTAAGGTATACTACAATTAAGTTTATGTGTCGTTAAAATAACTCATTTAAGAACATAAGGTATACTACAGTTAAGTTTATATGTCGTTAAAATAACTTGTTTAAGGACATAAGGTATACTACAATTAAGTTTATATGTCGTTAAAATAACATGTTTAAGGACATAAGGTATACTACAGTTATGTTTATATGTCATTAAAAGAACTTGTTTAAGAACATTAGGTACACTACAGTTAAATTTATATGTCATTAAAAGAACTTGTTTAAGGACATGAGGTATACTAAATTTTAGTATGTGTCTTTAAAACACCTTAATTAAAGACATTAGGTATACCAAAGTTAAGTTGATATGCTACTGAAACAATTTGTTTAAGGACATGAAGTTTGTTGGTTGTTCTTGATTTCTTATAGCTAAGCCACAGAGACCACAGACGGGTTTTGAATCCCTGATTATAGCATTGTAAATCCGTACACATACTGCTGTACTAGCGAGGGGTGGACATGAGGTATACTACAGTTAAGTTGACGTAGCGTTAAACAATACTTGTTTAGAGACATAAGGTATATTACATTATACATTTACAAACTACTGATATGGGTAGAGAAGGTTCTGATACAGGAGTGAAAAACGTTTCAAAGTTCTTCAGTAATCGTCAGGTTCACGAGGTATATTACAGGAAAATTTACATGTCGTACAAACAACTTAAGGACATTAGGTATATTACAGGTAAGTTTACATGTCGTACAAACAACTTAAGGACATTAGGTATATTACAGGTAAGTTTACATGTCGTACAAACAACTTAAGGACATTAGGTATATTACAGGTAAGTTTACATGTCGTACAAACAACTTAAGGACATTAGGTATATTACAGGTAAGTTTACATGTCGTACAAACAACTTAAGGACATTAGGTATATTACAGGTAAGTTTACATGTCGTACAAACAACTTAAGGACATTAGGTATATTACAGGTAAGTTTACATATCGTCAAAAGAACTTGTTTAAGGACATTAGTTACACTGCAGTTAAGTTGATGTATCGTTAAACAACTTGTTCAAAAACATTAGGTATACTACAGTAAAGTTAATCTCAGATTGAAAGAAATTGTTTAAGGACGTTAAATATACTAAAGTTAAATTGATGTGTCGCAAAAACAACTTGTTTAAGGACATGAGGTTTACCACAGTTAATTTAATGTCTGGTTGAAACAACTTGTTTAAGGACACTAGGTATACCACAGTTAAGTTAATGTCTGGTTGAAACAGCATGTTTGAGGACAATAGGTTTACCACAGTTAAGTTAATGTCTGGTTGAAACAACTTGTTTAAGGACACTAGGTATACCACAGTAAAGTTAATGTCTGGTTGAAACAGCTTGTTTAAGGACAATAGGTTTACCACAGTTAAGTTAATGTCTGGTTGAAACAACTTGTTTAAGGACACTAGGTATACCACAGTTAAGTTAATGTCTGGTTGAAACAACTTGTTCAAGGACAATAGGTATACCACAATTAAGTTAATGTCTGGTTGAAACAACTTGTTTAAAGACAATAGGTATACCACAGTTAAGTTAATGTCTGGTTGAAACAGCTTGTTTAAGGACAATAGGTTTACCACAGTTAAGTTAATGTCTGGTTGAAACAATTTGTTAAAGAACACTAGGTATACCACAGTTAAGTTAATGTCTGGTTGAAACAGCTTGTTTAAGGACACTAGGTATACCACAGTTAAATTAATGTCTGGTTGAAACAACTTGTTTAAGGACACTAGGTATACCACAGTTAAGTTAATGTCTGGTTGAAACAGCTTGTTTAAGGACAATAGGTTCACCACAATTAAGTTAATGTCTGGTTGAAACAGCTTGTTTAAGGACAATAGGTTTACCACAGTTAAGTTAATGTCTGGTTGAAACAACTTGTTTAAGGACACTAGGTATACCACAGTTAAGTTAATGTCTGGTTGAAACAGCTTGTTTAAGGACAATAGGTTTACCACAGTTAAGTTAATGTCTGGTTGAAACAACTTGTTTAAGGACACTAGGTATACCACAGTAAAGTTAATGTCTGGTTGAAACAGCTTGTTTAAGGACAATAGGTTTACCACAGTTAAGTTAATGTCTGGTTGAAACAACTTGTTTAAGGACAATAGGTATACCACAGTTAAGTTAATGTCTGGTTGAAACAACTTGTTTAAGGACAATAGGTATACCACAATAAAGTTAATGTCTGGTTGAAACAGCTTGTTTAAAGGCACTATGTATACCACAGTTAAGTTAATGTCTGGTTGAAACAGCTTGTTTAAGGACAATAGGTTTACCACAGTTAAGTTAATGTCTGGTTGAAACAGCTTGTTTAAGGACAATAGGTTTACCACAGTTAAGTTAATGTCTGGTTGAAACAACTTGTTTAAGGACACTAGGTATACCACAGTTAAGTTAATGTCTGGTTGAAACAGCTTGTTTAAGGACACTAAGTATACCACAGTTAAGTTAATGTCTGGTTGAAACAGCTTGTTTAAGGACAATAGGTTTACCACAGTTAAGTTAATGTCTGGTTGAAACAACTTGTTTAAGGACACTAGGTATACCACAGTTAAGTTAATGTCTGGTTGAAACAACTTGTTCAAGGACAATAGGTATACCACAATTAAGTTAATGTCTGGTTGAAACAACTTGTTTAAAGACAATAGGTATACCACAGTTAAGTTAATGTCTGGTTGAAACAGATTGTTTAAGGACAATAGGTTTACCACAGTTAAGTTAATGTCTGGTTGAAACAATTTGTTAAAGGACACTAGGTATACCACAGTTAAGTTAATGTCTGGTTGAAACAGCTTGTTTAAGGACACTAGGTATACCACAGTTAAGTTAATGTCTGGTTGAAACAACTTGTTTAAGGACAATAGGTTTACCACAGTTAAGTTAATGTCTGGTTGAAACAGCTTGTTTAAGGACAATAGGTTTACCACAGTTAAGTTAATGTCTGGTTGAAACAACTTGTTTAAGGACACTAGGTATACCACAGTTAAGTTAATGTCTGGTTGAAACAGCTTGTTTAAGGACAATAGGTTTACCACAGTTAAGTTAATGTCTGGTTGAAACAACTTGTTTAAGGACACTAGGTATACCACAGTTAAGTTAATGTCTGGTTGAAACAACTTGTTCAAGGACAATAGGTATACCACAATTAAGTTAATGTCTGGTTGAAACAACTTGTTTAAAGACAATAGGTATACCACAGTTAAGTTAATGTCTGGTTGAAACAGCTTGTTTAAGGACAATAGGTTTACCACAGTTAAGTTAATGTCTGGTTGAAACAATTTGTTAAAGGACACTAGGTATACCACAGTTAAGTTAATGTCTGGTTGAAACAACTTGTTTAAGGACACTAGGTATACCACAGTTAAGTTAATGTCTGGTTGAAACAGCTTGTTTAAGGACAATAGGTTTACCACAGTTAAGTTAATGTCTGGTTGAAACAACTTGTTTAAGGACAATAGGTTCACCACAATTAAGTTAATGTCTGGTTGAAACAACTTGTTCAAGGACAATAGGTATACCACAATTAAGTTAATGTCTGGTTGAAACAACTTGTTTAAAGACAATAGGTATACCACAGTTAAGTTAATGTCTGGTTGAAACAGCTTGTTTAAGGACAATAGGTTTACCACAGTTAAGTTAATGTCTGGTTGAAACAATTTGTTAAAGGACACTAGGTATACCACAGTTAAGTTAATGTCTGGTTGAAACAACTTGTTTAAGGACACTAGGTATACCACAGTTAAGTTAATGTCTGGTTGAAACAGCTTGTTTAAGGACAATAGGTTTACCACAGTTAAGTTAATGTCTGGTTGAAACAACTTGTTTAAGGACAATAGGTTCACCACAATTAAGTTAATGTCTGGTTGAAACAGCTTGTTTAAGGACAATAGGTTTACCACAGTTAAGTTAATGTCTGGTTGAAACAACTTGTTTAAGGACACTAGGTATACCACAGTTAAGTTAATGTCTGGTTGAAACAGCTTGTTTAAGGACAATAGGTTTACCACAGTTAAGTTAATGTCTGGTTGAAACAACTTGTTTAAGGACACTAGGTATACCACAGTAAAGTTAATGTCTGGTTGAAACAGCTTGTTTAAGGACAATAGGTTTACCACAGTTAAGTTAATGTCTGGTTGAAACAACTTGTTTAAGGACAATAGGTATACCACAGTTAAGTTAATGTCTGGTTGAAACAACTTGTTTAAGGACAATAGGTATACCACAATAAAGTTAATGTCTGGTTGAAACAGCTTGTTTAAAGGCACTATGTATACCACAGTTAAGTTAATGTCTGGTTGAAACAGCTTGTTTAAGGACAATAGGTTTACCACAGTTAAGTTAATGTCTGGTTGAAACAGCTTGTTTAAGGACAATAGGTTTACCACAGTTAAGTTAATGTCTGGTTGAAACAACTTGTTTAAGGACACTAGGTATACCACAGTTAAGTTAATGTCTGGTTGAAACAGCTTGTTTAAGGACACTAGGTTTACCACAGTTAAGTTAATGTCTGGTTGAAACAACTTGTTTAAGGACACTAGGTATACCACAGTAAAGTTAATGTCTGGTTGAAACAGCTTGTTTAAGGACAATAGGTTTACCACAGTTAAGTTAATGTCTGGTTGAAACAACTTGTTTAAGGACACTAGGTATACCACAATTAAGTTAATGTCTGGTTGAAACAACTAGTTTAAGGACACTAGGTATACCACAGTTAAGTTAATGTCTGGTTGAAACAGCTTGTTTAAGGACAATAGGTATACCACAATTAAGTTAATGTCTGGTTGAAACAACTTGTTTAAAGACACTATGTATACCACAGTTAAGTTAATGTCTGGTTGAAACAGCTTGTTTAAGGACAATAGGTTTACCACAGTTAAGTTAATGTCTGGTTGAAACAGCTTGTTTAAGGACAATAGGTTTACCACAGTTAAGTTAATGTCTGGTTGAAACAACTTGTTTAAGGACAATAGGTTCACCACAATTAAGTTAATGTCTGGTTGAAACAGCTTGTTTAAGGACAATAG
Source organism: Carcinoscorpius rotundicauda (assembly GCA_011833715.1). Taxonomy (NCBI): domain Eukaryota; kingdom Metazoa; phylum Arthropoda; class Merostomata; order Xiphosura; family Limulidae; genus Carcinoscorpius; species Carcinoscorpius rotundicauda. Next base: position 186,587,714 of record CM022391.1, read on the forward strand.
GTTTACCACAGTTAAGTTAATGTCTGGTTGAAACAACTTGTTTAAGGACACTAGGTATACCACAGTTAAGTTAATGTCTGGTTGAAACAGCTTGTTTAAGGACAATAGGTTTACCACAGTTAAGTTAATGTCTGGTTGAAACAACTTGTTTAAGGACACTAGGTATACCACAGTTAAGTTAATGTCCGGTTGAAACAGCTTGTTTAAGGACAATAGGTTTACCACAGTTAAGTTAATGTCTGGTTGAAACAGCTTGTTTAAGGACAATAGGTTTACCACAGTTAAGTTAATGTCTGGTTGAAACAACTTGTTTAAGGACACTAGGTATACCACAGTTAAGTTAATGTCTGGTTGAAACAACTTGTTCAAGGACAATAGGTATACCACAATTAAGTTAATGTCTGGTTGAAACAACTTGTTTAAAGACAATAGGTATACCACAGTTAAGTTAATGTCTGGTTGAAACAGCTTGTTTAAGGACAATAGGTTTACCACAGTTAAGTTAATGTCTGGTTGAAACAATTTGTTAAAGGACACTAGGTATACCACAGTTAAGTTAATGTCTGGTTGAAACAGCTTGTTTAAGGACACTAGGTATACCACAGTTAAATTAATGTCTGGTTGAAACAACTTGTTTAAGGACACTAGGTATACCACAGTTAAGTTAATGTCTGGTTGAAACAGCTTGTTTAAGGACAATAGGTTCACCACAATTAAGTTAATGTCTGGTTGAAACAGCTTGTTTAAGGACAATAGGTTTACCACAGTTAAGTTATTGTCTGGTTGAAACAACTTGTTTAAGGACACTAGGTATACCACAGTTAAGTTAATGTCTGGTTGAAACAGCTTGTTTAAGGACAATAGGTTTACCACAGTTAAGTTAATGTCTGGTTGAAACAACTTGTTTAAGGACACTAGGTATACCACAGTTAAGTTAATGTCCGGTTGAAACAGCTTGTTTAAGGACAATAGGTTTACCACAGTTAAGTTAATGTCTGGTTGAAACAGCTTGTTTAAGGACAATAGGTTTACCACAGTTAAGTTAATGTCTGGTTGAAACAACTTGTTTAAGGACACTAGGTATACCACAGTTAAGTTAATGTCTGGTTGAAACAACTTGTTCAAGGACAATAGGTATACCACAATTAAGTTAATGTCTGGTTGAAACAACTTGTTTAAAGACAATAGGTATACCACAGTTAAGTTAATGTCTGGTTGAAACAGCTTGTTTAAGGACAATAGGTTTACCACAGTTAAGTTAATGTCTGGTTGAAACAACTTGTTTAAGGACACTAGGTATACCACAGTTAAGTTAATGTCTGGTTGAAACAGCTTGTTTAAGGACAATAGGTTTACCACAGTTAAGTTAATGTCTGGTTGAAACAACTTGTTTAAGGACACTAGGTATACCACAGTAAAGTTAATGTCTGGTTGAAACAGCTTCTTTAAGGACAATAGGTTTACCACAGTTAAGTTAATGTCTGGTTGAAACAACTTGTTTAAGGACAATAGGTATACCACAGTTAAGTTAATGTCTGGTTGAAACAACTTGTTTAAGGACAATAGGTATACCACAATAAAGTTAATGTCTGGTTGAAACAGCTTGTTTAAAGGCACTATGTATACCACAGTTAAGTTAATGTCTGGTTGAAACAGCTTGTTTAAGGACAATAGGTTTACCACAGTTAAGTTAATGTCTGGTTGAAACAGCTTGTTTAAGGACAATAGGTTTACCACAGTTAAGTTAATGTCTGGTTGAAACAACTTGTTTAAGGACACTAGGTATACCACAGTTAAGTTAATGTCTGGTTGAAACAGCTTGTTTAAGGACACTAGGTGTACCACAGTTAAGTTAATGTCTGGTTGAAACAACTTGTTTAAGGACACTAGGTATACCACAGTAAAGTTAATGTCTGGTTGAAACAGCTTGTTTAAGGACAATAGGTTTACCACAGTTAAGTTAATGTCTGGTTGAAACAACTTGTTTAAGGACAATAGGTATACCACAGTTAAGTTAATGTCTGGTTGAAACAACTTGTTTAAGGACAATAGGTATACCACAATTAAGTTAATGTCTGGTTGAAACAACTTGTTTAAAGACACTATGTATACCACAGTTAAGTTAATGTCTGGTTGAAACAGCTTGTTTAAGGACAATAGGTTTACCACAGTTAAGTTAATGTCTGGTTAAAACAGCTTGTTTAAGGACAATAGGTTTACCACAGTTAAGTTAATGTCTGGTTGAAAGAACTGGTTTAAGGACAATAGGTTCACCACAATTAAGTTAATGTCTGGTTGAAACAGCTTGTTTAAGGACAATAGATTTACCACAGTTAAGTTAATGTCTGGTTGAAACAACTTGTTTAAGGACACTAGGTATACCACAGTTAAGTTAATGTCTGGTTGAAACAGCTTGTTTAAGGACAATAGGTTTACCACAGTTAAGTTAATGTCTGGTTGAAACAACTTGTTTAAGGACACTAGGTATACCACAGTAAAGTTAATGTCTGGTTGAAACAGCTTGTTTAAGGACAATAGGTTTACCACAGTTAAGTTAATGTCTGGTTGAAACAACTTGTTTAAGGACAATAGGTATACCACAGTTAAGTTAATGTCTGGTTGAAACAACTTCTTTAAGGACAATAGGTATACCACAATTAAGTTAATGTCTGGTTGAAACAGCTTGTTTAAAGACACTATGTATACCACAGTTAAGTTAATGTCTGGTTGAAACAGCTTGTTTAAGGACAATAGGTTTACCACAGTTAAGTTAATGTCTGGTTGAAACAGCTTGTTTAAGGACAATAGGTTTACCACAGTTAAGTTAATGTCTGGTTGAAACAACTTGTTTAAGGACACTAGGTATACCACAGTTAAGTTAATGTCTGGTTGAAACAGCTTGTTTAAGGACAATAGGTTTACCACAGTTAAGTTAATGTCTGGTTGAAACAACTTGTTTAAGGACACTAGGTATACCACAGTAAAGTTAATGTCTGGTTGAAACAGCTTGTTTAAGGACAATAGGTTTACCACAGTTAAGTTAATGTCTGGTTGAAATAACTTATTTAAGGACAATAGGTATACCACAGTTAAGTTAATGTCTGGTTGAAACAACTTGTTTAAGGACAATAGGTATACCACAATTAAGTTAATGTCTGGTTGAAACAATTTGTTTAAAGACACTATGTATACCACAGTTAAGTTAATGTCTGGTTGAAACAGCTTGTTTAAGGACAATAGGTTTACCACAGTTAAGTTAATGTCTGGTTGAAACAGCTTGTTTAAGGGCACTAGGTATACCACAGTTAAGTTAATGTCTGGTTGAAACAGCTTGTTTAAGGACAATAGGTTTACCACAGTTAAGTTAATGTCTGGTTGAAACAATTTGTTAAAGGACACTAGGTATACCACAGTTAAGTTAATGTCTGGTTGAAACAACTTGTTTAAGGACACTAGGTATACCACAGTTAAATTAATGTCTGGTTGAAACAACTTGTTTAAGGACACTAGGTATACCACAGTTAAGTTAATGTCTGGATGAAACAACTTGTTTAAGGACAATAGGTTTACCACAGTTAAGTTAATGTCTGGTTGAAACAACTTGTTTAAGGACAATAGGTATACCACAGTTAAGTTAATGTCTGGTTGAAACAACTTGTTTAAGGACAATAGGTATACCACAATTAAGTTAATGTCTGGTTGAAACAACTTGTTTAAAGACACTATGTATACCACAGTTAAGTTAATGTCTGGTTGAAACAGCTTGTTTAAGGACAATAGGTTTACCACAGTTAAGTTAATGTCTGGTTGAAACAACTTGTTTAAGGACAATAGGTATACCACAGTTAAGTTAATGTCTGGTTGAAACAACTTGTTTAAGGACAATAGGTATACCACAATTAAGTTAATGTCTGGTTGAAACAGCTTGTTTAAAGACACTATGTATACCACAGTTAAGTTAATGTCTGGTTGAAACAGCTTGTTTAAGGACAATAGGTTTACCACAGTTAAGTTAATGTCTGGTTGAAACAGCTTGTTTAAGGACAATAGGTTTACCACAGTTAAGTTAATGTCTGGTTGAAACAACTTGTTTAAGGACACTAGGTATACCACAGTTAAGTTAATGTCTGGTTGAAACAGCTTGTTTAAGGACAATAGGTTTACCACAGTTAAGTTAATGTCTGGTTGAAACAACTTGTTTAAGGACACTAGGTATACCACAGTAAAGTTAATGTCTGGTTGAAACAGCTTGTTTAAGGACAATAGGTTTACCACAGTTAAGTTAATGTCTGGTTGAAATAACTTATTTAAGGACAATAGGTATACCACAGTTAAGTTAATGTCTGGTTGAAACAACTTGTTTAAGGACAATAGGTATACCACAATTAAGTTAATGTCTGGTTGAAACAATTTGTTTAAAGACACTATGTATACCACAGTTAAGTTAATGTCTGGTTGAAACAGCTTGTTTAAGGACAATAGGTTTACCACAGTTAAGTTAATGTCTGGTTGAAACAGCTTGTTTAAGGGCACTAGGTATACCACAGTTAAGTTAATGTCTGGTTGAAACAGCTTGTTTAAGGACAATAGGTTTACCACAGTTAAGTTAATGTCTGGTTGAAACAATTTGTTAAAGGACACTAGGTATACCACAGTTAAGTTAATGTCTGGTTGAAACAACTTGTTTAAGGACACTAGGTATACCACAGTTAAATTAATGTCTGGTTGAAACAACTTGTTTAAGGACACTAGGTATACCACAGTTAAGTTAATGTCTGGTTGAAACAACTTGTTTAAGGACAATAGGTTTACCACAGTTAAGTTAATGTCTGGTTGAAACAACTTGTTTAAGGACAATAGGTATACCACAGTTAAGTTAATGTCTGGTTGAAACAACTTGTTTAAGGACAATAGGTATACCACAATTAAGTTAATGTCTGGTTGAAACAACTTGTTTAAAGACACTATGTATACCACAGTTAAGTTAATGTCTGGTTGAAACAGCTTGTTTAAGGACAATAGGTTTACCACAGTTAAGTTAATGTCTGGTTGAAACAGCTTGTTTAAGGGCACTAGGTATACCACAGTTAAGTTAATGTCTGGTTGAAACAACTTGTTTAAGGACACTAGGTATACCACAGTTAAGTTAATGTCTGGTTGAAACAGCTTGTTTAAGGACAATAGGTTTACCACAGTTAAGTTAATGTCTGGTTGAAACAATTTGTTTAAGGACACTAGGTATACCACAGTAAAGTTAATGTCTGGTTGAAACAGCTTGTTTAAGGACAATAGGTTTACCACAGTTAAGTTAATGTCTGGTTGAAACAACTTGTTTAAGGACAATAGGTATACCACAGTTAAGTTAATGTCTGGTTGAAACAACTTGTTTAAGGACACTAGGTATACCACAGTTAAGTTAATGTCTGGTTCAAACAGCTTGTTTAAGGACACTAGGTATACCACAGTTAAATAATGTCTGGTTGAAACAACTTGTTTAAGGACACTAGGTATACCACAGTTAAGTTAATGTCTGGTTCAAACAACTTGTTTAAGGACAATAGGTTCACCACAATTAAGTTAATGTCTGGTTGAAACAACTTGTTTAAGGACACTAGGTATACCACAGTTAAGTTAATGTCTGGTTGAAACAGCTTGTTTAAGGACAATAGGTTTACCACAGTTAGGTTAATGTCTGGTTGAAAAAACTTCTTTAAGGACAATAGGTTCACCACAATTAAGTTAATGTCTGGTTGAAACAACTTGTTTAAGGACACTAGGTATACCACAGTTAAGTTAATGTCTGGTTGAAACAACTTGTTTAAGGACACTAGGTATACCACAATTAAGTTAATGTCTGGTTGAAACAACTAGTTTAAGGACACTAGGTATACCACAATTATGTTAATGTCTGGTTGAAACAACTTGTTTAAGGGCACTAGGTATACTACAGTTAAGTTAATCTCTATTTGAAGCAAGGAATGACGTATACAACAAATAAGTTGATCTGAGGTTGAAACAACTTGTTTAAGGACATTTTGTATACCACAGTTAAGTTCATGTCTGGTTGAAACAGCTTGTTTAAGGACAATAGATTTACCACAGTTAAGTTAATGTCTGGTTGAAACAACTTGTTTAAGGACACTAGGTATACCACAGTTAAGTTAATGTCTGGTTGAAACAGCTTGTTTAAGGACAATAGGTTTACCACAGTTAAGTTAATGTCTGGTTGAAACAATTTGTTAAAGGACACTAGGTATACCACAGTTAAGTTAATGTCTGGTTGAAACAACTTGTTTAAGGACACTAGGTATACCACAGTTAAATTAATGTCTGGTTGAAACAACTTGTTTAAGGACACTAGGTATACCACAGTTAAGTTAATGTCTGGTTGAAACAACTTGTTTAAGGACAATAGGTTTACCACAGTTAAGTTAATGTCTGGTTGAAACAACTTGTTTAAGGACAATAGGTTCACCACAATTAAGTTAATGTCTGGTTGAAACAGCTTGTTTAAGGACAATAGGTTTACCACAGTTAAGTTAATGTCTGGTTGAAACAGCTTGTTTAAGGACACTAGGTATACCACAGTAAAGTTAATGTCTGGTTGAAACAGCTTGTTTAAGGACAATAGGTTTACCACAGTTAAGTTAATGTCTGGTTGAAACAACTTGTTTAAGGACAATAGGTATACCACAGTTAAGTTAATGTCTGGTTGAAACAACTTGTTTAAGGACAATAGGTATACCACAATTAAGTTAATGTCTGGTTGAAACAACTTGTTTAAAGACACTATGTATACCACAGTTAAGTTAATGTCTGGTTGAAACAGCTTGTTTAAGGACAATAGGTTTACCACAGTTAAGTTAATGTCTGGTTGAAACAGCTTGTTTAAGGACAATAGGTTTACCACAGTTAAGTTAATATCTGGTTGAAACAACTTGTTTAAGGACACTAGGTATACCACAGTTAAGTTAATGTCTGGTTGAAACAGCTTGTTTAAGGACAATAGGTTTACCACAGTTAAGTTAATGTCTGGTTGAAACAATTTGTTTAAGCACACTAGGTATACCACAGTAAAGTTAATGTCTGGTTGAAACAGCTTGTTTAAGGACAATAGGTTTACCACAGTTAAGTTAATGTCTGGTTGAAACAACTTGTTTAAGGACAATAGGTATACCACAGTTAAGTTAATGTCTGGTTGAAACAACTTGTTTAAGGACAATAGGTATACCACAATTAAGTTAATGTCTGGTTGAAACAACTTGTTTAAAGACACTATGTATACCACAGTTAAGTTAATGTCTGGTTGAAACAGCTTGTTTAAGGACAATAGGTTTACCACAGTTAAGTTAATGTCTGGTTGAAACAGCTTGTTTAAAGGCACTAGGTATACCACAGTTAAGTTAATGTCTGGTTGAAACAGCTTGTTTAAGGACACTAGGTATACCACAGTTAAGTTAATGTCTGGTTCAAACAGCTTGTTTAAGGACACTAGGTATACCACAGTTAAATTAATGTCTGGTTGAAACAACTTGTTTAAGGACACTAGGTATACCACAGTTAAGTTAATGTCTGGTTCAAACAACTTGTTTAAGGACAATAGGTTCACCACAATTAAGTTAATGTCTGGTTGAAACAACTTGTTTAAGGACAATAGGTTCACCACAATTAAGTTAATGTCTGGTTGAAACAACTTATTTAAGGACACTAGGTATACCACAGTTAAGTTAATGTCTGGTTGAAACAGCTTGTTTAAGGACAATAGGTTTACCACAGTTAGGTTAATGTCTGGTTGAAACAACTTCTTTAAGGACAATAGGTTCACCACAATTAAGTTAATGTCTGGTTGAAACAACTTGTTTAAGGACACTAGGTATACCACAATTAAGTTAATGTCTGGTTGAAACAACTAGTTTAAGGACACTAGGTATACCACAATTATGTTAATGTCTGGTTGAAACAACTTGTTTAAGGGCACTAGGTATACTACAGTTAAGTTAATCTCTATTTGAAGCAAGGAATGACGTATACAACAAATAAGTTGATCTGAGGTTCAAACAACTTGTTTAAGGACATTTTGTATACCACAGTTAAGTTCATGTCTGGTTGAAACAGCTTGTTTAAGGACAATAGGTATACCACAGTTAAGTTAATGTCTGGTTGAAACAACTTGTTTAAAGACACTATGTATACCACAGTTAAGTTAATGTCTGGTTGAAACAGCTTGTTTAAGGACAATAGGTTTACCACAGTTAAGTTAATGTCTGGTTGAAACAGCTTGTTTAAAGGCACTAGGTATACCACAGTTAAGTTAATGTCTGGTTGAAACAACTTGTTTAAGGACACTAGGTATACCACTGTTAAGTTAATGTCTGGTTGAAACAGCTTGTTTAAGGACAATAGGTTTACCACAGTTAAGTTAATGTCTGGTTGAAACAACTTGTTTAAGGACACTAGGTATACCACAGTAAAGTTAATGTCTGGTTGAAACAGCTTGTTTAAGGACAATAGGTTTACCACAGTTAAGTTAATGTCTGGTTGAAACAACTTGTTTAAGGACAATAGGTATACCACAGTTAAGTTAATGTCTGGTTGAAACAACTTGTTTAAGGACAATAGGTATACCACAATTAAGTTAATGTCTGGTTGAAACAACTTGTTTAAAGACACTATGTATACCACAGTTAAGTTAATGTCTGGTTGAAACAGCTTGTTTAAGGACAATAGGTTTACCACAGTTAAGTTAATGTCTGGTTGAAACAGCTTGTTTAAAGGCACTAGGTATACCACAGTTAAGTTAATGTCTGGTTGAAACAACTTGTTTAAGGACACTAGGTATACCACAGTTAAGTTAATGTCTGGTTCAAACAGCTTGTTTAAGGACACTAGGTATACCACAGTTAAATTAATGTCTGGTTGAAACAACTTGTTTAAGGACACTAGGTATACCACAGTTAAGTTAATGTCTGGTTCAAACAACTTGTTTAAGGACAATAGGTTCACCACAATTAAGTTAATGTCTGGTTGAAACAACTTGTTTAAGGACACTAGGTATACCACAGTTAAGTTAATGTCTGGTTGAAACAGCTTGTTTAAGGACAATAGGTTTACCACAGTTAGGTTAATGTCTGGTTGAAACAACTTCTTTAAGGACAATAGGTTCACCACAATTAAGTTAATGTCTGGTTGAAACAACTTGTTTAAGGACACTAGGTATACCACAGTTAAGTTAATGTCTGGTTGAAACAACTTGTTTAAGGACACTAGGTATACCACAATTAAGTTAATGTCTGGTTGAAACAACTAGTTTAAGGACACTAGGTATACCACAATTATGTTAATGTCTGGTTGAAACAACTTGTTTAAGGGCACTAGGTATACTACAGTTAAGTTAATCTCTATTTGAAGCAAGGAATGACGTATACAACAAATAAGTTGATCTGAGGTTGAAACAACTTGTTTAAGGACATTTTGTATACCACAGTTAAGTTCATGTCTTATTAAAATAACTTGTTTAAGGACATAAGCTATACGACAATTAAGTTAATGTGTCGTTGATAAAAACGAGTTTAATGACATAAGGTGTACAACAGAAAAGTTGATGAGTCATAAAAACGAGTTTAAGGACATATTTATATGACATTTAAGTGTCGTTGAAAACACTTCTTTAAGAACGTGAGGTATACAAAAGATAATTTGATATATCGTTAAACAACTCATTTAAGGACATCAGATATTCGACAATTATGGTAATGTGTCGTTGAAAGAACTCTTTTAAAAATGTGAGGTATATTACAGTTAAATTTATGTGTTGTTAAAACGACTTCATTAAGGATATTAGATATACAACAGTAAAGTCGATGTGTCGTGGAAACCACTTGTTTAAGGACGTGAGGTATACAACAGTAAAGTTGATGTGTCGTAAAGACAACTTATTTAAGAACATGAGTTACACAACAGTAAAGTTGATGTGTCGTACAAACCACTTGTTTAAGAACATGAGGTATACAACAGTAAAGTTGATGTGTCTTACAAACCACTTGTTTAAGAACATGAGGTATACAACAGTAAAGTTGATGTGTCGTACAAACAACCTATTTAAGAACATGAGGTATACAACAGTAAAGTTGATGTGTCGTACAAACCACTTGTTTAAGAACATGAGGTATACAACAGTAAAGTTGATGTGTCGTACAAACCACTTGTTTAAGAACATGAGGTATACAACAGTAAAGTTGATGTGTCGTACAAACCACTTGTTTAAGAACATGAGATATACAACAGTAAAGTTGATGTGTCGTTAGGACAACTTATTTAAGAACATGAAGTATACAACAGTAAAGTTGATGTGTCGTACAAACCACTTGTTTAAGAACATGAGGTATACAACAGTAAAGTTGATGTGTCGTACAAACCACTTATTTAAGAACATGAGGTATACAACAGTAAAGTTGATGTGTCGTACAAACCACTTGTTTAAGAACATGAGGTATACAACAGTAAAGTTGATGTGTCGTACAAACCACTTGTTTAAGAACATGAGGTATACAACAGTAAAGTTGATGTGTCGTACAAACAACCTATTTAAGAACATGAGGAATACAACAGTAAAGTTGATGTGTCGTACAAACCACTTGTTTAAGAACATGAGGTATACAACAGTAAAGTTTATGTGTCGTACAAACAACTTGTTTAAGAACATGAGGTATACAACAGTAAAGTTGATGTGTCGTACAAACAACCTATTTAAGAACATGAGGTATACAACAGTAAAGTTGATGTGTCGTACAAACAACCTATTTAAGAACATGAGGTATACAACAGTAAAGTTGATGTGTCGTACAAACCACTTGTTTAAGAACATGAGGTATACAACAGTAAAGTTGATGTGTCGTAAAGACAACTTATTTAAAAACATGAGGTATACAACAGTAAAGTTGATGTGTCGTACAAACCACTTGTTTAAGAACATGAGGTATACAACAGTAAAGTTGATGTGTCGTAAAGACAACTTATTTAAAAACATGAGGTATACAACAGTAAAGTTGATGTGTCGTACAAACAACATATTTAAGAACATGAGGTATACAACAGTAAAGTTGATGTGTCGTACAAACAACCTATTTAAGAACATGAGGTATACAACAGTAAAGTTGATGTGTCGTAAAGACAACTTATTTAAAAACATGAGGTATACAACAGTAAAGTTGATGTGTCGTAAAGACAACTTATTTAAAAACATGAGGTATACAACAGTAAAGTTGATGTGTCATTGAACAACTTGTTAAAGTCTACTTAGAACTACTGAACAAAGGAAAAGCGTGTTGAGAGATTAACTGCCATTCCTATAACGCATGAATAACTTCAAAATTCAGAAGTATACTCTAAAATGTGTTCTGTAACATTGTATGTATCTATGATCGTGATACCCAGCTTACCCTCAGGACCAATTTATGCCGTTCGTTTATATAAAAGTAATAAAACAACTTTGTAAATGCCAAACGACGTAGAGTTTGTCTTGCCGAAAACAGTAGAAACAAAAATGAAGGAATAATAAATATGTTAATGTTAAAAATCAATCAATAGTCTTTAGTGATTTCTGATTCAACATGTAAGTCCTAGTGTTTTAGTTACACTACGCTGACGTGTCCCTAGGTGTGGCCATGTATCTATCATCAATAAGCGAAAAATAACGTTAACCGTAGTAATGTTTAATGTCTTTTATATTAAAATAATCTTTATTATCGTCATCCATTCTCTCATAGTTTCCATTTAGTCTATGTTATATTATGTTGAGGAGTATTTATGTACACAGGTATCACATATGGATAACGCCAGATCTCCGAGTCTACTTGCAATAGGTACTATAGTGCCATCTAGGGGTTTTAATACTAAACTTTTTTTTTTGATTGACGAGAAACCCACTTGAAATAAAACTGCATCTCAGAACAGTTTGAATGAATATTAACACTTTTGCTAATAAAGCAGAAAACAACGTTTCGACCTTGTTAAGTCATCTCAGTTAACTTGAAACGTTGTTTTCTCCTTTATTAGCGAAAGTGTTAATACTCATACAAGCCGTTCAGAAATCCATTACTCATAATGAGTATCCAGGTTTTATAACAAACAGTTTATAAAACAAGCCACATTATATTTACAAGGCTCGAATATTTCGGAGTAACTTTTACATCATCAGAAAAATATTTAAAAGTATATTATAAAGATGACTATTAGTATAATCATAATAACACAATAAGTAGTTTAGTTATTAGGAAAAGTTATAAATGGAACAATGAAACAATGTTCGGTTTATCTAACCATGAGTAGACTCTCTTTAATGTAGAATTCAAGGTTTGTGTGTGATAATACAGAAATTAGTAAATCAGATATTGTGACCTGATGTTTCATAATGTGGTCGAATAGATTAGTGATTGGAATTAAGTCATGGAAGATTGGTTCTATTAGATACGACTAAATGTTCACAGACTAGTTTGTAAGTGGCGTTTCGTTTTGCTAATCTAGGTGACCTTACAATCACTACATAGAACATAAAAGTTTAGCTACGTGATTTCTGTACTAACAAAGGTGTTTAAGGTAAAGGCTAGGCCTGTATATCACTTTGAGGGTGAAATCTTTCTGTTAGAGAGTTGTTTTCAGTTGGTGGAGATTGTGGAACTATAAGAGAGTTGTTTTCAGTTGGTGGAGATTGTGGAACTATAAGAGAGTTGTTTTCAGTTGGTGGAGATTGTGGAACTATAAGAGAGTTGTTTTCAGTTGGTGGAGATTGTGAACCTATAAGAGAGTTGTTTTCAGTTGGTGGAGATTGTGAACCTATAAGAGAGTTGATTTTAGTTGGTAGGGATTGTGAAAGGGAGATAATGGGGAGACATTTGGGGACCACGTGTAAATTGGCTGTCGGTTAGAATTTGTTGTTCAGGAAATTCCGTGTAATCTTCATTATAAAATTAGTAAGACAGACATTATTTATCATATGTTCATGTACAAGGACAGTTTCTTTATGTAAAATAAGATAATTAGAACAAGTATTAAAAACTCTGTTTAAGAATGATATACACAGATTATGATTGGAGAAGTTGTGGATAAAACGTGGTGTATAAGCCAATAATTTATTTCATGATAAACAGATGTTAAAAATGTTCACCTTCTTTGATAATCCTGATGTCTAGGAATGGTAAAGGATCTTCTTCCTCGAGTTCATATGTGAAGTTGACATTGGAATACTTGGTCGTATTCCTTCCTTCATCAAATGTGCATCTTGACTTTCATAAACATCGACAATGATGTTGCCTTCTATCTTGAACAAATTGGCTGTAAATCACATGCAATATGAGACAAAACCAAATACATTGTGAACTTCTCACCAGATCAAATGCTCACAACACCACACATATTTTAGGTAGGTCTATAGAGACTCTATCTCTCTCTAAAATGTAACCAAAAGACTACAGAGACTCTATCTTTTTCTAAAATTAGACCACAAACCTATGAAGAGTATATTTCTTACTAAAATGTATCGCAAATCAATAGAGACTATCTCTCTTTCAAATGTAGCCACAAACCTTAAAGAGTCTATTTCTTTATAAAATATTACTACAACCTTAGAGATAGCCTATCTCTCTCTAAAATATGACCAAAAACCTGCAGAGACCTATCTTTTTCTAAAATTTGACCAAAAACATATAAAGAGTCTATTTCTTTTTAACTGTGATCACAAACCTATAAAGAGCCTAAACCTTTCTACACATCACCACAAACCTATAAACAGTCCACACCTCTGTAAAATTTGACTACAAACATGCAAAGACTCTATCTTTTTGTAGAATGACTTTGTCATTTTCTAAAACGTGACAAAAACCCACAAAGACACAATCTCTCTCTAAAATGTAGCCAGTATCTTACAGAGACAATATCTTTCACTAAAATATCACAACAAACTTATAGAGAGTCTATATCTCTGTAAAACGTGCCACATACTTACAGAGACTCTATCATTTTCTAAAATTTGACCACAAACCTAGAGAGAGTCTATTTCTCTCTGAAATGTAGCCTCAAACATATAAGGACTATATCTCTCTCTAAAATGTAGCCAAAAACGTATAAAGACACTATATCTTTCTAAAATATTATCACAAATCTATAGAGAGTATATATCTCTTTACATGTAAAACTAACCTTAGAGATTCTATATTTTTTTCTAAAATGTGACCACAAATTTATAGAGACTCTATTCCTCTCTAAGATGTAAACCCAAAACCTACAGAGACTCTATATCTCTAAAATGGAGCCACAAACCTATAAAGAGTCTATCTTTTCCTAAAATGTGACCACACACCCAAAAAAATCTTTCTCTTTCTAAAATAAGACCGCAAAGCTATAAAGAGTGTACATCTTTCTAAAATGTAACCATAAATCTAAAAACAGTCTATATCTCTCTAAAATATTATTATAAACCTATAGAGAGTCTATGTCTCTCTAAAATATGAACATAAACATTCAGAAGCTCTATCGTTTTGTAAAATCAGTACACAAACCTTTAGAAACTCTATCTCTCTCTAAAATAAAACCACAAATCTATAAAGAGTGCATCTATTTTTAAAATATTACCACAAACCTACAGAGACTATATCTCCTTCTAAAAAGTGGCCACATACATTTAAAGAGTCTATATCCGCTAGTACATTGGTAAGTCTACGGATTTACAACGCTAAAACCAGGGTTTCAATACCCCTCGGTGGGCTCAGCAGATAGCCCCATGTAGCTTTTCTAAAAGGAAAACAAACACAAAAAGTACACACTTTCTAAAATATTACCAGAAACTTATAAAGAGTCTATTGTTTCTAAAATGTGCCCGCAAACTTATAGAGAATATATTTCACTGTAAAATGTCACTACAATCCCATTATGATTCTATCTCTTTCTAAAATATAACCACAAACGTAAAGAGAATTTATATCTTTGGCGACCACAAACATATAAGGGCTTATTTCTCTCTAAAACGTAGCCTCAACGTTATGGAGAGTCTATATGTCTCTAAATTGTGACTACAAAATTATAGAGACTCTTTCTCTCTTTAAAATATCGCAATTAACTTGGAGAAACTATCTTTAATATGTAGTCACAACCCGATTGAAACTATAGCTCCCTCTACAATGTTACTATAAACTTACAGAAACTCTATCTTTTTCTAAAATTTCACCAAAATCCTAGAGAGAGTCTATTTCTTTCTAAAATGCTACCCCAAACCTATTAAGGGTTTATCTCTTTAAAATATTTCCACAAACTTGTGGAGAGTATATTTTTCTCTAAAATGTGTAGCCCAAGAGTTGGCGGTAGGTGGTGATGACAAGGTGCTTTCTCTCTAGTCCTACACTGCTAAATTAGGAACGGCTAGCACAGACAGCCCTCGAGTAGCTTTGTGCGAAATTCAAAAACAAACAAACAAATACTAAAATGTGACCAAAACCCCTTAAAGACTCTCTCTCTTTCTAAAATAATACTACAAACCTATACAGACTATATCTCTTTAAAATATGGCCACAAACCTTTTAAGAGCCAATCTCTTTTAAAAATATTACCCAACCATATCGAGAGTATACATTGCTGGCCAAAATCTTAAGGCCAATGAACATAAAAAAAATATGCATTTTGCGTTGTTAGAATCGACCACTTATTTGAGTAGAGCTTCGAAAGATGAAAATAAGAAAAGAGAAAATATAAATAAAAAAACGTTTTGGCATTTAATAGGGAAAATGTGAATACTGTGAAATTAGCCTAAATATTAGCTGGTCGAAAGTTTAAGACCATACTGAAACGAAGCGTTAGTCGGTAAACACGTAACAAAATTTAGTCATTTGTGTTTAAGCATTAGCGTTGTCGACATCTCCCACTGACATCTCCTGTGTTACATTGTGTAAAAACATGGCAAAGGCTAAAAATTTGACAGAATTTGAACGTGGCAGAATTATCGAGCTGCAAAAGTCAGGTCTCTCTCAACGTACCATCGCTAGTGAGATTGAGCAGAGTAAAACTGCTGTTGTAAATTCTTAAAAAAACCCTGAGGGATATGGAACGAGAATTTCAAGTGGTCGGCCAAAGAAAATTTCACCGGTGTTGAGCAGAAGGATTCAACAAGCTGTCCAGCAAGACATCAGCCAACCGTTAAACCAGATTAAGGCCTTTACAGATGCAGAATGCAGCTCAAGAACAATAAGACAGCATCTACGAGAGAAAGACTTTAAAACCATAAATGCCTCAAAAAGCCACGCCTCCTTCCACATAACGAAACAGCTCAGTTAAACTTTGATGAGAAGCATCAAAAATGGGACGTAGAAAAGTGGACGAAAGTTTTGTTAAAAATGTAACCTGGATGGTCCAGATGGCTTCCTACGTTACTGGTACATTAAGGATATCGCACCAGAGACACTTTCTACTCGACACAGTGGAGGAGGTTCCATTATGATCTGGTGTGCTTTCTCCGTCCATGAAACAATGGAGCTTTAGGTTATACAGGGGCATCAAACAGCAGTTGACTACATTGGTATGTTGGAGAGAGCATCCTTATTGACTGAAGGTCCTCGCTTGTGTGGAAATGTTTGGGGGTGTATGGCAAGAGAAGTCTGTAGTGATGGACATCAATTCCAAACAGTGCATGATCTTCGTGAAGCCATCTTCACCACTTGGAATAGCATTCCAGCCAGCCTTCTGTAAACGCTCATATCGGCTATGCCAAAGCGGATGTCTGAAGTTGTTCGCAATGACGGCCGTGCAACTTACTACTGAGACCTCTTGTTGGGCATTTCCTACCCTGTTTAGGACTTCGTTTTGGTATGGTCTTAGACTTTGATCAGCAGAAAAATGGAAACCAGATTCAAAGAACATAAAAAAGTCTCCTTTACACGTTTTCGAACACTGCAAATCAAATAAATGCAACATAACCATAGAAAACGTTTAGATAATAAAGAGACAAACATAAACAAAAGCAAAATTAAAGAAGCCTTAGTTATACAACAACTCAAGTCCAAAATAAACCAATATAAAGGAACCCTTTTACAGCTATATTAATAAATATTATCAAACATCTAAGCAAGCCCTCTACATTCCTACACTCAGTTACACAACCCCCTTAAAAATTTTTCTCAACCCAAACCAGCCATTTTCACTGATATATTTCTTTATAAAATATTGCTACAAACTTGTAGAGAGCCTGTATATCTCTCGAACGTGGCAAAAAGTATAAAGACTACTTTTTTCTAAAATGTTATCACAAACCTATAAAGGGTTAATCTCTCTAAAACGTGACCACAAGCCTACAGAAACTCCATCGTTTTGTAAAATGTAGCTACAAGCAGATCAAAAGTTTATCTCTTTCTGTAATATCACCACAAACTTATAGAGAGTTTATTTCTCTCTAAATGTAACCTAACCACAAATCTGTAGAGACTCAAATGTTTTTCTAAAATGGGATCACAATCCTAAAAAGAGTCTATTTCATTCTAAAATACAACCACAAACTTATATATAATATATATATAAATATATAATCTATTTCTCTGTAAAATGTAGCCCCAAACCTATAGAGACTATATATCTCTTTAAAATGTAGCTACAAACCTATGAAAAATCTATTTCTTCATAAAATGTTACAGCAAATTGAAAGAGAGTATATTTCTCTCTAAAATGTGACATAAAACAACTGAGACTCTATCTTTCAAAATATGACCATCAATTTTCAGAGACTCTTTTTCTAAAACGTAACAGCAAACCTACAAAGCCTCTATTTTTTCTAAAATGTTACCACAAACCTATAAAGAGTTTACCATTTTCTAAATTATTACCACAAACTTGAAGAGAGTATATGTCCCTCTAAAACCTGAGTACAGTCCTGCAAAGATTCTATCTCTCTCTAAAATGTAGCCATAAACCTATAAAAACTCTATCTCTTTCTAAAAATTACCACAAACTTGTAGAGAGTATATTACTCTCTAAAATGTGACCACAAATCTGCAAAGCCTCTACCTCTTTTAAAATATAAGCACAAACGTAGAAAGACTCTATATTTTTCTGAAATATGAATACAAAGGATAAAAAGTATATTTCTTTATAAATTATTACCATAAACCTAGAGAGAGTCCATATCTCTCTAAAATGTGACCATAAACCTTCAGAGGCTATATCTTTTTCTAAAATGTGAACAAAAGCATATAAGGTGACTATACCTTTCTAAGATATTACAATAAACGTATTGAGAGTTTATATATCTCTAAAGTGTGACCAAAAACCTGTATAAAGTCTATTTCTCTTTATAATGTTGCCACAAAGATATAGAGACTATTTCTCTCTTTAAAATGTGGCTATAATCTTATAGAAACGCTATCTCTTTAAAATGTAACCACTATCCTATGAAAACTATAGCTTCCTCTAAAATGTGGCCATAATTTTACAGAGATTCAATGCCTATCTAAATTGTGACCATAAATTAATGTACTCTATCTCTCTGCTTAAAATGTTCCATGTTTCTGTCCTGGTCTTCTCTCTATTACTCCACTAAAATCGTTTTTATGACACGTCTAACTCCTGATTCTAAATAATGACAAATGGTAATTGTTCTACATATTTAACTAAGAAATCATTAGGTATCTTTTTATAAATTGTTTCTAGATGGTTCACAGAGTCCTTATCCAGCAGTTTCAGATGCGTGATTGACTGCACTATTCATAACACTGACTGTTCCACTTTGCTTACAATTCCTCTGATCATTACAGAGTGCAGTTTGCTCGCCGGTATACACTTTAAGCGAACAACTGTACAAACAGGGTACAATTTGTTAATATTTCAAGGAGGTAAGATACCCAAAAAAAACTATTAGTTGCCGTTACATATCTGTAGCCCCACACTAGCACAATTATATGTCTTCTGATTTACAACGCTGAAAACCGAGTTTCGATACCCGTGATAGACACAGCATAGACAGCCCATTGTGTAGCTTTCTGTTTAATTTAAAACATCTGTACCAGCCAATTTAAGCAGCGATACGGTCAATAAGTCACAAATCTATAGATAATCAATTACTAAAACATATACACAATAAAACATATGTGTATATATTGTTTCACACAGTAAAATTAATTTTACAACAGGTATTTATGCGATACAACAATAAAATACACTTAGAAACCACTCGTAACAAATATTTGATTTCTAACTCGGTGTAAGCTCACACCAAAAACACTAATAAAAATAAAGATCCATATTTCTTTATATGGAGTGTAATATTTATATCGGAAAATAAATTCTTGACACCTTAACTTTTACAGTAAAGGATTGAATTTAAAATATTCTACTTTTATTGCCCCCAGTGACACAGTGGTATGTCTGCGGACTTACACACTGAAAACCGGGTTTCGATACCCGTCGTGGGCAGAGCACCGATAGCCCATTGTGTAGCTTTGTGCTTAATTCTAAACAAACAAACAAACAAAACTAGTCTTATTTTATCAATGTATATAAATTAATATGCACTTGCAATCCGAACTAGTGTAAGAACAAAATTGAAAATGAGCCTGGTAATCAATATATACGATTAAATATACTTTTCCTACGTTTCTATATAAAAGATAGAATTATTTGTTTCGTCGACTCGGTTTTCATACTGTTAAAAATATATTTAGTCGTACGTAATCAGAGCGATGCTTTGGTACTTTGCAAATTAAGTTGAATTTCTCGTTACGTGTTGCCATCTACTGGCCAACGTTATAATCATATATCTGACAAAGGCTAATTTTTAAAGTAAATTTCAGAGTATTTATTAAATAATTTAATTAAAATGAGGGTTTTATTATTGTAATTCATTACGTAACAAACTTCAGATTAATAAATTATATACTTTATGATTTGCTAACATTTTTTTTTAAATATGATCAATCCTACTTCAGCACTTTTGGAACGTTTTACATTTTCTCATAGTTTACCATGACATTGTATACGACATATTTAAATTGTTTTATATATCTTTCTTGTTTTTTTCTGTAATTACAAAAATGATTTTAAAATGTTCGCACTACTTTTTTTTATATTAAATTAGTGAAATTGCATAATGATTCACAGAGGGAGCTGTTGCATGAATATAGAAAATTTAAAGAACTTTTTTTTTTCAATATAACGTGCTGTAATATTAGGAATGAAGGTATAAAAACAGTTACATTCTTAGTTAACCTGTTCAGCACTTAAAATAACAGACGAACAAGGAAACTAGTTTATTGATCCTGCAGTGAATAATGAACATCAAAGTGAAAAATGGGAACTAACACATTAAGCCCAATGTTGTTAAGTGTATAATAGGTTTTTTTATAGGCGATTTTTGTAAAAAAAAAACGTCTTTGTAAGATCATCAAACAACATTTAATAAGTTTGGTAATACTATCACAGTCATTTGATTATGTTTTTAAATTTTAATGAGCTTGCATACCAATTTGTACATATTTAGCTATTTAATATTATGTCAAACTAATTAATTTGTTTCCTTTCCTAAATATGTGTAGAGTTTTTTTTCTGTAATCAAATTTGTTGTCGTGTATCTTACATATCTGATAAAAAACAAGACTGTTACTGTAAAATGCTCTATGTTATCAAAAACAGCCGTACAATCAGCTTGTACAATATAGTAAATTATTTTATCTTGCACTGTCTGTAACCGCCATGGCTCGAAGAAGACAAAAGCGAGAAACTTTAAATATCGCACCTATATTAAGTGGACCCTGAGGGTGTGCACCTGGACATTATTACTTATCTTGTCACATGCTTGTTCGCATATTTGTTTGAGAAAAATATATAGAAAAAATTTGTACGTGTGTGAGTATATGTGCATCTTTTTAACAAGGCATGTTAGCGATAAAATACACAGAAAAGAAGTAGTTACTTATATTACAAATAGAAAGTTCAGACACAGATCAACGTGTAGGCACGCACGTGCAAGTCAATGTATCTGTGCCCGCCATAGCTCTAGAAAACAACAAATATTTTTATATGTTTTGCAGTTTGTACACTTAATTTTATTCTTTCAGCACGTAGATTCTAAACAACAATATTACCTTATACTTTTATTGCTAAGGAACATAATGTAAAATCCATTGTTGACATGTATTATTACCAAAACGTTCTCGCTTTTCTGTACAAGTTGTAATGTAAGAAACCACTTCTTTAATTGTAATATTGTTATTATAGAGCATGTCTATATGTCGGGCTGTTATTTCTTTGGTAAAACAATCAATACTGTCTGACCTGATGCAACAGTAAATCAAATTGTAATAGATTCTGATAAGAAATTTGTGATGTCGAATACAAATATGAAATATTTAACGCAATGATAATAATTATTTGACAATAAATAACTCTTAATTTAGTGTACTTTTACGACTTTTATGTTACTGGGAAATAAAAATGATTAAAATATGTTTGACTGCTCTTCTATCCCACGATAGGTTCAGAATACACATAGTCATCTATTATATACGTACCTAATATCCTGAGCGAAGCTAGGTGCTTTCGTTCTTATATACACACATATATATATCAGCTGACATGGACACAGTGTATAAACTGGGTGTGTACAGCACATGCACCTGTATCGATGTATATTTATAATGTATTACCTGATGTTTGTATGTGAAGTGTAAATATATAATAATAAAATGGCGTGTCTCTCTCTGTGTGTGATTGTTATAGCTCCAAGACGAAAAGGTCCAGAAACTTTAAATATTGCTCTTATATTAAATGAACCCTGAGAGTTTGCACGTGGGTATTATTACTTATCTACGTACACACGAGCATGCGCGTATGCATCTCTTTAATGATGCAAGTTAGTTAAAACCATATAGAAAAAATGGTTTCTTATATTACAAATATAAACAACAAACACACGAATGTAGAAACCTGAAATTTCGCATCCATACTAAGTGGTCACTAAATATTTGTATTTGGGTAATAAAATATTCGCTTGTGTACACATATATTCATGCACCTCGTTTTTAATGAGCCAAGCTGAGAGAAACCACATAGAAAAAACATAGTGATTATATATTACAACAACCAATGCATGTATATATATATATATAAATATAAGTCAGTGCATCTTAGTAACAATACATTCCGACAGTGTCCTTTATATTATGTTTCTTATTAACAAAAGGATATAGGAGAGGGATGGCCAAACTGCGGCTCTTTGACATATAACGTGCGGCTCGTGGAAATATGTTGGATGAGCTCCTTTTTGTATGACGATTAACATAAAAGGTAAATAAAAAATATCAAGCTTTATAATTATGTACCGGTTATAAACTGAGAATCCACTGTAGTAAAACGTAACTTTAATGATCGTGGTGAATAAATATAGTGAAGAATTTAAATCCTAATTTTAATGTTAGAGTTGAATCAGGGATTAAAGAAATTTCGGATCAGCAAGGATTACAGAGCAACTGTGCTAGAGAATCAGTAATCACACAATCCGGTGTTGACAGTGTTAGTTTTAGTGGGCGTGGCTTTCGATCGCGTGATTGTGGCGTGTGTGGTTGTGTTGCGGCCAGTGAAATAGGCGGAGTGATAGTGTGACAGTTGGCACTGTAGAGTTTGTTTGTGTTGCGCGTGTTGGAGCTTATTGTTTCTTTTCACTTTAATTTCTTAGAAGTGTCTGTAAAATTTTTTGAAGGAAGATGGCGTCATCATATTGTAAGAAGCGAAAGTATGAAGATAAAAACAGAAATTCTAAACCAGAGTAGAAGGAAGATTTGTATTCACTGTTAAAGGAGGTAAACCTTTGTGTCTTATCTACAATTTGTTACTCAGTCATTACATAGCCAGCATCTTGAAACGCCACTATGAAACAAATTACAAAATCGTATCGTCTGATTATTCACCTAAATCATAATTACACAGAAACAAGTTAACTGTGTTAAAATCATCAATAAATAGCCAGCAGACACTGTTTACAATGTTCAGTAAGGAAGTTGATACAACGACTGAAGCTAGTTCTGTTATATCATGGAATATTGCTCGTACTAAACGCCCATATTATCATGGTGAATTTGTTAACAAGAATACAGCTGAAGTTGCTGCAGTGTCACATCCAAATGACACAAAACTTCAGTAATTAACAGCACAACCAGTAGCTTCACGCCACACTACAGAGAGACGTATCTCCCAGATCAATAATGAAGTCGTACGCAAAATGTAAAATGATTCAAAGAATTCTCTTGCATTCAGCTTAGCCCTTAACGAATCTACAGACATACAAGACAATTAACGACTAGCGGTATTTATTCGTTATGTTTCCTCTGATGTAACTGTGAAAGAAGAGACTTACTGGCAATTAAAAAACAAATCGTGGTGTTGATATTAAATATGCGTTTGACAGCCTTAACAAATACTGATATTCCACTGGGTAAACTCGTCAGTGTTGCAACAGATGGAACACCTGCAATGGTGGGGATAAATGCAGGATTAATTGCACTTATGAAAAGTGATCCCAGCTTTCCAGAGTTTCTCCCTGTTCATTGCATTATACATCGTGAACACCTGGCAGCCAGATACTTCAAGTATGAAGATGTTATAAAACTTGTTTGTAAAATTGTCAATTCCGTACACTTAAATGGGAAGATCCACCGAGAGTTCAAAAATGTTATTGAAGAACTGGAACTTGAAGATAAACTCAGTGATGTCTCTTTCTACCGTATTGTGAGATGGATCTCAACCAGTAATGTCTTAAATAGGTTTGTGGATTTGTTGGAGCCTATTATTACTTTTATTGAAGAAAATAAAAGGTTCTATTTTCAACTATAAAATGATGAAAGATCTGATGTTCCTTAGTGATATCATTTACAAACTCTCACCACCAGTGGAAGGATAAGATTCCTTCTTATCTTACTCAGGAAATTTTCAACTCTCAGAATAAAATAATACTTTTTAAAGAGACATATTGTGAAGAAACATCAGTTACTTTCCAAATATCAAAAGGAGAATAAATACATTCCATGATATTCAAATAGAAGACCACAAACTGGAAGAATACAAAGATAAATATCGAGGACTGCTTGATAATTTCATAGACAGGTTTTGAGGACTTACAGAAGTTGAAGCCTTGCTTCTCCTTTCTTGTACCTTCATTCATAGTTGATGTGATTAATGATGGTTATCCAATTCTCAAACTAGTTACAGAATCATCTGTTGTGAAAATGGAACTAATAGAACTACTGGAGGACCTGGTTCTAAAGATGACCCATAAATACCATTCTACAACTGAATTCTGGAAGTAATTTCTAGAAATAAAATATCCTAACTCAAGAAAACCAGTGTGCGACTCATCTCAATTTTCAGCACAACATACAGCTGTAAATCACTGTACTCTGTAATGTAGTTTGTGAAGTCAAAGTATCGTGTAATCCTTACAAATCGACATCTGACGGAGCTAATTCGTACAGCCTTGACAACATATCACCCGGAATTTCAACCACTCGCAACCAAGATGGAAATTCGCACGACCTCTACTAGGAGTAAATAGCCTTATAATTATATCAATGTCTGTTTGTGTGAGAAAAATATTATGACAAGACTAAAATTTTGTAAGGTGGTATCTGGTTAAAATAACTCTAATTTTATTGTTTTACATATTTTTCTCCATGATTTGAACAGATATTTACTAAGACAAATAAATATGATTAAAAATATCTGTTTTTACCACTTTTATTTTTATTTTTGGTTGTTTAATGTTAATGAAGTACAAATTCGCACATTTTTCTAAGATGTTTCCGTAGTTTATTACTGCATTAAATACGCTCAGTATAGTTAAAACAGTAATCAGCCAGGATTCTAAAAACATTTGGTATACATATGTCTACTCTGTAATTATTGAAACTAATATAAATTAACACTTGAAAACTACATACATGAATAAATATCATTACGTGCATGTAACAATAAAAACACGTGTGTTATATTTGTTATGTGTTGCGACTCTCAAACATTTAAGTTTATTATATGTGGCTCTTACGTTAAGCAAGTTTGGTCACTCCTGATGTAGGTTATACTTTTATGTTAAAATGGGCTGAAAACACACACTGGCATTGTCATCTAGAAAATATGAACCTAACAAACCAGGTACTTTCGTTTATATATAACACATTAAGTGACATGTGTAAGGTGCATCATGAACTGGTACTTATATACAGGTGCATAACACATTAAGTGACATGTGTAAGGTGCATCATGAACTGGTACTTATATATAGGTGCATAATACATTAAGTGACATGTGTAAGGTGTATCATGAACTGGTACTTATATATAGGTGCATAATACATTAAGTGACATGTGTAAGGTGCATCATGAACTGGTACTTATATATAGGTGCATAATACATTAAGTGACATGTGTAAGGTGCATCATGAACTGGTACTTATATATAGGTGCATAACACATTAAGTGACATGTGTAAGGTGTATCATGAACTGGTACTTATATATAGGTGCATGATACATTAAGTGACATGTGTAAGGTGCATCATGAACTGGTACTTATATACAGGTGCATAACACATTAAGTGACATGTGTAAGGTGCATCATGAACTGGTACTTATATATAGGTGCATAATACATTAAGTGACATGTGTAAGGTGTATCATGAACTGGTACTTATATATAGGTGCATAATACATTAAGTGACATGTGTAAGGTGCATCATGAACTGGTACTTATATATAGGTGCATAATACATTAAGTGACATGTGTAAGGTGCATCATGAACTGGTACTTATATATAGGTGCATAATACATTAAGTGACATGTGTAAGGTGCATCATGAACTGGTACTTATATATAGGTGCATGATACATTAAGTGACATGTGTAAGGTGCATCATGAACTGGTACTCATATATAGGTGCATAATACATTAAGTGACATGTGTAAGGTGTATCATGAACTGGTACTTATATATAGGTGCATAACACATTAAGTGACATGTGTAAGGTGCATCATGAACTGGTACTTATATATAGGTGCATAATACATTAAGTGACATGTGTAAGGTGCATCATGAACTGGTACTTATATATAGGTGCATAACACATTAAGTGACATGTGTAAGGTGTATCATGAACTGGTACTTATATATAGGTGCATAACACATTAAGTGACATGTGTAAGGTGTATCATGAACTGGTACTTATATATAGGTGCATAATACATTAAGTGACATGTGTAAGGTGCATCATGAACTGGTTCTTATATATAGGTGCAATATGCTTATAGACGTGTATTTCATCCACTGGTACGTATAGAATACATAAAGTAATGTGTGTATAAATATATAATACATTACCAAATGTATATAGATGTATGTACATGTATGTATAGAGTGAATGAAACCTCTGTGTGTAATTTTGTAATGTATTAATTGGTGAGTTTAGGCTTTATGAGCTGCTGTGTACATAAATATATAGTGTTAATGTTTAACATGTTAAGTGATGCATATAGTGTACATAATGCGGTGTGTATGTAAATATTGCTACGTATTATAATGTATCCCGGACGATTCTCCGACTTATTATGTTATGTATTACAATTTCAAATAGCAGGAAATTTTAATTTTAATTTGAAATTACCTGAATGTCAATATGTATCAAATTTATAATATTTCCCATTATGATTAATAAACACGGTTTTCTTTCTTAACACAAATATATTTCAATATATAAACAACAATACACTTGATTAATAAAGTTTTCTTTCTTAACACGATATATATTTCAATATACAAACAACAATACACTTGATTAATAAAGTTTTCTTTCTTAACACGATATATATTTTAATATACAAACAACAATACACTTGATTAATAAAGTTTTCTTTCTTAACACGATATATATTTCAATATACAAACAACAATACACTTGATTAATAAAGTTTTCTTTCTTAACACGATATATATTTTAATACATAAACAACAATACACTTGATTAATAAAGTTTTCTTTCTTAACACGATATATATTTCAATATACAAACAACAATACACTTGATTAATAAAGTTTTCTTTCTTAACACGATATATATTTTAATACATAAACAACAATACACTTGATTAATAAAGTTTTCTTTCTTAACACGATATATATTTTAATATACAAACAACAATACACTTGATTAATAAAGTTTTCTTTCTTAACACGATATATATTTCAATATACAAACAACAATACACTTGATTAATAAAGTTTTCTTTCTTAACACGATATATATTTTAATATACAAACAACAATACACTTGATTAATAAAGTTTTCTTTCTTAACACAATATATATTTTAATATACAAACAACAATACACTTGATTAATAAAGTTTTCTTTCTTAACACAATATATATTTTAATACATAAACAACAATACACTTGATTAATAAAGTTTTCTTTCTTAACACGATATATATTTTAATACATAAACAACAATACACTTGATTAATAAAGTTTTCTTTCTTAACACGATATATATTTTAATACATAAACAACAATACACTTGATTAATAAAGTTTTCTTTCTTAACACGATATATATTTCAATATACAAACAACAATACACTTGATTAATAAAGTTTTCTTTCTTAACACGATATATATTTTAATACATAAACAACAATACACTTGATTAATAAAGTTTTCTTTCTTAACACGATATATATTTTAATATACAAACAACAATACACTTGATTAATAAAGTTTTCTTTCTTAACACGATATATATTTCAATATACAAACAACAATACACTTGATTAATAAAGTTTTCTTTCTTAACACAATATATATTTCAATATACAAACAACAATACACTTGATTAATAAAGTTTTCTTTCTTAACACAATATATATTTTAATATACAAACAACAATACACTTGATTAATAAAGTTTTCTTTCTTAACACAATATATATTTTAATATACAAACAACAATACACTTGATTAATAAAGTTTTCTTTCTTAACACAATATATATTTTAATACATAAACAACAATACACTTGATTAATAAAGTTTTCTTTCTTAACACAATATATATTTTAATACATAAACAACAATACACTTGATTAATAAAGTTTTCTTTCTTAACACAATATATATTTTAATACATAAACAACAATACACTTGATTAATAAAGTTTTCTTTCTTAACACAATATATATTTTAATATACAAACAACAATACACTTGATTAATAAAGTTTTCTTTCTTAACACAATATATATTTTAATACATAAACAACAATACACTTGATTAATAAAGTTTTCTTTCTTAACACAATATATATTTTAATACATAAACAACAATACACTTGATTAATAAAGTTTTCTTTCTTAACACAATATATATTTTAATACATAAACAACAATACACTTGATTAATAAAGTTTTCTTTCTTAACACAATATATATTTTAATACATAAACAACAATACACTTGATTGATAAAGTTTTCTTTCTAAACACAATATATATTTTAATATACAAACAACAATACGCTTTATAATAATGGATATTACAAAAAATTATTTATTTTCAAAAGCTTTTCAAACTTACAAACAATATTGAGTCTTATATCTGGCTTAAATATAACAGATATACTGTTATGTACTTTATAATAATAGTTATTACAAATAATGATTTATTTTCAAAACTTTTACACACTTCCAAACAATACTGAGTCTTACATCTGGTTTAGAACTGAATATTTTATCAACGATTCACGGAAAGTGAATTAATTTTAATTTATATACAAAAGAATTACAAACTTAAAAACTTTATTAATTATTAATATCTGAACACAGAGATACACTTCACTTGATAGCTTAACACAGAGATAACTTCACTTGATAGCTTAACACAGAGATACACTTCACTTGACCGCTTAACACAGAGATACACTTCACTTGATAGCTTAACACAGAGATACACTTCACTTGATAGCTTAATACAGAGATACACTTCACTTGACAGCTTAATACAGAGATACACTTCACTTAATAGCTTAATACAGAAATACACTTCACTTGATAGCTTAATACAGAGATACACTTCACATGCTAGCTAATTCTATTCTTCACACGTAAGTTTTTTCCTAACAACAATATCTAATGTCCTCGTAGAAATACTAAAGTCCGAAATTACTTCACTGAAATATGTAATGTTCGAAACCTATAAACTTTTCTGGTACAAAGTCTGTGGTTTTACAATTAATAAGCGTTTATCACAATTATAGCTTCCGAGGCTTAAAGTATACTGACTGCAACTGACCAATTTTTTTTTACTGTCTCTTGACACGTTCTAGAATACTCAGTTGCCCCAACAATATTTCAAGATATGCCAGTGCTGTCGTAAAACATGTATTGTTGATTCTTACTCTCAAGAATCTTCTACAAATGTAGAGAACAGTGGGGAATTGTGCAATACACATTTAACAGTATACGTTACATGCATAAAACTGAAGCACACATATATTAATATTAATATAAATGTATAACAGTAAATCTGTTTTAATGTTTAACATATTAACTGGTGTACATGAACTAGTCTTGTCTCATCTCACGTTATTAGTAAATTATTTCGAACTCTTGCTGTTACAGGTTCAAGTAAGTGTTACATGAACAACTCTCTCTCTCTTCTGGTGTGCAAACCACTTACATCATCAGTCAGGTTTCGTTGAGTAAACCACTCTATATGGTGAAGTTAAGTGTATAATATATCAACTGGTATGTATTTAAGTATCAACTATGTTGACTGGTGTCTTTAGATTACATGAAGAGTTGTATATTAAGTACATGAACCTGCATGTATGTAAATATATATTATATGAACTATTGAATATACAGTACCTGGAAGTCCTTATGTTTAATGTGTTCATCTCTTTGGAAATTATACGATATCCTCATGTGGTTTTATGTTTGGAAGTTATTTAAAATTCAAGATATATTTATGAAAGTTAGTAAGATTACATCTATTTCCATAGACAACCGATTATTACAATAATAAAACACCAACTGAGTTATGGGTTTACTAAAGTTGGTAATGATAAATGATCAGTTTTCAGAATTCTCCTGACGTCTTAGCTGACTGTAAACACTATGGTGCCACCAAGTCTCCCACACTTCACTAGTCACTGAATGAGTAAGATTAGCTGTAATAAACGTACATGTGCTACACATCCGGACTACTGGTGTGTCTTCAGTGGTTTCAGCATCTCTGGGTCACAGCACGTGACGTCTAGCTGACACTTAACAGCCAGCCTGGAAGTAGTTCACGTACGATAAACCTTCTCCAAGCGATACTCTGGGCGTAGGTCGGAGCTCAGCCCAGAAATGACGTCTTTTCTTAACCATACTTCACATGAAGAATATTTAACTAGGTTTCTACTAATTAAAAATGTTTGAACATTCTATTAATTAAATGCGTCTGATAAAGGTAGGTTAAGCTTTTAATTGTTATCAAACCCTTATTTGACTGTATGAAAAATCATGTTAAGTTACCAAAGTATCATTATATGAATGATATACAATGTGTTGTAACAAAGTATTATTATATGAATGATATACAATGTGTTGTAACAAAGTATCATTATATGAATGATATACAATGTGTTGTAACAAAGTATTATTATATGAATGATATACAATGTGTTGTAACAAAGTATCATTATATGAATGATATACAATGTGTTGTAACAAAGTATTATTATATGAATGATATACAATGTGTTGTAACAAAGTATCATTATATGAATGATATACAATGTGTTGTAACAAAGTATTATTATATGAATGATATACAATGTGTTGTAACAAAGTATTATTATATGAATGATATACAATGAGTTGTAACAAAGTATTATTATATGAATGATATACAATATGTTGTAACAAAGTATTATTATATGAATGATATACAATGAGTTGTAACAAAGTATTATTATATGAATAATACACAATGAGTTGTATATAAGTATATTTGTACTAACGATACAAAATAGGTAGTATAAAATAAATATTGTACTAATAATACAAAATATGTTGTGTAAAATAAATATTGTATTAACGATATATAATATGTAATATAATAATATTATTTTACCATCTTTAGCGTAATATGAAAACAATATTGCAACAATGACATACAACACCCGTAAAACTTCAGTCGTATTTTACCTGTGGTTTGCTTTAAATGACCAATTGGCATCTTTATGGCATTTACATGTATTAATAATCAGTGTGTAGACTTTATATTGAGATACTCAGAGCATCTTAAGTTCTAACTGTACAAGTTTTTCGAACATTGTGAAGTGTATCTTGTACGTTACTTCCGAACTGACTCGTGTATATTGACCAAAGTATAATATTGCCATACGAAACGTTAGGCCTAGTTCTCCAAAATTAGGATATATGCACAATCAGGCTTAATTTTAATACCAATTTAAAGAGATGAAATATTACAATAGACTTGTATTGAACAGATATCACGTGTTGTCTTGTTTGATAATTTTCTACAACTAGTAAACCACACAAAATTAGTTGACTGAATCGAAGGATATAATGGTGAATAAACTGAATTGATCGTACAGAGAGTTAACCATGACAACGGCAAAAGACTCGTGCTAATGGTTGATGAACGTTTCACGAGAAACAAAAACTTAGCATGTCGTTACTGTCGAATCATTCTCTCATCATATGACTTCAATTATTTATAGTACTTTAGGGTACTTTTACATATAAGACTCGTTGTTCATTCAACAGTTTAGGTTTCAACGATCTAGTTTTTAAATATTTTAAAGAAACTCAGAAACAGATTAATTCATATTAGCAGGAATAAATATATATTTTGTAATTAGAATTTAATATAATATTTAAAATTGGGCAGAATTATAAGAAATATTCCTTAAAGTGAACCAACAGTGAAAATTAGAGTTTCAAACATTTTAAAACCAATTTCGTGATGCAAAAAAGCAAGCTTGACTACTGTGAATAAGAGACGAAAAATGGACATTGCCCTGAAAAGGACCTAACATACAAACAGTTAGGGAAAATACGTTCAGGAAGGAGGAAGAGGTCAAAGTGAACCTGACCCTCCAGGGCAAAATACCCAAATACCATTGACCAAGGAACAGAACAAAATATATAATGTTTTAAACTACAGTTGTTTTTAGAGTTTGACAAGAAATAGGAAAAAATTATTATCTTAATACGGTAGGTAAGGTTAGACATCTATCGGATATTAAACAAGCTAGATACCTTATTATAATCTCAATACATTAAATAATATAAGAGAACATTAAACAAACTAGTTTATGTGTTATAATACACACGGTACATGATATAAAATGATATTAAACGAGAATGATGTTTTATGATATTAATATGGCACATAATATAAAAGTATATTAAGCAAGCTAATTGTTTTATTGTAATGTTAATACAGTGCATACTATAAGAGTACACTAAACAAATTAGATGTCTTATTACAATACTAATGCGGTACTTAATATTACAGGACATTAGGACAGTAAATGTCTTATTATAATATTAATACGGTATATAATATAACAGTACATTAAACAAGGAAGTTAGCTGTCTTATTATAATCTTAACACGGTAAAAATTTTGAACTGTCTGTGAATTATAAAGACTGACATGTTGTTATCTGTTTGTTTTTAAATTTCGCACAAAACTACACTAGAGCTATCTGCGCTAGCCGTTCCTAATTTGGCAGTGTAACATTGGAGGGAAGGCTGATAGTCATCACCACCCACTACCAATTCTTCGGCTGGCTACTCTTTTACCAACGAATAGTGGGATTGAACGTAACTTTATAAAGCGTCCCCACGGCTGAAAGGGCGATATGTTTGATGAAACGAGAACTCGAATCCGCGACCCTCAGGTTATGAGTCGAGCGTTTAACTACCTAGCTATGTTGGGCTCTGGTTGTTGTTATTTGTTAATACATTTTATTCGTCTCAAAGAAATTTAATTTTTTCTGGAGAATGATTTATTAAAACTAACGGATCATTTATATTACCTAAATAGATCACTAGACACACAGCACCTGCAATATTTCGTAGTGTGTCTATTTTAAAATTATCTACCAGTGCGCGACGTAACAGGGGGCCTTTTTAACATCATTTATATCTTATTGTCTCTCTGACGAACACATAAATGTAATATGTACACAAATAATTTTAGTTTAAACGTGCTTCTGACGAAACTCATTTGTCATGTCTCATTGAAAGATATTTGCTTATTTGGTGTGTTTTTAATATATATCTCCTTAGAAGTTACATAATTATACATACGTTTTTATTTTCTCTCTCCGTATTGGTTTCCATATGTTTCTTGCAATATTGTATTGTATACTACTGTTTTGTTCGTATGTTTCTTGTATTATTGTATTGTATGCCACTGTTTTGTTAGCATCTGTTTCTTGTATTATTGTATTGTATGCTACTGTCTTGTTGGTATGTTTCTTGTATTATTGTATTCCTTGCTAGTGTTTTGTTAGTATCTGTTTCTTGTGTTATTGTATTGTATCCTACTGTTTTGTTGCCATATGTTTCTTGTATTATTGTATTCCTTGCTAGTGTTTTGTTAGTATCTGTTTCTTGTGTTATTGTATTGTATCCTACTGTTTTGTTGCCATATGTTTCTTGTATTATTGTATTGTATGCTACTATTTTGTGTGTATCTGTTCCTTGTATTATTGTATTGTATGCTACTGTTTTGTTACCATATGTTTCTTGTATTATTGTATTGTATGCTGCTCTTTTGTTAGTATCTGTTTCTTGTATTATTGTATTGTATACTACTGTTTTGTTAGTATGTTTCTTGTGTTACTGTATTGTATGCTACTGTCTTGTTAGCATCTGTTTCTTGTGTTATTGTGTTGTAAACTTATGTTTTGTTACCAAATGTTTCTTGTATTATTGTATTATATGCTACTGTTTTGTTAGCATCACTTTCTTTTATTATTGTATTGTATGCTACTGTTTTGTTAGCATCTATTTCTTGTATTACTTTATTGTATGCTACTGCCTTTTCTATGTTTCTGGTATTACTGTATTGTATGCTACTGTTTTGTTAGAATCAGTTTCTTGTATTATTGTATTGTATGCTACAGTTTTGTTGGTATGTTTCTTCTATTATTCTATTGTTTGCTACTATTTTGTAGGTATGTGTTTCTTGTGTTATTGTATTGTTTGCTACTGTTTTGTTAGCATCTGTTTCTGGCGTTATTGTACTGCTAACTACTGTTTTGTTAGCATCTGTTTCTTGTATTATTGTATGCTACTGTTTTGTTAGCATCTGTTTCTTATGTTATTGTATTGCAAACTACTGTTTTGTTAGTTTCTGTCCCTTTTATTATTGTATTGTATGCTACTATTTTGTTAGTATCTGTTTCTTGTGTTATTGTATTGTATGCTACTGTTTTGTTAGCATCTGTTTCTTGCGTTATTGTATTGCAAACTACTGTTTGTTAGCATCTGTTTCTTGTATTACTGTGTTGTATGCTACTGTTTTGATAGTATCTGTTTCTTGTATTATTTTATTGTATGCTACAGTTTTGTTGGTATGTTTCTTGTGTTTTTGTATTGTATGCTTCTGTTTGGTTAGCATCTTTTTCTTGTATTATTGTATTGTATGCTACTGTCTTGTTAGTATGTTTTTTGTATTATTGTATTGTATGCTAATGTTTTGTTAGTATGTTTCTTGTATTATTGTATTGTATGCTACTGTTTTCATAGTATCTGTTTCTTGTGTTACTGTATTGTATGCTACTGTCTTGTTAGCATCTGTTTCTTGTGTTATTGTATTGTATCCTACTGTTTTGTTGCCATATGTTTCTTGTATTATTGTATTCCTTGCTAGTGTTTTGTTAGTATCTGTTTCTTGTGTTATTGTATTGTATCCCACTGTTTTGTTGCCATATGTTTCTTGTATTATTGTATTGTATGCTACTATTTTGTTTGTATCTGTTCCTTGTATTATTGTATTGTATGCTACTGTTTTGTTACCATATGTTTCTTGTATTATTCTATTGTATGCTGCTCTTTTGTTAGTATCTGTTTCTTGTATTATTGTATTGTATACTACTGTTTTGTTAGTATG
Organism: Carcinoscorpius rotundicauda; assembly: GCA_011833715.1. Classification (NCBI taxonomy): domain Eukaryota; kingdom Metazoa; phylum Arthropoda; class Merostomata; order Xiphosura; family Limulidae; genus Carcinoscorpius; species Carcinoscorpius rotundicauda. The sequence goes on from CM022391.1 coordinate 186,622,907, forward strand.
TTTCTTGTGTTACTGTATTGTATGCTACTGTCTTGTTAGCATCTGTTTCTTGTGTTATTGTGTTGTAAACTTATGTTTGTTACCATATGTTTCTTGTATTATAGTATTATATGCTACTGTTTTGTTAGCATCAGTTTCTTTTATTATTGTATTGTATGCTACTGTTTTGTTAGCATCTATTTCTTGTATTACTTTATTGTATGCTACTGCCTTTTCTATGTTTCTGGTATTACTGTATTGTATGCTACTGTTTTGTTAGAATCAGTTTCTTGTATTATTGTATTGTATGCTACAATTTTGTTGGTATGTTTCTTCTATTATTCTATTGTTTGCTACTATTTTGTAGGTATGTGTTTCTTGTGTTATTGTATTGTTTGCTACTGTTTTGTTAGCATCTGTTTCTGGCGTTATTGTACTGCTAACTACTGTTTTGTTAGCATCTGTTTCTTGTATTATTGTATGCTACTGTTTTGTTAGCATCTGTTTCTTATGTTATTGTATTGCAAACTACTGTTTTGTTAGTTTCTGTCTCTTTTATTATTGTATTGTATGCTACTATTTTGTTAGTATCTGTTTCTTGTGTTATTGTATTGTATGCTACTGTTTTGTTAGCATCTGTTTCTTGCGTTATTGTATTGCAAACTACTGTTTTGTTAGTTTCTGTCTCTTTTATTATTGTATTGTATGCTACTATTTTGTTAGTATCTGTTTCTTGTGTTATTGTATTGTATGCTACTGTTTTGTTAGCATCTGTTTCTTGCGTTATTGTATTGCAAACTACTGTTTGTTAGCATCTGTTTCTTGTATTACTGTATTGTATGCTACTGTTTTGATAGTATCTGTTTCTTGTATTATTTTATTGTATGCTACAGTTTTGTTGGTATGTTTCTTGTGTTTTTGTATTGTATGCTTCTGTTTGGTTAGCATCTTTTTCTTGTATTATTGTATTGTATGCTACTGTCTTGTTAGTATGTTTTTGTATTATTGTATTGTATGCTAATGTTTTGTTAGTATGTTTCTTGTATTATTGTATTGTATGCTACTGTTTTGATAGTATCTGTTTCTTGTATTATTGTATTGTATGCTACTGTTTTGATAGTATCTGATTCTTGTATTATTGTATTGTATGCTACTGTTTTGTTAGTATCTGTTTCTTGTGTTACTGTTTTGTTAGCATGTTTCTTGTATTGTATGCTACTGTTTTGTTAGTATCTGTTTCTTGTGTTACTGTTTTGTTAGCATGTTTCTTGTATTGTATGCTACTGTTTTGTTAGTATCTGTTTCTTATATTATTGTATTGTATGCTACTACTTTGTTGGTATGTTTCTTTTATTATTGTATTGTATGCTACTGTTTTGTTAGCATCTATTTCTTACGTTATTGTATTGAAAACTACTTTTTTGTTCTATATGTTTCTTGTATTATTGTATTGTGTACTACTGTTTTCTTAGTATGTTTCTTGTATTATTGTATTGTATGCTACTCTTTTGTTAGCATCTCTCTCTTTTATTACTCTATTGTATGCTACTGTTTTGTTAGCATCAGTTTCTTGTGTTATTGTAAACTACTGTTTTGTTCCTTATGTTTCTTGTATTATTGTATTGTATACTACTGTTTGTTAGTATGTTACTTGTCTTACTGTATTGTATGCTATTCTCTTGTTACCATATGTTTCTTGTATTATTGTATTGTATGCTACTGTTTTGTTAGCATCTGTTTCTTGTATTATTGTATTGTATGGTACTGTCTTGTTAGTATCTTTCTGGTATTACTGTATTGTATGCTACTCTTTTGTTAGCATCTGTTTCTTGTATTACTGTATTGCATGCTACTGTTTTGTTAGCATCTGTTTCTTGTGTTATTGTATTGTAAACTACTGTTTTGTTAGCATCTGTTTCTTGTATTATTGTATTGTATGCTACTGTCTTGTTAGTATGTTTCTGGTATTACTGTATTGTATGCTACTGTTTTGTTAGCATCTGTTTCTTGTATTACTGTATTGCATGCTACTGTTTTGTTAGCATCTGTTTCTTGTATTACTGAATTGCATGCTACTGTTTTGTTAGCATCTGTTTCTTGTATTCCTGTATTGTATGCTACTCTCGTTTTAGTATGTTTCTGGTGCTATTGTATTGTATGCTACTGTTTTGTGAGCATCTGTTTCTTGTATTACTGTATTGTATGCTACTGTCTTTTTAGTATGTTTCTGGTATTACTGTATTGTATGCTACTGTTTTGTTAGTATGCTTCTTGTATTATTGTATTGTATGCTACTGTTTTGTTAGTATCTGTTTCTTGTATTATTGTATTTTATGCTACATTTTTGTTAATGTATGTTCCTTGTATTATTGTACTGTATGCTACTGTCTTGTTAGTATGTTTCTTGTATTATTGTATTGTATGCTACTGTTTTGTTTGTATGTTTCTTCTATTATTATTTTTATGTATTGTATGCTAATGTTTTGTTAGTATGTTTCTTGTATTATTGTATTGTATGCTACTGTTTTGATAGTATCTGTTTCTTGTATTATTGTATTGTATGCTACTGTTTTGATAGTATCTGATTCTTGTATTATTGTATTGTATGCTACTGTTTTGTTAGTATCTGTTTCTTGTGTTACTGTTTTGTTAGCATGTTTCTTGTATTGTATGCTACTGTTTTGTTAGTATCTGTTTCTTGTGTTACTGTTTTGTTAGCATGTTTCTTGTATTGTATGCTACTGTTTTGTTAGTATCTGTTTCTTATATTATTGTATTGTATGCTACTACTTTGTTGGTATGTTTCTTTTATTATTGTATTGTATGCTACTGTTTTGTTAGCATCTATTTCTTACGTTATTGTATTGAAAACTACTTTTTTGTTCTATATGTTTCTTGTATTATTGTATTGTGTACTACTGTTTTCTTAGTATGTTTCTTGTATTATTGTATTGTATGCTACTCTTTTGTTAGCATCTCTCTCTTTTATTACTCTATTGTATGCTACTGTTTTGTTAGCATCAGTTTCTTGTGTTATTGTAAACTACTGTTTTGTTCCTTATGTTTCTTGTATTATTGTATTGTATACTACTGTTTTGTTAGTATGTTACTTGTCTTACTGTATTGTATGCTATTCTCTTGTTACCATATGTTTCTTGTATTATTGTATTGTATGCTACTGTTTTGTTAGCATCTGTTTCTTGTATTATTGTATTGTATGGTACTGTCTTGTTAGTATCTTTCTGGTATTACTGTATTGTATGCTACTCTTTTGTTAGCATCTGTTTCTTGTATTACTGTATTGCATGCTACTGTTTTGTTAGCATCTGTTTCTTGTGTTATTGTATTGTAAACTACTGTTTTGTTAGCATCTGTTTCTTGTATTATTGTATTGTATGCTACTGTCTTGTTAGTATGTTTCTGGTATTACTGTATTGTATGCTACTGTTTTGTTAGCATCTGTTTCTTGTATTACTGTATTGCATGCTACTGTTTTGTTAGCATCTGTTTCTTGTATTACTGTATTGCATGCTACTGTTTTGTTAGCATCTGTTTCTTGTATTCCTGTATTGTATGCTACTCTCGTTTTAGTATGTTTCTGGTGCTATTGTATTGTATGCTACTGTTTTGTGAGCATCTGTTTCTTGTATTACTGTATTGTATGCTACTGTCTTTTTAGTATGTTTCTGGTATTACTGTATTGTATGCTACTGTTTTGTTAGTATGCTTCTTGTATTATTGTATTGTATGCTACTGTTTTGTTAGTATCTGTTTCTTGTATTATTGTATTTTATGCTACATTTTTGTTAATGTATGTTCCTTGTATTATTGTACTGTATGCTACTGTCTTGTTAGTATGTTTCTTGTATTATTGTATTGTATGCTACTGTTTTGTTTGTATGTTTCTTCTATTATTATTTTTATGCTACTGTTTTGTTTGTATCTGTTTCTTGTATTATTGTATTGTATGCTACTGTTTTGTTAGTATGTTTCTTGTATTATTGTATTGTATGCTTCTGTTTTGTTAGTATCTGTTTTTTGTATTATTGTATTGTATGCTACTGTTTTGTTAGTATGTTTTTTATGTTACTGTATTGTATGCTACTGTCTTGTTAGCATCTGCTTCTTGTGTTACTGTTTTGTAAACTACTGTTTTGTTCCATATCTTTCTTGTATTATTGTATTGTATGCTACTGTTTTGTTAGTATCTGTTTCTTGTATTATTCTATTGTATGCTACTGTCTTCTTAGTATGTTTCTTGTATTAATGTATTGTATGTGACTGTTTTGTTAGTATGTTTCTTGTATTATTGTATTGTATGCTACTGTTTTGTTTGTATGTTTCTTGTATTATTGTTTTGTATGCTACTGTTTTGTTTGTATCTGTTTCTTGTATTATTGTATTGTATGCTACTGTTTTGTTAGTTTATATTTTTTGTATTATTGTACTGTATGCTACTGTTTTGTTAGCATCTGTTTCTTGTATTATTGTATTGTATGCTACTATCTTGTTAGTATGTTTCTTGTATTACTGTATTGTATGCTACTGTTTTGTTAGTATCTGTTTCTTGTATTATTGTATTGTATGCTATTGTTTTGTTGGTATTTGTTTCTTGTGTTATTGTATTGTGAACGACTGTTTTTTAGCATCTGTTTCTTGTATTATTGTATTGTATGCTACTGTCTTGTTAGTATGTTTCTTGTATTACTGTATTGTATGCTACTGTTTTGTTAGTATGTTTCTTGTATTGTATGTTACTGTTGTGTTAGCATCTGTTTCTTGTGTTATTGTATTGTAAACTACTGTTTTGTTACCATATTTTTCTTGTGTTATTTTATTGTATGCTACAGTTTTGTTGGTATGTTTCTTGTATTACTGTATTGTATGCTACTGTCTTGTTACCATATGTTTCTTGTATTATTGTATTGTATGCCACTGTTTTATTGGTATGTTTCTTGTATTATTGTATTTTATGCTACTGTTTTGTTTGTATCTGTTTCTTGTATTATTGTATTGTATGCTACTGTTTTGTTAGCGTCTGTTTCTTTTATTATTGTATTGTATGCTACTTTTTTGTTAGCATCTGTTTCTTGCGTTATTGTATTGTATGCTTCTGTTTTGTTTGTATCTGTTTCTTATGTTATTGTATTGAATGCTTTTGTTTTGTTAGCATCTGTTTATTTTATTATTGTATTGTATGCTACTGTTTTGTTAGTATGTTTCTTGTCTTACTGTATTGTATGCTACTCTCTTGTTACCATATGTTTTTGTATTATTGTGTTGTATGCTTCTGCTTTGTTACCATATGTTTCTTGTATTATTGTATTGTATGCTACTGTTTTGTTAGTATCTGTTTTTTGTGTTATTGTAAACTACTGTGTTGTTCGCATTTGTTTCTTGTGTTATTGTATTGTATGCTACTGTTTTGTTAGCATCTGTTTCTTCTGTTATTGTATTGTAAACTACTGTTTTGTTAGTATCTGTTTCTTGTGTTATTGTTTTGTAAACAACCGTAACGTGTTTACTGTTGTTTCCACCACTGATATCTGCATAGTATTTTTGTATGTAAAGGGGGATTTATCATGTTTCAGATGTACTAGAAAAACAAAATGGCGTATTTCTAAAACGCTAAAATGTGTATTATTAGGTCTATATTTTAGATGGTAACTTGTTTTGCCTCACTGTTTACATTATTTCAACTTGTATTATAGTAAATAAAATAATGTGCAATTTGGATGAATATCTACTGTAAATGTTTGTATTGATAGCATCAGAAAATAGGATAATTGTTGTTTTATTCATGTTTTTCGTACAAGGAGCAAGACATGGACCAAAGTGAACTTTTGCAAGGAGTTTCTCTCCCCCTTGACTTCACATCCGCCGTTTCAGACGAAATAATTTATAAGCATTTCAACGGCAGCAACGTTTCATTGGCACCTGTTTCTGTTCATGGCAAAACCTTAACAGATAGCAAACATACAGTAAGCGTATTCTGCAACCAAGAGAACGAAGGGTTTCACATAGATAAGGTCTCTCTTCCTGCAATGACCGGAAATAGTGACGATGATGACCTAAATATAAAGCTTGGACACAGTGATAGGTCTTTAGACCAAGTCAACATAGCATATGAACAGGGCCTAGAAGGCAACATTAGTTTAAAACACCCTATTTCAGTAAGGTGCCAATCACAGAAAAAGGGGCCTCAAATCAAGAATTTGAAGACACGTCCTTTCTTAGAAGTGAATAACCATTACGATTATCGGGCAGATCGTAGTTTCTCTGAAACTAAGTTACTTGAAAACTGTATTCAAAGCAACGGTTCTATGAATGAAATGTCCGTGCGTAAAGACTACCAGGTTATAAATGAAACAAGTCCTGGTTCGAGTAATCATTATGTATCTCCACTGACAACGAAACTCATTCCAGGCGAAACAAGCCAGCTGGTTACCGCACAAGATAATGAAATGCCTCCAAATATTTATTCTGACTCACTAATACGAGAAAATGAGTTAGAATTAAGTAAAGTAAAACAGCTAACATTACATCAGAATTCTTCGATTTATAAACTTGCTTTTGACGAAAGTTTTACGGACCATCCAGATGATGAAGTACAACAACTGGAGTCCTTCCCAGAAGAGTTCTCTGTATACTCAAATAAAAACAAACTAGCCTCACCTTCCTCGTCAAGTGATTCAATAGAAAATGAGGTACATCTTCAGGAAGATTCTCTCATGACGAACCAAAAACAAGGTCAAGCTTTAGAAGAGATGGACGAATTTTCAAGACTGAGGTCAGAAATAATAGTTCATGAAATGGACACAGTGAGTGAGGCAGGGTCAGAAGATGTAGAACTGATACCCCACCGCTATGAAAGCCAAACAGCTGCTCAGAAGCACATTTACGTCAATAAACTTACTCTAGCTGTTGAGCTGCTCAGAACCAAAGAAGTTTTACCTTACGACGAGGAGCTGAAACCGGTCCCGCTTGGTCATCAGGAAGAGGACGTACTGCCTGAGGTGCACGTGTTCTCCTCAGCTGAAGGAGCAGTTAACCAAAGCTTTGTTAAAGAATCAGATCCTCACGACAGTAAGGAACAAGTTCAGACACCAAGCTCTATAGAGTGTGAAGTGAAAACGACACAGCCACAAGGCAGAACTGGAGTGTTAGGAGAGGAGGTAAGACATGTTCTGATTACTTAGTGTGTTTGTGGTGAAGACGTATGAACAATGGTAAATGTACATCATGATAAACGTAATTTGTTATATCATCAAATTTACAGCGAATAAACTTCTAATAACATCTTGTAGAACGTTGGAGAACGTAACATAAAATAAATATAATTACTTAATAAATATTTAGTTAATGTTCCTCTTTCCTTTACTAAAATCAAATAGATATAATAATCTAATATAATAATAATACATTATAAATATAACAATATAAACCTTGTTGACATTCCACACGGTGATAGTAACTTGATTTGTTGTACTTTATATTTCACATTACTGACACGTTCCATCCGTACTGTTAAATCAGTTAAAGCTTCCTTACATATTCATTGATATTACACATTTTACTGAATTTAAATGAATTATTTTATAAGATTCAGAAGAGCGAAAGACGGGTCCAAGGCAGCCAAGCCAAGAAGGGATATTCATTATTTGGGTCTTCGCCATCTGTTCAACCAAACATTGGTCCAACCCATTTAGCATCTGCACGAGGACTTTGCTGTGTGACAATGTGAACACGTGGACGACATTTCCACTTCGGTTAATCACGTCTCCTGCTGTAGAAACTTGTCTTGTAACAATGTGAAACACTGTTAGTCATGTCTCCTACTGTAAAAACTTGTTCTGTAACAATGTGAAACACTGTTAGTCATTCTCCTACTGTAAAAACTTGTCCTGTAACAATGTGAAACACCGTTAGTCATGTCTCCTACTGTAAAAACTTGTTCTATAACAATGTGAAACACCGTTAGTCATGTCTCCTACTGTGGAAACTTGTCCTGTAACAATGTGAAACACCGTTAGTCATGTCTCCTACTGTGGAAACTTGTTCTGTAACAATGTGAAACACCGTCAGTCATGTCTCCTACTGTGGAAACTTGTGAAGCATCAGGTTTCAGAACCTTATGCTGCATAAAGTGTGTATCATACATAATGTACATCGATGTGAAGAATCAAATACTCATAACACCTGCCATAACAATATGACCATCAGACAGTCATGTGCAGGTGTTTCGTAAGAATTACAAAGTTACACCACACACCTTCATAAGTGTGCTCCGTGAAGATGTGAAGTATTCTACCTTCATGATTTCTGATCTCTGAGTATGTTTCACATGTATTTGAAACATATAACAATCACGACAATTTATCAATATGTGTCAAAACAATAGCAGGTGTTTCACCCTTATAACTCCCATACCATCACGACAAATACTCAATAAATATCTTGAAAAATGTAAGGCATCGTACTTTCGTCACTCCCACGCAACGAATGTGTTCCATGAGAATGTCAACATACACCACGTACTGTTCCAATGCGTTATGTAATTAGGTTAATGTGTTTATGATAAAAATAGTGTATGTGCATGTCATCAAGGCCGTGTAAGAATGAATGTTTGCCTAACATATAAACGACAGTTCTACTGAAAGAAAACCTGGGATTTTGTTAATGTATTTGGTATTTGAATAACCAAACGTATTGAAACCATTGATTACAAAACCTGGTTTAATTGGTACGTTACCGAATATCTTCCTCTGGTAGCAACTAGAACTAACATCAATGTTTTATAGAAAACAAATTTATGTTCATTTGTAGGTTTACTAAGAATTGTGTATCAACTTCAGCTTGTTAGTAGAAACCAAAAATCCATACGAGAAAGAGATGTTGGTCACAATGAAGTGTAAAAGTGACGCTTTATCCCGTGGACACTAGATGGCAGCTAAAGCATTTGACTACAAACATCGATAAACAAAACGAGTAATTAAAAGCGTTTAAAATAGTGTCTCTCGCTGGTACACCCGTAGATATACGGATTTCCAACGCTAAAATCAGCGGTTTGATTTTTATCGATGGTCACGACAAATAGTCAGATGTGAATTTGCTTTTAGAGGAACATATACAATTATAAAAGTTCTTTTAATTTTTTTTTCTTATAACTATTATCCACATTTAATTTACAACATATCGTTTAATGGTAATTTGTATTACGAAAAAATTTAATAGCATTAATATATGTGAATACTAATTACTACTAATGTTGGAACATTGTGTTATAGAAACTGTCCTGGTTTAAAATTCGTATTATATAATACACAAGTCTCTAGATTTAAAACACTTTTGTTTTTGTTGGCCTTCCTATTTCCTGAAGCAATATTATAAAAGAGTGCCTGTGTTTGACCTGTGAACCCTAGTCACGTTGGAAATGAACAAACATCTAGTCAAGAAAAGGTATTCTGCAAATTATCTCTTCTTTCAAAGTTCGCTTTGTTTTGTGGCATCAAAATCTTTAGATGTGAAGAAATCTGTTTCTTAGTTTGTTCTATTGAGCTTTCAGTACCTATATTATAAATATCCAAACTTCCATGACTAGTTACAAACCATAGAATCGATTACAAGTTGTTGTATCTATTTATATATGTGTGTATTATGAATAGTTATATTATTTATTCGTTACTACATAACATTCTATATACATTTAAAGGTCTCGCTTTAAGGAACAATGTGGTTATGAAACCATTGATTTCCACTGCATTACTAACATTCTTATAGTATAAAGACAGTCTGAAACTGATTGTGTCTAAATAGCAAACTGTTTAATTTTCTGTAGGCCCATAGAAATAACTTACAGGATCATATTATATCATTAAATGCTGTTTTCAGCTACCATATTTTTATTACATAAATGTAATCAACAAAAGATATTGAATGGCAGATAGAAATTACTCAATATTTTCTTCTTATTCATGCAAATGGATAATAAAAATAAAACTTAAGACTATGTCTAACGTGAAATTATTGCATTCGATGAGGCGTAAGATGAAATTTTTGAATTACGCAAAGCCTAACATGATGCTGTTAATTTACACTAGACTATGTGACGCTGTGGAATTTTATCAGGCCTAACATTGCACGATTAAATTATAGTCGGCAAACGTGACGCTTTTGAATTAGACTAGAGTTAATAGAATGCTGTTCAAATATATCAGGCATAACATTACATTCTTAAATTATAGTAAGCCTAACGTGACGCTGTTGAATTAGACCAGGCCTAGAGTGACATTGTAATTAGATCAGGCCTAACGTTTGTTTTGTTTGTTTTGGAATTTCGCACAAAGCTACTCGAGGGCTATCTGTGCTAGCCATTCCTAATTTAGCAGTGTAAGACTAGAGGGAAGGCAGCTAGTCATCACCACCCACGGCTGGGAGGGCGAGCATGTTTAGCGCGACGCGGGCGCGCACCCGCGACCCTCGGATTACGAGTCGCACGCCTTACGCGCTCGGCCATGCCAGGCCGTCAGGCCTAACGTGACGCTGTTGGATTAGACCAGGCTTAGTGTAACATTGTAATTAGATCGGGCCCAAAGTGACATTAATAGTTATGTCAAACTTAATGAGACGTTACTGAAAATAAATGGTAGCTATATATGTGTATATATATTTTCTGCTTAGATTGTTCTAAGTTTGAAACTTATCTGCTTAAAGTTGATTCCATTCAGTTCCTAGTAACTCGATAAATGAACCTTAAAGTATAACTATTATACTGGTCAACAGTAATGGAATTGTTTGTTGAATATGCTCCATTGTATTACAATGAAACTGATATAACTACTTATAACATTTGAAATTCATACTTGCCACCATCGTGTGTATCTATGATATCTTTTGTTCTGCTTTTCTTTGTATTTTGTATTCATAACTTTGTTACTTATCGTACGTTTTGTTATCTAGATATTAACAACATACAAAAAGGATATGCCTAATTATATTGAAATAATTATTAGTTTATTATTATTAATATTAAGACACGTTGTTGTAACCATAATTATAGGAATATTATATGGTTAAAGTGTTCTATATTTCAACAATATATTGGAAAAAAAAACATTATTTTTACTAAAAGAATAAATAGAAATCAAAGTGCCTCCAAAGTGTCTAAAGAATTTAAGCACGAATTATATTCAAGACGACGATAGAAAGTGTTTAATAGCGATGTGCGGTGGTGAAATGTAGTTATTATGAAATTTAAATATGTAATCGTAGAGTATATTTACAGAAAATAAATTTCTTCCAATCATTACCTTGTTTCTATATTTATTACACTTTTACACCAAAATCACGAAGTTACTTTCAAGTACCTTGTTTTATACTAAAAAAATGTTATTGTTATATAGCTACACTCAAACATTTTGTATTTATAGTTATTATGTAACTGCATTCAACAAGTTTGTCTCTATAATTATCTTCTAGTCACATTCAAAACGTTTGATTCTATAATTATCCCGGAGTTACATTCAACAAATTTGTTTTTGCAATTATTACAATTGTGAGTAAACAGAAGCTATGAATCACGACCTGTAATATGAAGCTACCATCATCTGAAGCTCTGAGTCACGACTTGTGTTATAAGTCACGACTTTCCCTTACGTATACTTCCCCTCCACTTGTTGCTATCTTGTGTATATTTAGGCTTAACGACTTAAACAGTGAAACTAGCTATGACTGAGTTTATTGTAGTTCGATCTACACCACCACAATTTTCCAGTATCTATCTATTCAATACAAGAATACCCCAAGTTTTGATATGGTTCATAACAAACTAGATTACTGTAATTTCTTTTGGGGATGGGGTTGTAGTATGTCTACGGATCTAATTTCAATGTGATTCATTTTATAAAAGTATTTCTGAGGCGACTATGTACATAATCTATGTCTTTAGTACAGCTGTAATGTCCTCTAGTACAGGTGTTCCCAAACTTCTTAGACCTGGGGAGATTCGCATTAGAAAGAAATAAACCTTCCGAAGCCTTAACTTTAAAAGATACGCTAAAAATAGAAACATTTGGTCACTAGCACCAGATAAAGTTTACGTCTAGCTTTTAGAATATACATTTATTAAAAATATCAATATTTAAAGAAAACTGTTTACTTCTACTTTCTTGTTCAAAAATATCTGCTTACAAAATCTATATCAGTAAAAGTACAGTGTACGTATTAATTTATTAATGGCTCGGATGTGCTTGCTTTTGTTTACAAATCAGTTTAAGAGTTACAGTTGTTACCTGTAGGTACAAATAATATTCAATATTTAGCCTGTTTCTAAACTTGGTCTTTGTAACTGTACACAGCGAAAATGTTTGCTCACAAAGATATATGGATGGAAAACGCATTAAACTTTTCAAATGTTACTTATTTCAGGGCCATTTGAATCTCAAAAATTGTCTAATTTCTTCCTGCTGAAATTTCGTTTTTAGGGTGTAATCAGTTGAAATGTTCATAAGCTGTTTTTCTCTTTCAAAGATAAATCGTTGGTATTTGTAGAATCAACAAAGGGATTTTGTATCCACAGTAATTTTCTACGCGAGGAGGGAAGTTCTCCCCAGTAGTTCTGTACAAATTAGACACGTCTTGCAAGACTAAAACGTTTGCATCTTTATTTAAAGGAATTTCATTCATAACTAAAAAAAAATATTTTCAAAGCAACCAAGTTCTTCCATAAGTATACATTCACTCCAAAGTTTTCCATTTTACTCTGAGCTTAGATAGACAAATGTGTCCGAAAGATAAACCACTTTCTGTATCCAGCATTTGTCCCTTAACTTGTATGCAAGTTCGAAATGACATTCAGATACAAAGAAATCTATCTCCTCACTTTTCCCCGAGAAAGTCACCGGACTTCAGTATGAAACAAATTTTTATGCAAACCTCGCATATCCTTACTGAAGATCCTCGAATTGAGTGGTCTTGATTTTATAAAATTAAATATTTTTATGACATCACTCAATACCTCTTACAAGTCTTTTGGCATTCATTTCATTCCAAGTGCATGACGATGAAAACAGCAGTGGATACTCTCGATGTCCGGATGAAGACAACAGTGGATACTCTCGATGTCCGGATGAAGACAGCAGTGGATATTCTCGATGTCCGGATGAAGACAACAGTGGATACTCTCGATGTCCGGATGAAGACAGCAGTGGATACTCTCGATGTCCGGATGAAGACAACAGTGGATACTCTCGATGTCCGGATGAAGACAACAGTGGATACTCTCGATGTCTGCGTTTTTACTCTTCATACGAGCCATTGTGCCCAACAATTTTCCAATCACAGCTGCAACCCCATCAGCACAAATACAAAGCTGCCATTGGATCTCATGTTCTTCCATAAATAAGTCGATCAGTTCAAATATTTCTTCGCCTGTTGTTTAGGTAGGCAAAGGTTTGTAAATTAGCATGTCTTCTTCAAAACTAGCTTCGTGAATATACCAAACAAAAACACAAGCAACATCGAAACACATGCAACATCTGTTGATTCATCTATCTGAAGCGAGAAAGTTGGACTAGCTTTACTCGCCTTCTGGCATATCACTGATTATTCGAGAAACCGAGTTGTCAGAAAGAGGCACAGAGTTAATGTTTTTAAGAAATTTCTCATCAATCGTGCACTCTACTAAATCTTTTGCGCATGGTTTTATCAAATCTTCTGGACTTGTATGAGCTCCATCTACTTTTGTAATACGAGTAAATAATACAATGTGAAGCTATAAGAACACCTTTGTTGTCCTGATGGACAAATGAACGAAATGTAGTTTTCCTTGTATTTAATTGCAAACACTTTCTTTTGAAATACTCCGAAGTTGGATTTCTTAATTGGAAGTGTTTGGTTTCTAGATGCCGTTTTAACTTTGCTCGATGCATTTCAACACTGTTTCACATTCAACACACAAATCACTAGGTCCTCATTACCTGTCCATATAAAGCTGTCTGTCTTTCTTGTTTCACTACTTCTTGCATCATTCTTGTACACGACGATAACGCCGGTGAATTCGTTTAGGCCTAGAAATATTTCTACTCGTATCAGATTTATTACTGATATTCAGCCACATATTCATTGTACGGGTGACAACTAATTATTAATATCTCTAAAACCATATTCTTATATCTCTGACGCTTCAAAAGTATTTTCACGGACACAAAATACCTTCTAAATGAAAACTCGTTCAAGCACTTGTTGCCATAACAAAGTCAGAAACAAAGATTTGTGGAAAAAATGCTAGGCCGCTAGAATTATATCTTTTTCTAAAGGAAAAGGGTAACCTGTTATTTTTACAATTTTTAAGAGAAATTTTAAGCCAAATAACAAAATATTAACCCACATCTGACGTGCGTCTGAACCTCGAACAAAATGAAATAAGACGTCATATGCCCGCAAATCTAACCTAACCTAACAATTACCAATTATAATTGTAATAAATATAATTATAGTTCATATAAATGAACTTTGAAATTGAAACAACTGATACTGCATCTAACTGCGTCACAATGTTTCAAATTTGGACAAGTTTCAGCTATGACGTCATACTTCATTTCGTTCGAGATTTAGCTGCTATCCAGATACGGCTTTTAAAAGATAGTTGGCGTCACTACTTAGGGTTGACCGATGTTTCATACGAAAATTACTGGGCTATCTTGCATCTCTAATGACACATGCGTTCTTGAGAAGGTTCCATATATACCAGTGGTGCTATTGTCAAAGTTAATTGAGATTGTATTAACACTTTAACCGTGAGAACTTCCCTTGAGCAAAATAAAATCGTCTGGCGCTAGGCAGAATAAAATATTGTTTGTTTTTAAATTTCGCACAAAGCTACACGAGGGCTATCTGTCCTAGCCGTCCCTAATTTAGTAGTGTAAGACTAGAGGAAAGGCAGCTAGTCATCACAACCCACCATCAACTCTTGGGCTACTCTTTCACTTACGAATAGTGGGATTGACCGTAACATTATACACCCCCACAGATGAAGGGCGAGCATGTTTGGTGTGACGAGGATTCTAACCAGCGACCCTCAGATTACGAGTCGAAAGCCTTAATCCACCTGGCCATGCCGAGCCTCTGAATAAAATATCAAAAGGCCCAATACGTGATAAAAGTGTTGTATTAAAGATACATTTTACTTCTTTGTACAGCGAATTATAATTCACTTTTATAATTTTAGGAAAAAATATTAACATCTAAATGTAATATAGGTAATTTTGTTATATTATTATATAACTTTGGAAGATTAGTTTCATAAAAAACTCCATGTCACCTAGTTCTTATTCTAAATAATAAAAGGTTCAGGTAAGGAAATTAAATGTCCATCTATAGATACAATAAATACACGTTTATCTGACATACACTAGGAAAAAGAAAAATTATTTCCAAAAGCCTAAAAATAAATAATAAAGGGAATATTGTCCGACGCTTAATGCCTTCAATATTGACAACTACAGTAAAAACTGTATATAATACAAGTGTATTGACAACTACAGTAAAAACTGTATATAATACAAGTGTATTGACAACTACAGTAAAAACTGTATATAATACAAGTGTATTGACAACTACAGTAAAAACTGCTCCACAAATAACATTTATTCTTTAAGTTACATGACATTTTCTTTACAGTTTTATTCACCACCATAAACCAGTAAATGATGCATAAAAAAAAGTTTAATTACTTAGACACCGCCAGGAGGCGTCCAGCTTGAATCTATCCTTTCTAATATTTAATGTGAGGACGGATAACCAAGAACCCCAGGTTTCCACACACTTTGTGGAATTCTGGATACTTGATTTCATGGTTTCCCCAAATATCTTCCAGGGCTATTTGCCTTAACTATCCGTAATATTGTAGTAATAGAGTTGATAGAATGGAGTTAGTCAATAATACCCACAGCCTGCTGAATAGAGTTGATAGAATGGAGTTAGTCAATAATACCCACAGCCTGCTGAATAGAGTTGATAGAATGGAGTTAGTCAATAATACCCACAGCCTGCCGAATATAGTTGATAGAATGAAGTTACTCAATAATACCCACAGCCTGCCGAATAGAATTGATAGAATGGAGTTAGTCAATAATACCCACAGCCTGCCGAATAGAGTTGATAGAATGGAGTTAGTCAATAATACCCACAGCCTGCCGAATAGAGTTGATAGAATGAAGTTAGTCAATAATACCCATAGCCTAATGCTGACCTACTCTTTATCAACCAATAGAAAAGGAAGATTGAACGTACAATTTTGATGACCTCACGGTTGAAACGACGAGCATCTTTGGAAATTGCGAGTTGAGACACCTAACCAGAGGTCATGCCAAGTTTCTAAAAATGTAGATAAAACAAATGAGTTAAGGGAAGAAAATATTATATTAGTGATTTCGAGGGGCTGTCTGGATATTGTTTCAGTGTTAACGGCAGTTCTTATCACGTTATTCATTAATTGTTTATTTTGTGTTTTTAAACATCCAAATTGGCACATTCTGTAAATTTTCTACTGTCTTTAATGCGGTGTTTCTCAGCACTGGGGATGGAATTTTTCTCATTTAAAGGTAACTTTCTTCATCGTTAAATGGATTGAACAAGTCAATATATGACTTACAGAAGCAGGTGCCCCATACATATTCATCTTTTGTTTTAGTAAACCACAACACAAGTACCTGTTGGTGAAGTGAATTAGTTTTCAAGAATCTCGTTTGTTTTAATTAAATAGAATTCCTTTTATTTGGATATAAAAACACAATTTAACAGGACCTTCTAGAGCCAAGGTGTGGCTTTACACTGTAAGTTTGTACACGTCCCTCAAGATACAAGGCGTGTCTTTACACTACAATTTTTAACACGTCCCTCAAGAGAAAAGAGGGGTGTATTTATACGACAAGTTTCTAACACGTCCATGAGGAGACAAGGGGCGTCTTTACACTACAATTTGTTGAATATTAAAATTAATTTAATCTAGAAACTCCCAAAGAAAATGGTTTTGGGTGTAATTTTTCGAGATGAATTTTCGTTTGTAAATTAATGTATTTTAAAGTGAAGTACAACATATTCAAGTCTCCATACTCGCTAGTACTAATGTCTATCCGCTGTACACATGTCAATAAAGCCACATTATCACCATCATTATTTAAGCAACTGCAAATCTTTTATGTTTCTGTTATCACCTGTTATTCGGTAAGGAAGATCAAATCATCATGGTAGTCAGCAGTGGGATGAGCAGAGAGGAACACTGTGAAAACAGTTACATAATATTATGCTTGGTTTGCTCCACAGTATATATGGATCCTGAATAACTGTGAGTATCATTTGGAGACTTCCATGTTTTTTTTTGTGCTGACTGATTCTAGTCACCATATAAATCACTTGTTGCCCAAACGTGAAAAAACCGCAGCAAATGGCCCTTTCTAGTCAATCACAATGTCCAAAATTCTAGTTCAAAATAAGAAAAACCCGGCTGCTTAGTTTTTGTTTGTTTTTCATATAAAAATTCCCTCCCCAATGGTTCACGAAGGGCCTCTTAAAAGGATAAAAACTTTCGCAAAATTCGCGCAGTTCTAATATTTATATTGTTGTTACTAACGCGTGAAATATTTTTGTTTATTGAAAACCTACTACATAATAATCAGTTTTTGTCTGCACCGAAAATATGCGTGGGCCTCACCAACTAAATGCACTCGCTCTTCATTTCAATGGAAGTAGACAAAAGGTTGATCTAAATATACAGTAGTAGATATTTTGTACAAAATATTAACAGTTCATCCAAGTTTTTAAAAAGATCTAACTTTAGATCGTACAATAAAACAAGCTTATTGATGTTATGAAGGACGTTAAAATTAACCCTAACTAAACTACATCAATAAAACGTACACAAGCTACAGCGTTACCTTTATCGAATATAGGATTTAGCTAATAACATTTTAACTAATGTTAGGCCTATGACAAGTGAACTTGCACATTTATATGTTTGCTATTAGAAGTCTTGTGCATTGCTACAGATTTCTTGCATTTTTCCAAAGTACTGCTGTAGTAAAGTCACTAACTTGACCGAATCGTTTTGTTAGTCTCAAAGAAAGGTAAGATAATATTGTGCTTCTTTCTTTTATTTCAGTATAATGTAAAAGTTAAAAATCCTCCTAAGGCTACTTCAAATGAAGTATTTTTTAAAAAGTACTACCACAATGATTGTACCCTGCTAGAAAGGTTTGGTTTGTTTGGTTTTTAATTTCGCTCAAAGCTACATAAGGGCTATCTGCGCTAGCTGTCCCTAATTTAGCAGTGTAAGAATACAGGGAAGGCAGCTAGTCATCACCACCTATTGCCAACTCTTGGGCTACTCTTTTACCAATGAATAGTGGGATTGACTGTACCTTTATAACGCCCCTACGGTGAAAGGGCGAGCATGTTTTGTGTGACGAGGATTCGAATTCCTAAACAACCTGCCCATGTCGGGCTGCTAGAAAGATACTGCCACATTGTCTGTGTACATTAACCTGGTAGAAAGGTACCACTACATTGTCTGTACCCAGTAACCTGATAGAAAGGTACCACCACATTGTCTGTACCCAGTAACCCGATAGAAAGGTACCACCACATTGTCTGTACCCAGTAACCTGATAGAATGGTACCACCACATTGTCTGCACCCAGTAACCTGATAGAAAGGTACCACCACATTGTCTGTACCCAGTAACCTGATTGAAAGACACTACCGCACAGTGTGTACCCAATAACGAACTAGTTAACTGTTACGAATTAGTCAGTAACCCGAACCAATTTATTTAATACATTCATCTATTTGAAACCAAACTTCGCTATTCCATTGTTCAGCTCTACAAAACATCTGTATGACATTTAGTTATCACGGTTCGTTTATTGATGTTGAATTGATTGACTACAAATAAATAAATAAAGATGTACAGCAACAGAGTTCTCGTGAGAACAACTAGCTAAGATGAAAACAAAGACAATAATCCTCCTTTACGGCCGCGTACCCAAACCATGTTACTCAATAAATCGTCAACTTCTCAATAAAAATGTGAAAAAACACTACGTATGAAAGTAACCTTCCGAGTCCACTTTCAGATATGTTGTTCAAATAACACTAAAATCTGAATATGTCTCTCAAATGAATTAAAACCATAAACTGTAAGACACATGGAATCTATGTACATCAAAAGTGAGTTTAATCCCAGAAACACACAGATATTTTAATGTTTGAAATATTTTGTATTTCTGAAGATTAACAAAACACACACCAAAAAGGAAAATATATTCACCTACCGTAGCTGATGGTCATCTGACTGCCAGCTGTTGAAACTCCACTCAGACTCGTCCTCGAAGTTTGCTTGTTAAGCATAAACAAGCAATTAAACAGTACAGCTGATCTCTAAATATTAGGTAGGCCTAAAGCAACCAGTTTAAGGTGATACTATTCATTTATCCTATATTTTTATGAAGATCCTAGCCATATTTTCGTTAACTATCGTATGTGATTAAACTTACGCTAATTTTAATATCTTGGTTTATGGTAGCGCAACACACCTATAACACCTAGTCTAGTTTTCATACAGAATATAAAACTGACACATGTTTAAACCACACTTTATTCGGGATATAAAACTGACACATGTTTAAACCACACTTTATTCATGTTCCAATGTAACGATACAAATACAATTAATAAATCTTCTATTTTGAGTTATTTCTCCGTTAGGTTGTTGTTGTTGTTTTGATGTTGTTTTGAATTTAGCACAAAGCTACACAATGGGCTATCTGTGCTCTGCCCACCACGGGTATTGAAACCCGGATTTTAGCGTGTAAGTCCGCAGACATACCGCTGAGTTATTGGGGGGCCCGCTAGGTTGAAAGTTCGCACGTGTTTGGGCAACTTAATACCTGATAATTACAGCTAGAAGATTTATATAATGGGTGTGAACAACAAATTGAATGTAGGGTGTTCGTAACAGCAACATAAATCTGAATAAATAAATAAATAATAATATATATATGTAAAAACGGCTCGTTTGGGTTGAGAAAATATTTTACATAGAAGAGCGAACAACGTTTCGACCTTCTTCGGTCATCGACAGGTTCACAAAGAATGAGGTAACTGACCGGAAGCTGACCACATGTTTGGAAGGGGTTGTGTAACTGAGTGTCGGAATTTAGAGGGCGGTGTTAGATGTTTCAATATATAATTTTATTTTATGATATTAATATACGCGTTCCTTTATATTGGTTTATTTTTGGTTTAAATTGGTGTATAAGTAAGGCTTCTTTAATTTTGTGTTTGTTTATGTTTGTTTCTTTAGTTAGTATTTTAGTGTTTTCTATGGTTATGTTGTGTTTATTTGACTTGCAGTGTTCGAAAACGTGTGAAGGTGACTTTTTATGTTCTTTGAATCTGGTTTCCATTTTTCTACTTGTTTCTCCAACATAGAAGTCGTGGTAGTTATCACATTGTATTTTATAAATGATCTTGGTGTGGTGTTTGTCAGTGTAGTTCTTACATAGTATAGAACTCAGTTTTGTGTCTGGTTTTTGAATAAATTTGGTATGTCATATTAACTGGAATGTCACATTTTCTTACTAGTTTTTACCAAATGTTGGGAATATATGGTATGCAGCAGTATATGGTTTCGTGATTTTTTGATTCGTGAGATATATTTACTTTTGTTGTTTGATTTTGCTTTCTGTCTAGGTGTGTGCGTATAATATTTTCCACAGTTTGTGGAGGAAACTTATTGATGTTGACGAAGTATTGTTTTATTTTGTCTAATTCATCGTTAATTTTATCTGATGAGCATAGTTTTATGACTGTGTTTATTTGGTTTCTTAGAATGTTGAGTTTTTGTTTTGTTTAGTGTGCTGAGTCCCAAGGAATGTATAGTCCAGTATGGGTGATTTTTCTGTGTATTTCTGTTTTGAATTGTGGTTCGATTCTTGTAATTTTGAGGGTAAGAAATGATATTTGATTGCTTTCTTTCTGTTCACATGTGAAGTTAATGTTGGGATGTATAGAGTTAATGTGATTGAAAAAATTAAGTATGTGTTCTGTAGATTTGAATCCCGCAACCGTGTCATCTACATATCTGTACCAGTATAGTGGTGGATGTAATGCTGTGTTAATTGCTTGTGTTTCAACTTGTGTCATAAAAATATTGGTTAGAATTGGTGATACTGGGTTGCCCATGCTTAGGCCATTTGTTTGTATATAGTTTTGGTTGTTGAACATGAAGTTTGTCTTTATTGTGATGAATTCTATGAGGGTTGCTAATTGGTTACTGGGAATGTCTATAGTTGGGTTAGGGTCTTGGATGTAGAGTTCTAAGGCTATCTTGCAGGCTTCACTAGTTGGAATTTCTGTAAAGAGGGATATAACATCGAAACTGGCCACTAAGGCTTTATGATTAAGTTGATTTAGATTAGACTTGAAATTAAAAGTCTTTGATGTATGAGCTGGCTGATGTTACATATTTGGAGAATGCCCATGCTATGTATTTACCAAGATTGTAATAAAACGATTCATATGTGGACATTATTGGAACCGACACACAATTCAAAATAGAAAACCACAAAAAAATCACCCATACTGGACTATACATTCCTTGGGACTCAGCACATGAAACAAAACAAAAACTCAACATACTAAAAATCCAAATAAACACAGTCATAAATCTATGCTCACTAGATAAAATTAACGATGAATTAGACAAAATAAAACAATACTTCATCAACATCAATAAGTTTCCTCCACAAACCGTAGAAAACATTATACGCACACACCTAGACAGAAAGCAAAATCAACCAACAAAAGTAAATATATCTCACGAATCAAAAAATCACAAAACCATATACTGCTGCATACCATATATTTCTGACATCAGCAAACAAATAACCAACATTTGGCAAAAACTAGTAACAAAATGTGACATTCCAGTTAACACCAAATTTATTCAAAAACCAGGCACAAAACTGAGGTCTATACTATGTAGGAACTACACTGACAAACACCACACCAACATTATTTATAAAATACAATGTGATAACTGCCACGACTTCTATATTGAAGAAACAAGTAAAATACAAAATAAAGAAACAAACACAAAATTAAAGAAGCCTTACTTATACAACAACTTAAACCCAAAATAAACCAATATAAAGGAACGCCTTTATACCTATATTAATATAATAAAATAAATAAAATTATATATTCAAACATCTAACACCGCCCTCTACGTTCCGACACTCAGTTATACAACCCCTTCTAAACATGTGGTCAGCTTCCGGTCAGTTACCTCTTTCTTTGTGAACCTGACGATAACCGAAGAAGGTCTAAATTGTTCGCTCTTCTGTGTAAAATATTTTCTCAACCCAAATGAGCTATTTTTACATATATATTTCTCTACAAGTGGGTTTTCTCGACATCACCAAATAATAATATAGCATTTTAATATTTTCGTTTATCTTTCAAATTTTCTGAAGATGTATAAATGAGCTTTATTGACATTCTAGATACATTATCGTTTACTCATACAAATGTACAATTACAGAAACCGTTAAAAACAGTCTCAAACTGACAGATAGTATAATATCAGATACACATATATCTATAGTTACCGAACCCACTAACATTAGTCTCGGACTCACACATGATATAATGTCAGTTGTAGACACAATATGAATTATTCTCTACAAATATATGCATATTATGCTTACTGAAACAACTAACAACAGTCTCCAACTGTCACATGGTACAATGTCAGATACAAACACATCTATCTATTGTTACTGAAACAACTAACAACAGTCTCCAACTGTCACATGGTACAATGTCAGATACACACACATCTATCTGTAGTTGCTGAAACAACTAACAACAGTCTCCAACTGTCACATGGTACAATGTCAGATACACACACATCTATCTATAGTTACTGAAACCACTAACAACAGTCTCCAACTGTCACATGGTACAATGTCAGATACACACACACTTATAGTTACCGAAACTAATAACAATAGTTTACAACTGACACATGGTATGTGTTTAGTAATTACATTTATTTTTGCTTTTTCAAGCCAATGGTATTTTTTTTAGTTTGGTTTTTGAATCAATGGCGTCTCGATGCTTCGTTAATGTTAGGCCTACTTAGTATTAAAGGAACCGAAAGTGAGAAATACTATATATTCTCTTGGGATTGTGTAATCAGCATAATAAGAAAGGTAATGAAATATATTTCCAATCTTTAAAAGTGAAGTTTTACAATAAATTGTTTATGCTGATGTAATTAGTTCCTTAGTTTTGTCAGCTTTCAAATTTAATGTTCAAATCTCCCTTAGTGACATGGCGACAGTTTATATTCTTTATTAAGATGGAGTTTCAAATACGAAGTACAAAATAGGCCACGTATCTCGTTCATCTTATTTTGTTTATTCATATAATTTAATAAGTTCGTTTGTTTCTGGTGAAAAGCAAAGTTACACAGTAAAGTTATATAATTATCTGTGCCGACCCCAACACTGGTATGGATACTTCATTTTTAACGTCGATCACACTCGAGGTTATAATAAATTATGAATCTACTTGCAGATATTCATTAGTTTAACTTGAGCATTTGAACAAAGTTTCAGTAGTTTTTGTAAATATTTATACAGCGCATAACTCTTTCTATACTTTTCCCTTCATCTTTGAAAAGCATCGTCAAGCACGTGCAAACTAAAGGACACTACATCTAAGAGGAATAGCATGTGATCACAAATTGTTCAGTTAATATAACGTGAAAGCTGCTATTCTACTTGAGATACATTATAAAACATGTACTTACCAATAGATGGTACACTATTAATAAACACTCTCATAGTCTTCTTTACTAACAGTTAACAGATACAATGTGCTAATCTTCGACTAGTAGTAAAACATCACGTGATAGTTAATCAACAAATAAATAATTGCTCGAATTGCGGCATAATACCAACTAACATTAATAATTGAAATGCGTAAATATGCAGACCTAAATTTCACCAGGAATACGGATCTCAGTTTCAGTTGATTATGAAATTATCCGCAACTAGTGTTACAGTTAGGCCTAAAGAGCAGTACAATTAGAAGCTGTAATAAATTAAGCCTAACGAGCAATATTCTTGGAATCAGTAACAGCCGAAAAAGAAGTATGACTTTTTAATCCTAATCTTAACTGACTACACGTTCCAAAAATAAAACTCTCTAGGCTGACAGTTCACTGGTTCTGATTATATTTCTCTTTAAGCCTAACTGGTTACTGATTGGCTTGAAGAGTTATGTAGTCAGAATCAGTGATCTATCAGCCTAAAGAGTTTTTTACTGTTGGAATGTGCAGTCAGTTAGGATTAGAATTAAAAAGTCATAAAGTTGAACCAATATTCAGCTAGGTCTAAAGAGCAATATAGTTAGAATCAGTAGTTAGCGAATCCTAATTAACTATGTACTTAATCTAAATTGTAGTTTTTAAGCAAACAACAAGATATACAAACATATCAATCTATAGTCTCAACATTTCTCTCGTAAAAATGTGACCTGAAAAAGCTTTCCAATGGTTTCGAACAATTCTATTCGAAGTCTATGGTTAGTTAGAGCCTAACAGAGAATACTTAGCTTGGTGTTATGTTCATATTGGAAAATTGATGCCACAAAATAGTATTAAGAAATATGGTCAGTTTAACAGATTGGTTATCAGAACAAACTGAATTTGGGAATGAAAGGAGATTGAAAGATCTTGGCACGATAATAAAATTTCGTTACATTTAGGTCCAGAAACCATTTAATATCATATCACATCTCAGCTGAAGAAGAATGTTTTTTTTCTACAACTTCAACCAACCGTCTCACCTAAGAATGGAAATTTCTTTATTCTGTGGATATATTGTTCCTTCAGCAACTTACGTTTGAGAAACTTTAAGTTTAAAACATCCTTGTACAGTAAAAAACATCGTATTACAGTATAATATTGTACATTATAATATAACTCTAAACAAAATAAAATAATATTTGTAAAGTGCAATACAGTACTATACAACGAAGCCATAAACAACATAAAACAGAATTATACAATACAAAACAATATTTTAACATGTAACACGTCCCTGAACAATACAGCACAATATTGTACAATAGAGCATACCTGTAAACAACACAATAGAGTATAATACAATGCAGCACAGTATTATAGAATATAACAGAACCGTAAACAATACGGTTATATTATTGCATTATTATACAACACAACACAATAAGAGTATTACACAATATATCAAAACCCTAAACAACACAAATAATATTATACAACACTACCCTAAACAAAACAGTACAGTATTACATTAGCTTGTCCATAAATAAATGTTTTTAACAGTGAAGTTTGGAAAAGTATAAATTAATGTTGTAAAACATGCTTTAATCAAAGTAAGAACCATGTCTTCAACACATTTTTGTTAACATGTAATGATGCTTTTTATGACCCAGTTGTTGAAATGAGAATTTCTATGGTCAATGAACTCCCTGAAAGCTTTTTCTGCAGCTGCCTGGTTTTGAAAGCGTGTATTGTTCTAAAATTTGTCAAAGTGTTTGAAAAAATGAAAATCTGTAGGGGAAGGGTCTGGGGAATAAGGTGGGTGAGGTAGATTCCCAGGGGAAGGGTCTGGGGAATAAGGTGGGTGAGGTAGATTCCCAGGGGAAGGGTCTGGAGAATAAGGTGGGTGAGGCAGATTCCCAAATCGTTCAGTTTTTGGAGCGTCATCCTTGATTGGTCTCATCGCTAATTTTGTTAACTTTCAGTCAGCTCATGCAGAACCCACTTACCCAACTTTTTCGTCTTTCCAATCGCACTCAGGTGGTTCACAATGCTTGATTTATTTGTGCACAGCATTTCTGCAAGCTCACATACTATTGTGCGAGGGTTTGTCTCAACTGCTTCCCTTAATGTGTTTTCATCTAAGGATGGCTTCCTTCCCTTGTGGTTTTCAAGATTTTCATTTGGAACCAATACTAAACTGTACGTTCAGTAACAGATCCATGGTCCAATGCCTGATTGATGTTCCGTGTAGTTTTGAAGTCGTAGAGGAAAATCAGACGGAAGTCCTTGTTCACGCTGCCTTGGGGTTACGATACCTACTCTGAGTAGAGTTGAAACAGTAGACAATTAAGACACCTTGTTAGCAAAAAACATTGGATTAAACCAACCAACGATAAGTTACTCGATATTAAGCTTCTAAATGTCATCTTGAGAATTTCGACATTTATTTCTGGACAACCTAATAGAATATAACAGAACCGTAAACAACACAATGCATTATTATACAATATAACACAGCCCTAACCAACAAAATGTAGTATTTTCAATACAACACAACCTTAAATAGCACAAGAAATTATTACACAATCCAAATAAACTCTGGAGAACAACATAAGACAGTAATAACGAGTACAATACAGTGTTAAAGAATACAACACAGCGTTTAGTGACACAATACAATATTATACAACGAAGTCCTAAACAACATAAAACAGTATTATACAGTGTAAAACAGTCTTAAACAGCACAACACAAAGGAACTCAAAACAACATATAACAGTATTAAAGAGTACAATGCAGTATTATACAATACAACACAACCCTAAACAACAGAATACAGAATTATACAATACAACGCAACCTTAAACCACACAATACAGAATAATATAACACAACACAATGCAGCCTTAAAGAACACAAACGACCTTAAATACTGAATTTCTGTAGCATAAACACGAAATGGAAAAACTAAGATAGGAAAATCGTAAAACACCAGAGAGATCGAGCTTTCTCATTTTTAAACTATTTAAAACTCTTATAATAATACACGGATACAAATGTAACTATTATATTAGTACGAGTATTTTATTTTAATTGACGTAAAATAAGATTAATTCTAAATCTGATCCCAAGAAGTTTTAAACTCATCACAAAAGTAACCAACAATTACTACAGGTGATTAATACACAGACAAAATGCATTTGAGTTTATTAACATTAGAATGCTTTGTTTCGTCAGTTTGGTAGCTTCACTTTTGAAGACATTTCGGCCTTAATTCTCTTGTCATTTCACGAGATTCAGTCATCTTAAGACACTTAGATTAGTGCTAAACACATGTATTAAACTAATAATGTAAAACAATCTTTATAATTAAAGTATGATTATAAGAAATAATTAACATTTGTAAAGTAATGATATCATTTTGAACAAATTAGCATGAAAATACTGTTAATAAATTAACAATCTATTTGTCTGTTACGAAAGTAATGTGTGTGCACGTGGGTGTACAGATAATAATGTGAGCACGCACTGTCAGAATAGACAAAAATCAAGTATCATAATAATAGACTTTAAGAGTCCCTCAAGACATTTGCCATGAGATTGAATACATAATTTCTAGAATAATACGAAAAACTATAATCACCGAAAGTAAAGTTTTAATATTATAATTCTGCTGTCAGTACATCTCATAAGCACAACAACAATATTACTCAGTACATCTCATAAGCACAACAACAATATTACTCAGAGAAACAGGACAGGCGTCTGCCTGTTCCAGAGGTTTAGAAGTCTCAACGAACAAGGCAGTTCTATGGATGACGTAATAACAAAAATAGTGGCTGGTAAAATTTTTATTAACTATTTAGAGAAATCACATCAAAAACTAAAACTTTCAAAAAGTTTGACGGTAGTTCCTAGAACAGCTTCATAAGTTTTTTGTTACATAGTATTAAATACAACATATATTATTTAAAGGTAAATAAAAAGTGTATACAGTGAAGTGTTACTGTTGGATAAGAGCTGTCGTAGAAGTAAGAGTGCAATCCTGTATATTGGCAGGTGTATATAATTATGAATTGTTCCCACACCATTCAGGTGTATATAATTATGAATTGTTCCCATACCATTCAGGTGTATATAATTATGAATTGTTTCCATACCATTCAGGTGTATATAATTATGAATTGTTCCCACACCATTCAGGTGTATATAATTATGAATTATTCCCATACCATTCAGGTGTATATAATTATGAATTGTTCCCATACCGTTCAGGTGTATATATTTATGAATTGTTCCCATACCATTCAGGTATATATAATTATGAATTGTTCCCATACCGTTCAGGTGTATATAATTATGAATTGTTTCCATACCATTCAGGTGTATATAATTATGAATTATTCCCATACCATTCAGGTGTATATAATTATGAATTGTTCCCATACCGTTCAGGTGTATATATTTATGAATTGTTCCCATACCATTCAGGTATATATAATTATGAATTGTTCCCATACCGTTCAGGTGTATATAATTATGAATTGTTCCCATACCGTTCAGGTGTATATATTTATGAATTGTTCCCATACCATTCAGGTATATATATTTATGAATTGTTCCCATACCATTCAGGTATATATAATTATGAATTGTTCCCACACCATTCAGGTGTATATAATTATGAATTGTTTCCATACCATTCAGGTGTATATAATTATGAATTATTCCCATACCATTCAGGTGTATATATTTATGAATTGTTCCCATACCATTCAGGTATATATAATTATGAATTGTTCCCATACCGTTCAGGTGTATATAATTATGAATTGTTCCCATACCGTTCAGGTGTATATAATTATGAATTGTTCCCATACCGTTCAGGTGTATATATTTATGAATTGTTCCCATACCATTCAGGTGTATATAATTATGAATTGTTCCCATACCGTTCAGGTGTATATATTTATGAATTGTTCCCACACCGCTCAGGTGTATATATTTATGAATTGTTCCCACACCGTTCAGGTGTATATAATTATGAATTGTTCCCATACCGTTCAGGTGTATATAATTATGAATTGTTCCCATACCGTTCAGGTGTATATAATTATGAATTGTTCCCATACCGTTCAGGTGTATATAATCATGAATTGTTCCCATACCGTTCAGGTGTATATAATTATGAATTGTTCCCATACCGTTCAGGTGTATATAATTATGAATTGTTTCCATCCCTCTTTTGGTTACATTTAATGTTCTTCTCAGATCTCTAGTAACGAGAGTAATCTCCACATGATTCCATCTTTACTCTGTCTATTCTCGCCTACTGGGTCTTCTTTTTCTTATGTATTCCATCAAGTCTGCTACCATGAGGCAGGAAACACCACAACTTTTCTTCCTATAATTTAGTCAGCAAGCCCAAGAAACACCACAACTTTTCTACCTATAAGTTAGTCAGTTCTTCTCTGTGTTTTTTATTTACTTCTATTTTCCCTGATAATTTATTTCAGTTTTATTGTTATTGTTATTGTTCAATCTCTATGTTCATTTACTTATAAATAAATCTCCACTGGGAGTTCTATGATAGATCCTGTTACGACTCACCTTCTATTTATCTTAAATTTGTTCCTTCTTATCTCCCTAGTCATTCTTGCTCTATGTTCATTTACTTATAATCAAATCTCCACTGGGAGTTCTATGATAGATCCTAAAACGACTCGTCTTCTATTTATCTGAACTTTGTTCCTTCTTTTCTCTCTAGTCATTCTTGCTCTATGTTCATCGTTTAAAATCCTTTCGTCAGTTAGAACTTTATTATTTCAAAGTTCTCACTTGCATAATATATGAATCCTGACCACTCCGGGTTCTGCCCAGAATACTGTCACATTTCTTCTCGTCTCCTTACAGGTCTTCAAAAAGAGTTTCTATTTTTTCAATACCAGGTGTGAGCTGTACAATGGTAATAAGACGGTAAAACACTTTAATGGCCCAGGATTCCTGAGTTTAGGAACCAAACTAGTCTTTCTTCCTTAACTCTTATACGTGCAATAAAAATCAAGAATTAGAGGAAAGCTAGCCCCACGCTTGTACAGCGGTATGTTTACGGATTTGTAACGCTAAAATCAGGGGTT
Source organism: Carcinoscorpius rotundicauda (assembly GCA_011833715.1). NCBI lineage: Eukaryota > Metazoa > Arthropoda > Merostomata > Xiphosura > Limulidae > Carcinoscorpius > Carcinoscorpius rotundicauda. The sequence continues at coordinate 186,652,898 of CM022391.1, forward strand.
CGATTCCCCTCGGTGAGCTCAGCAGATAGCCTAATGTGGCTTTGCAACAAGAAACAATACACACAAGGAAACTAATTTTATTAAAGTAACAGACAGGATAGGGAGGTGTCATTTATCTTTACAGTTAAAAAGCTGAGAAAGCTTATTTAAACTGGGGTTTTTACCCTCGTAATAATTTCTGTGTTAGAGAAACTTGTCTTTTGTTACACACTAGAATAAGCACCGACATTTCCTTTGGTTACTACATAAAAAAAACAAATGAAAATTTAAATGTGTAAATGCATGACTTATCAAAGTGATGTTCACGAAACGCATAATTAAACAACCTAGCACGTGAGATTGTCACTTTAAAAAGTCAAAAGCAAAAGAAATCCGTAATTTCAATTTCAGACAACGCCATGTGCTTTAATGTTAAGTTTGAACTTTGGGCGGACTTTGTAATAGTTCAAAGGCAAGAGGTAGAAAAACGCCCTTCTTGGCGATCGAAACACCCATTTGATAAAATGTCTGAGAATTATTTATTTTTATTTCCAAGTATTCGGAAATTAAAAGAAAATAAGTGATGTCAAAATTGCTACATGTAATAGAAGCACGTGCTATCCTGTAGCACACGCTACATTTTAAAAAACACTGAAGTCCTCTAGTGGTAGGTTGTCATACAAAAGGTTGAATGACTGTATATCACGGTACAGTCGACATTACGAGATATAAATCTGATTGGTTAATTTTCATTCTCATATGCTATCTTAAGTTACCTAAAACATTAATTTTCAATTCCAAACCCTGTTCTTACCACATCCTAGAACATGAATCAAGGTCGAAGGCAGAAGCTGACCAAAGAAATCTTGGGTGGGAAACCACTTTATCAGAAAGTAAGTAACGTATGTGCTTCCCGATTATACAACTCATCAGTTTTTGTATTGTGCTTTTAATAGTCGATTTGCACCGAACAGATGTTTCTCTTGAGTGATAATTTCTTTAAACCATGAAATAAAAATGCTGCAGCGACCGGTTTCAGTTGGATAGTATTACATTTCTTAAGTGTTATAGAGTTATGTACTTACAAAAAATAAATTCATCTCAGTCTAACCGAACCACGTTTATCTGGATCTAGATAGCTTAGTAAATATTTAACTGTTTACATGCGAATGTTATTGGTTGTCAATTTTACTTTTTTATGCTACTACCAGGTTAATATTAAATAAAACGAATTATAGAATGAACTAGAATGTTCTCAACGAATTCATTCACTATTACCAGTAAAATAGAAGACTAACATATCTCTATCGACTTTCGCATAATTAAAAATGACAACAAAATATCTTAACCCTTAAATAACGGGAATGTTGTATGTAGTTGCATCAACTGATGATGTCCGCTATTTAAGAGTTAAATCTGAGAAATAAAACTATTTATAACGCTTCAAAGAAGCGTCGGTGTGGATTCCTGTCCGTGGGGAGGGGACCTGTGGTGAGGGGACCTGCCATTGAAGGTTCTATTCTTTCAGTTTACCTCTTCTGGGATCTAAATATTCACCCACGTGCAAACGAATTAATGGAACAGAACGTCAGATTAAAGCGACTTCATCCCAGTATTGTAACTTACCACCCAAGCTTATCTTGGAAGTTATGGAGACTGTGAACTGTGACAGTGGGAACTCCACCATATTTAAACCCTCACAACAGGTTTTGGTAGTCGTTACAAGCGTCTCGTATGTGCTGTCGTACCAAAAAGGCCGAAAAGAGCTGTGAAGACATTATATTTATAAAATACACAACGTGTTTTCCTCTTCCTGTACCTGGTGAGGAAACCTTCCAGAGAAGGTTCCATTCTTTAAGTTTGCTTCTCTGAGAACTGAATATCCACCCACAGATTTTACTGTGCGTAACAAACTGCGACGGGAGGAGAGGATCCTTGGTAGTTGAATGATGTTGTTGTTTTGAATTAAGCACAAAGCTACACAATGGGCTATCTGTGCACTGCCCACCACGGGTATCGAAACCCGGATTTTAGCGTGTAAGTCCGCAGACATACCGCTGAGCCATTGGAGGGCAGTAGTTGAATGATCCAACCCGAACAGACCACTTTGGACTTGAATTCTTGTAGACAGGCGGGCCTTGGGGGTGCCCCCAGGTCAATCAGTTAGTCAACCGAGTGCCAGTGTTGGACATTCTTAACGGAAGTTGTTGGCATTGTTTCTGATGCTGGTGTTTGAGTATAGTGCTTACGAAAGAAACCACGGCGCTGCTGTAATCTCCTTGTTTGGCATTGTAGTGCGTCCCCTCGTCGGACTCCATGGTGGGTGGGGTCAGCAGGCATCGAAACATTCCTTTTTTTATAATAGATTCCCCGAATAAAATAGTGAAAAAATAGTTCATAAGTAAACGATTACGTATTAAATTCTGAGCAGCAATCTTCAACAGCTGTAACACTTAAACCTTATTTTCTTATACTATTCACTTTCAGACAAACCCTTAGGGAAAATGTCTACCTTTTTCATTCAAAACGTACTAGAGGGACTTGCTGGCTCTTCTGAGTCAGTCAAAATACTTCGCTCTGATGACACATTGGTAGAAAAAGCCACATTTAAACACAGTGATCTCCTCTTGCATTCAAAGGTGATTGAGGATATACTAATTCAGGTTACTTCCTATGCTATTTTGAACTCGTCACAAGGAGTTATTATTTATAAGGATTTAAAATCTTCCCTGAGTCGGATATTCCCAGTTGGTTTCTCCACCCAAGGAGTTTCTGCAGTGGAGCGTGTTATGACATCAACCAATTTAAGTACACATGAATAAAAATGGTCACAATGTCCAGATTTGCATTCTAATCTGGATGACATCAAAACACTGATTGTTTCCTACGATCCTGAATGTTTTTCCTTACAGGAAATATTTCTGACGCTACCTGATACAGTCACCTTTTGGTAGTTTTCTTTGTACAGGAATGACAGACTGTTTTGGACGAGTGCATGGAGGGGTGGAACGGTTGGTTGATCAACATGTGCCCACCCTCTTTTGGCACTCGACACACCCTTGGGGACTGTAGCCATCCGTGTTTCCTTGGTCGTACCATCAATGTCTGTTCTCTCTACCTGTTGTCTGGAGAGACCTATGATCAATCAGACCTTGATTCTTTCGTTGAACAGTTGTCATCTCCCTTTTTAATCGTGGGGGACTTTAATGACATAATCCCCTCTGGGGAAGTGTTGATATTAATAGGAAGGGTTGTTCTGTAGAGTGTATGATCTCTGATCACAGGGGTTGTTCTGTAGAGTGTATGATCTCTGATCACAGGGGTCGCTCTGTAGAGTGTATGCTCTTGGATCACAACCTTTCTCTCTTCAGTACTGGTTCTTCTACTTATTTTCATGCACCTAGTCAGACCTTTACTGCTATTGATCTCTAAATTTGCTTCCCTTCATTATTCTCCCATTTTTCATGGAGAATTGACAATAATCCACAAGACAGTGATAATTTTCCTATACTTTTGAGAGAGACTGGCCATGGTTGATGTCACCAGGCCAAGGCCAGGCATGGCCAAGCGCGTAAGGCGTGCGACTCGTAATCCGAGGGTCGCGGATTCGCGCTCGCATCGCGCTAAACATGCTTGCCCTCCCAGCCGTGGGGGCGTATAATGTGACGGTCAATTCCACTATTCGTTCGTAAAAGAGTAGCCCAAGAGTTGGCGGTGGGTGGTGATGACTAGCTACCTTCCCTTTAGTTTTAGACTGCTAAATTAGGGACGGCTAGCACAGATAGCCCTTGAGTAGCTTTGAGCGAAATTCCAAAACAAACAAACAAACAAAACATGTCACCAGACCTGCATGCCCTGGTGAAGTTGAATCAAGCAAACTGTCTCGCTTTCACTGCTCTTGCAGGACTTGATTCTGCCATTGTCTGTAAGCCACTAATAGATAACTGTGTGGCAGCAGTGACTGACTGTATGATACAGGCAGCTGCTCAGTGTATTCCTGAAACTTTGACATGTTCTCCACAATATCCTCATATGTCGTGAAATTCTGTCTGCCACATGGCACGGAAAAACGAGCGTGAGATACTTTTCGTAGGTAGCCCACAACCTCGAACTGCACCGCTTTCCAGCCGGCTCGTGCGCATGCTCGGCGGGTAAGACATTAAAGCCAGAAGGAATCTTGGATTAAGTTCACAGCCAGCATATCTTCTACCACCAGTCATATGGGACAAGATTTGAAAGGTCAATGGGCAATATAATTCTGTTCCCTGTCAATCTTGCTCTTTGATGGTCAGGAAGAAACTGATACCCGGAGTATTGCTGACATTCCAGGTGAAAGCTTTTCTGCATATCTAGCATTTCTTCTTCTTCCCCCTTCTTAGCCACCAAGACTCGGGCAGAGCGATCACCTATTTCCTTTTGAGCTGATTGTATCTTAACTATAATCTTCCCTTTACACTAGTGGAACTCAAGCTGGCCCTTCATCAATCTGGCAGTACATTAGTTAGACCTGACGATGTACACTATGAAATGTTGTGCCATCTATCTCTTGCTTCTCTTGCTATTCTTCTGATTGTTTTTAACAGAATCTGGAAGGAGAATGTTTCCTGATGTCTCGCGCCAGGCTATTGTCTACCTTTCTCTAAGCCTGGGAAGGATCCCAAGATTCCTTCAAACTACTGTTCAATTGCTTTGACGAGCTGTCTTTATAATACCTTAGAAGATGGTTAATGCTTGTCTTGTTTAGCTCCTTGAATCAAACAATCTCCTCTTGCCCACCCAGTGTGGTAATCCTGACAACAGTGCTCCACTGTGGACCACTAGATTCGACTTGAAACGTCAATCAGAGAAGCCTTTCTGAAACGACATCTTGTGTCAATATTCTTTGACATTGAGAATGCTTATGATACAATACGGAGGTATTGCATTTTGCGAGACCTCCATATATATGAATTACGTGGCCATTTGCCCATTTTTTATCAAAACTGTTTTAATTGAAAAAAAGATTTTGAGTTCGTGTAGGTTTTGCACTTTCCTGTTCTTTTCTACAGGAATTTGGAGTCACTCAAGACTGTTCTGAGTGTCACACGTTTCAGTATAAAAACAATGCCATCACTGAACAACTTCTTCTCACTGTTACAAACAGGCTCTATGTCGACGACTTTCACATCTCATGTCAGTCGTCAAACATCAGTAATATTGAGCGGCAGCTACAGACTGCCCTCAATCGTTTACTTAAGTGGACCACAGCAAATGGTCTTAACATCTTTCTTTCTAAAACCGTTTGCATGCACCTTTACCGCCAACTGGGTATTCACCCTGGTCTTGAACTCCGTATTAGTGAAGCTGTGCTGCCTGTGGCCCCTGAGACAAAGTTCTTGGGGCTTATCTTTGATCATAAGCTGACTTTTATACTACACATAAAGCAGCTGCGGGTCAAATATACGAGAGCACTGAGCATCCACTGTGTCCTCTTTTCCACTACTTTGGGAGAGGTTTGATGTTCTATGCTAAAGATATATCGTGCTCTTATTCGATCGAAACTCGACTATGGTTCACTGGACTATGGCTCTGCCACGACCCCGGCTTTAAAGATGCTGTACCCCGTTCATCATCAAGGACTTCGACTCTGTACTGGGTATTTCTGCATTTCTCTAGCTCAGAGCATTATACATAGAGTCTCATGAGCCTTCTTTGCACCTCTGCCGTTTAAAACTGTCTTTACTATATGCTTCGAAACTTTGTTTCTTACCAAAGCAACCCAACTGGGGTTGTGTTTTCCTTCCTCGGTGGGTCATACTTTTTCAGAACATACGATCTACCATTGCTCCTTTTGGCCTTCGTATCCAGGCGCAGTTGGGTGAATTGGGTCTTTCCTTGGATAATATTGCTGTATCTACTGTCAGCCCATCCCACCATGGCTTCTTACAGTCCCCAAATGTGACTTATAAGCCAAGTCATCTGAGGAAAAACAGATATTCCCGATTGGAAATACTTCCTGCTATTTGCTGAACATCTTTTGAACCATCATCCCATTTGTATTTATACAGATAGTTCCAAATCAGGTAATTCAGTGGGATCTGTCATGGTTTGCTGCGGTTCGGTAGTTGCGCGCAGAATCCCCTCTACAGCTTCTGTGTTCACTGCTGAACTGTATGTCATGTCTCTTGCCCTGGATCACATAGAAGGTAAGCAGTACTCAAACTGTATGATTTATACTGACTCGCTTAGTTCTATATTGGCCCTGGAATCGCTTAATGTTAGTTCACACCGTGTTCTCATCAATATTTAAAACCGATCTGACCATTCCTCTGTAACATCTATTTCTATCCAGTTTTTCTGGATACTTGGCCATGTGGGTATTCTGGGGAACGAGCTCGCCAACACCACAGCTAAGTCTATCTACTCTGGCACTATCACCACTGTGCCTGTTCCATACGTGAACTGTGATCCTGTATCGAAGGCTCGTCTCCGTGCCAGCTAGCAGTCGACTTGGAGAGAGCAACATGAAAACAAACTTTTCCAAATAAAACCCTATATTGGACTTTGACCATCTTGATTCCATAAGGATCATCAGAAAGAGGAAGTTGTTCTAACTACACTACACATTGGTCACAGTTTTTTTGTTGTATTTTCTTTTTTCTGGGACTGTTGCATCAATGTGTAGTGTGTGTAACACTCAGGTCACAATAAGCTACATTTTAATGTCTTTTCGTCGTATTACTTTCAACGACGGCACCATTTTAAACATGTTCTGTTCCAAGGTTTATCCATAACATTAGACAGTGTTATTTGTGATGGCGACACTGTCTACCTTGGAAATGTTTTAGTACTTTTAAAAGCCACTAGTCTTTTTAGTGCTGTTTAAGTTTTTTCTAATTTATACACTATACGTTTTTAATGTGATTCCCTTTTAAGAATCAAAGTTCATTTAATCTCATTTGAAATTACAAAATGGTCGTAACATCAAATAACTCGAAACCAGAACTGGAAGGCCAACTTCAGGTGACTGATGGTGGTTTTTGTACTTACCTGTTAGTCTTCCTGGGTGACTGGTGGTGGTTTTTGTACTTACCTGTTAGTGTTCCTGGGTGACTGGTGGTGGTTTTTGTACTTACCTGTTAGTGTTCCTGGGTGACTGATGGTGGTTTTTGTACTTACCTGTTAGTCTTCCTGGGTGACTGGTGATGGTTTTTGTACTTACCTGTCAGTTTTCCTGGGTGACTGATGGTGGTTTTTGTACTTACCTGTTAGTCTTCCCGGTGAGTTATTACACTTATGCTTCAGAAAGTTCTTTACAACTTCTATTACTGTAGTTTTTCTCTCACTGCTGTAGACTAGATACAAAAATTGTATTTAATGTTATTTATGTTTTAATTCAAAAATTAAACTGTTTTTTTTACCTTGATTCATGTTTATGAATTTTAGTTTAATTTTAACTTTTTACCGGATGTTTGACGCAGATAGCTTGTTGCTTTGCGCCATAAAATGCCAAACCAACCAACCACAGAGGACGACAGTTATACAACACAACTCTGGTTTATACTCTAACTTCAGCACTTCCTCGTTCCTCATTGGTTTGTTTGTTGTTTATTGAATGTGATAAATGGTTTTCATAGCTGTTGACGTCAGTAATTTGACTAATCCGGTTATTGTTTAGAATATTCTTGCATACTTCTCACAGATGGAAGATGTGTTGGTGATAAACTCTATCTGACACTCAGTGTCTGTTTTCAGTCAGTTTAACTGTTGTTTAATGATAGACACGTTTCAGTTTAACATAAAGTGTGTCGGGGGTACAAACAGGAGGTTTCCTCCTGTAACTCCTTTATCACTCATCTTCGTAAATCCACCATGAGCAAAACTTTTACATAATATTCATTTTGTACTGTTACAACCTGGTTCTACGCTACATGGTTCTCTGGATGTTGTAAAAATGGCAAATGTATTTGACCTTCTTTTATCAGAAACTAGAACATTATGTTCACATTACATAATTCTGATGGTGTGCCTGTTTTGAATATTCAAAAGTTTTTTTTTTAGTAGTTATTGTTATATTTCACTTACTACTGTGATTTTGAAATCATAGTCATTATATACCCGCCTGGGAAAAAACGGTTGAGACGGTTACAGAACTAATAACATCACGTGATTGTCAAAGGTTATAATGGTTATAAGATATAACTCATTACATAATACCACATGGAATTAATGGTTGTGAAAGGTATATACAATATGATAGTCTTTAGGATATATGCAAGGTGGTCAATTGTTTTAAGGGTTATCTATAATGTGATAGTCGGTGATCCTGAGGATATATTCCACGTGGTAGTCAATGGGTTTACAGGCTATAAACTGGGTGGTTATCAATGGTTATGAAGGTGTATATAGAATGTGGCTGTCAATCGTAGTCAACTAACTAACCATAAATAAGAGAACCAAGTTTAGGTGTTGGTTCAATCTCCCATTGTCTAAAGGGCAACCGGTTATACAGTTCGATACACACTGCTTGTCACCCCCAACACACGTTATTGGAACCTCCATATAACTTGTAGTCATCCAATAGTAAGACTCCTGTTTAGCTAGGGTTAAGCAACAAAAGTTGTGAATCGACCAGATTGCCAGTCGTTAACACATGCAGGAGTAGCTCGTGTTCAACACAAGGTAAAGTAGACCAGAATGTTGTGTTTAATTCGAGACAAGTTTTTGCTGTTGTGGTAATTTCTTTGTGCGATTTTATATTGATGAAAAATTTAGTTCGATGTTGTTAAGTTCGTTAAAGACGTTTAACAAAGTATATATGTTTTGATTCTACAATGTTAAATATAAGTTTAAGTTTTACTTAACACTGTCTCGCCTATAAAAATCGGAACTGATATTAGAATCCTAGAGATTCGTAATAGTGTAGCTCGTATTCACCACATTGACCTTTATTCTATCTTATAACTATTCTGTTTAAATCATGTATGGACAGATTTAGTTTAATCTTGGTGTCCTAGTTTCTCGACAGAAACACTAAATGTTAACAGCTCACTTCTAAGATGAGTTGTTTTTTTGTCAGTTCACAGTGGCCAGATAAAAATTAAAAGTAGAATGTTTAGGGTTAGTTCGTGTTTTAGATAACTACTTATTGTGTGATGATTTTAAAGTTGTATTCCTTTAAATTGTATATGAAAGATTTCCTCACGTTAGTGGTTAAAGTGTAAGAATTCTCAACACGAGTCACCGCCTTCACTTGTATCTATTTTTAAATCTCTTCTCGTGGTTAAGAGAACATGTGGGTTTCTATTATTTGTTTTTTTTCTCCAGCAAACTTCAAGATCAAGGTGACTTGTGTTAAACAATGCACAACTCGCTTTGTGAAACATGTTAATAATTTAAGCAGTATTTTAAATTGTAAGAGATAATCTGTACGATTCTTTTAAACGTGGATAAACCAACAGGAAAGTTAAGATCTTAATGTATTTTTTAATCATTTACGATTCAGGTACAAATCTACACGAAACGTTTTAAACCTTTCCATGTCGAAATAAGGAAAAGAAAACCTGATCTCGAATAAAACCACATGCGCACTATCCTCAAAATAGCGTCTACTTAATGTTTATCGTGGTTTAAAACAGAATGACAGCAATCACTACTTAATCATCAACTTCCTAAACTTTCAAGCACACAAGCTGTAAAGAAAAAAGATCAAAGGTTACCCTCGCACGAGTGCACAGAACGTCTTGCCACCTGCTTTTTAAAAGGTACTCGCGCGAGGACTAATTTTAGTGGCAGAAGGGGGAGGAAAGAAAGAGAGACAAGAACGTGGAATATATAATGTGTGTGTGTGTGTGTGTGTGTACATATACAGATCCACAAAATAAGTTCCTTAAAATAAGATTTAATTAGCTTACTCTATTTCAATAAAAGAAAACCAAAACAAATCCAGAACATGGATGTCGTGAATAATATAAGCTAAAACTATTTCGAGCATACTTTTGTAAGTCACTCGCAGAAGAATATGTACAAGGTTACCACCATCTGTTATAGAATGTCCTGCACGGTAGTCCTCTGGTTTTACCACTTACCAGTTACATCGTAATGCTTTACAAATTACTGTTATTTTTGCTACTTTAACACAACACCCTTAGTTTGCCGTGGTCTCCATAGCTGTTTGGTACTTTCCAAACTTGACTTACTAGTCGCCGATCTCACAGATTATGTTGTGGTCAGCTAACTCTGTGAAACCACATCCGAGTTGAAAATAAACCATCGGTGAAATTTCTTCACTGTTTAAACGACCCAGAAAATTGGAACCAAACGTGGCTCGTTTTAAAAACAAAATTTGCTGTCAACCAGCTCTTTGTTCTTACAAAGGAACAGGAGGGAAATGTTTGAGTTGAAAAGTGAACAAGGTAATGAACCCAGACTGATGTCATTCTATTTGTTAACCTCGGAAATCTAACTCTCATTTACAATGTGCTTTACTATTGTAATAATTTTCATCAGTCCAGTCGTAAGTGATTTATTATTTTCGACTTTTACGAAGGTCTACAAGGGCGGAAGTTTGAACTGAGGAACCAGAGGTGAGGTTTCTAGTTAAACGTTGCCAACCGCCATTTCTTAATAGTGAAGATTCGAACATCACTGTTAATGTGAACCCACAGAACCGTGAACAGGCCGATTGACGCTAGATACTAGGATATGACCAAACCCAACCTAACTGGACATTCACCACTTACGCTAGATACTAGGATATGACCAAACCCAACCTAACTGGACAGTTACACACTTACGCTAGATACTAGGATATGACCAAACCCAACCTACTGTGGACAGTTACACACTTACGCTAGATACTAGGAATATGAACCAAACCCAACCTAACTGGACAGTTCACACTTAGCTAGATACTAGGATATGACCAGACCCAACCTAACTGGACAGTTACACACTAAGAATTGCTCTTCCATTTTTTTCTTTTTTTAATTGGTTGAGAACTAGCAAGGTTTAGTAATTGATCACAGTTTGACCACGTTGTTAAGTTTTAAAGCGCACTGTCGTTAGGATATATAAACGAACACGAATTACTTTGTCACTACTTCACCACGCCTTTCGTGTTTTGCTTAATTATAAATTAATATTTTAGATACTAGATATATAACTTTTTACCGAAGTTTAATGTTACCTTTTGTGAATCATTTTGGACAGCATGAAACTGGGTATAACACAAGATTATTAAACGATAGTAGTGGAGCTGTGACTATCATATTGAATCTAACATACTAGCAACTGAGGTAAGAAATATCACAACCTGTTAAAGTAAAATTAGGTACAGAAGTAAAACTTAAACCTGAAATAAGATTCAACAAGTGTGAAGGTTTATAATGCTAAAACTCCACTTAGGATGGCGACTGGTCGCCCTTTGCCTAGCTTTGTGCTTAACTACAAACTAACGAAATTCAAAGACTTAATGTTTCAAGGCTTACTGATTTGTGCTTACAGCTGTTTTCAACGACTTTATAAATTCCCTTGTCTGAATAGTCTTAGTTTCGATACATGCACGTTGCTACTTGAAACATGAGGTCGTAACAAATAAATTTTTAGACAAACCAAACAGCTTAAGTTCAAATCTTCTGTACGTTGTGTCATCTGACGGACATCTCCGTAAAATCGACTTTAATTATCACTAAGTTTTATATTAAACGTTAATGAATTACTAGATCATTCTGTTATTTCAGTATCTTCTTTGTTATGGAAACTACAGTACTGACAAGCAAGTATAATCGTTACTTGTGGTACTTAATAAAGTGAAGCTCAGCTGAGAACCAAACGGAAGACGTCAATTGTTAAATTTAATCTGTAATTAATACATTTAATGACACCTTTCTTGTATGACTAAGACAATTTTTGTTGATGTTTCGAGAAAATATTATACGCATATAGTGATGGAAATTTGAGAATATTATCTGTTTTAAATGTGAATCTTAATCGTAACAATAGAATTCAGCATAATTTGTTTTCAAGATGCAAGTTGTTCATAATGCAATATCGGACACTAGTACTGAAACACTTCACGTGACTCTTCGTTTAGAATCAAATAAACGTCATATCCAAAGAAATCATATTAGAAGGAAATGGTCATTTTGGTTCAGTTAACTTTCATTTACTATTGTGTATAAATGATCAAGACGCTGATTAAGCCTAACTAGTGTTTTAACTTTTGTTTGAATACCACGTTTGAATCAAAATGTTGCAAAATCTGGAAATGTTTTTTGGCACAAAATATCTGGTGAATCTCGATTAAAGCCCTAGTTATTTATCACCAAATTTGATGATTCATAAATCGCGATTTAATGACGAGAATCGTGTTTATTCATTTCAAAACTCGTGATAATTCTTAGTTCTATATAAATGTTTATGTAATTAAAGGCAGGTAACCTTAAAGTCCAAAGTGTTTTGGATACAGTTCTACAAAATAAATGTCGCGTACAAAACACGACAGTGATGAAAAGTTTAACAATCTTGTCCGAGAAACTTCCCAAAACGATGAACAGGAAATTGACAACTTGTCTATTAGGTAGATAATGTTAAAGCGGGGGGTGTAGGTTTCGTAACAAGTGTGCATAAATATTCTTCTGGAAGAGAAACTGGTTTACAGCACGTTTAGCGTTACTGCCTTAACCTCTGTATCGATGACGTTAGAATTCTCCCAAAATATTTTTGTTTTCATCTTCCTTAGATGTCTGATACTTTAACGTAATTTCCCGAAAGCGCGGATTCCTGCGAGAGTTAAAGTCAGAGTTCATATTGATGATGGACGCCACATGTCAACAACTGTAGGCCCTGTTGCTTCTCCAACTGGTGGCCACGTCTCAGTAATGCGTTTTATTAACCTTTAGTGAACTCCGTTTTAAAACTCCCTGATTGTGTAATAGTAGTGTAAGCATATCATCTGAAAACTCACTTCCCGGATGTAATCAAACAAGTAAGAATAGGTATTGTTAGCTCAAAGTTAAACTACTGAAATTTATATACAAAAAATATAAGGAAAAATTCTAAACGAAGGCATTTCAACTGGGGGGGTCGCACGTATTTGACAGGGTTGGTAACGGATACGATACTGTTAATGTACTCGTGTTTCATAGATTCATTCGGTCTGGATTGGGAATGGTTGTACTGAGAATCCATGTTCTGTTGTAAAGGTAGTTCATTCAGATTGTTTGTCGATTTTACCTTTTTCTTTCAAAAGTAATACAGAAAACTTGAGTTTCTGTGATTTCAATGTTATTGTACTTTCAGCGAGGAAATGTGACTCATTAATCAGCTGACGAATTGTATCAATCTAAATCCTGGTTCAAGATTTTCATTATTAGTTCTAAATTCGTTAACCTGCATGACGGTTCCCTAGTGCGTCTTTAAGAAAGAAATAACGTTAAGAATATTATGAATTTACATGACGGTCCCCTGCTGTGTTTCTAACGCTGAAATATTGTTAACATTTTAATTACCCCTTATAAATAGAGAACATAAGATTAATTCAGCATATGAACATATGCTGAAAATTACAAGTAGTTGTTGAAATGATCTGTGTTCGTGTTCCAGTTCTAGTGGATCTGTTTTTGTTAATTCAGTTGCATATAGTGAGTTGATATACAACAAAGTGTGATGATTTGTTTAGAAGGGGGGTGAGGATATACATGTTTCTAAAGAATGTTAGCCTGTCGAAATGTGTGGCATGTTCCAAGAAACATAATTCAATTAACTAGACTGTAAATCGCTGTTTGCCAATCTGTACTTATATTAGCATAATGTGTGTCCTTACTGAAGCAAAGTCAATTTGTTATTAATGTCATTTGCAGTAAGATAAACAAACAACCAAAAGGTACTTCCATTATTGATACTTTTATGTATAGATACAGACTGACTAGTAACGCTAAAACCATTTTACATCTGTAAATCAGTGGAACGAAAAGTGTTGAAACTATATTTAAATACTTTTTGACCTTCAGTGATGTCGAGAAAACCCACTAGTAGAGAAATAGTATATGTAAAAACGGCTCGTTTCGGTGTAAAAAATTATCTCAACCCAAATGAGCCGTTTTCACATAGACTATTAGACTTTACACGGTCGCTTTTGTAATACGCATGTAATAACTTTTCTCACGCAAAATGTTGATGTAATCAGATCATACAGATTTCTTCAGATCGAGAATTTAAAATTTTTAAGACAGAAATATTCTTTGTACTTTATGAAATTCGAAAAGAAAGGAACATGTATTATCGTGAGGCATCAAAACCATCTAGACAGTGCCCTACTGTCAGTCGTAAACAACGTGTAACAAGTGAGAATCCGCGACCACAAAAATCAATATTAAAACCACTCGTATAATAAGAAAGATCTTCGTCTAAAAAAGCTGCATTATGAAAAGCCAGCGCAAAACGTAATGTACTTTGAACATCATGGTCTTACGACGAAATCGTCTACAATACGGTGCAGCTGAGTCATTGTAAGGATGCACAATCGTCAGATAAAGTATGATCGAACTATTTAACCCCTAAACGACCCGAAATGAAAGTGCTCGTCATAACAGGATGAATATAGGATAATTCTATGTCTTTAAGAATGTCATCATCTACTTTCTGAGCCTGTTCTCATTGTTTCTGTTCATAACTATTAACGAGCCACGTGGTTAGAGCGTGGTCAGGTAGTTAGGGTGCTCGACTCTCAGATTGAAACTGAGGATCGCAGGTTCGAATCCCCGTCCCACTAAACATGCTAGTTCTTCCAGCAGTTAATCCTACAATTTGTTGGTAAAAGAGCAGCCCAAGAAGTAGCAGTGGGTAGTGATGACTAGTTGCCTTCCCTCTAGTACTTCACTTCTAAATTAGGGACAGCTAGACCAGATACACCTTGTGTAGCTCTACGCAAAATTTGCAACAAAAATTCTTAATGAATCGGTTTTTAAAAGACCACAAGGACCCAGTTTTGATTTTATCATTGCTACACCTAAGAACTAGATATAGTTTGTTCTTCTCCGTTAGCTCTCAACGTTACTATGGCAACCCATCATCTAAACATCTTGGTACTTGTGGGAGCGACATCTTTCCTCCTCTTGGAAAATATGACTGAGGGATGCACGTGCAGGAAATTACATCCTCAAGATCACTTCTGCTCGGACGATTTTGGTAAGTGTTACTTTATAATACTACACGTAGAGAGATTTACGAAACTTGTAAACAAACGGTTGCTGGTTCTTCCGTCTTCAGTTGGAATAATTGATTTATTTTGATTCATAAATTGTCTTCGTTCCTATTATCCTACTTAAAACAACCAGTTGATCTACAAAGTGAAAAGAGTGCCTTAAACTCTTGACTGCACCCTAACTAATAAATAAATAAATAAAATCCTTCTCATAAATATTACAAATGTGCATTAGTTTACATCTTTACTTGGTTTAATGCACCGAACTGTGATTTAGAGAGTACATGGTTTGATCCACACTTTTGAGTAGTAGATGAGTATTTATAAGAGTGACAATCAAATCCCTCTGTTCATTTAGCTAACCCAAACAGTGGGCGCTATTAACTAGCCGCCTACCGTCTACTCTAAGTTCAAAGCTAGACACGGATAGTAGAGAGAGTTCTCGAGTAGCGTTGTGCGAATATCTGAAATACAAATAAATGTACTTACGATGTAGCAACGACATTCTGCAAATAGTTAGTGAGTTAGCCCAACGAACAAACACGCTTTCGTAACACACACACACACACACACACACACACACACACACACACACACACAGTCAGTCTTGCAGCAACTACGTAATAAAATATAGAAAGTTTCAGGGTGAACTGGCCGATGAGACTTGTTTAACCAAACCTCGTCTATATAATATTTTCAAGTTTTACATATTTCTTTTCTTTATTTTAGGGACCAAGCTTTTGTCCATGTTAATGGATAACATAAAATTATCTATAAATTTCTTGTTTAAAAAGAAAACTCGCACTATGGTAATACACCAGGAGGTGTTCAAGCACGGTACTCCATCTATTATCAACTTTATTTTGTTCGGTGCTCCAACCCTTTAGCAATACGTCAGCTAGTGTTTGTTTGTGAACTTCACGCAAAGCTAGCTATCCCTAATTTAACAGTGAAATTCTAGAACGAACTCAGCCAGTCACCAACTCTTGGACAACCAACGAGTAGTGGGATTGGCCGCACATTACAGCCACGAGATGATATAAAGACGGGCATGTTTAGTGGGATGGAGATTCGAACTCTCGATTCTCAGTTTGCGAGTCGGGCACCCTAACTACTTGGCCACGTCTGGTCGTTCATCTAGTGCTAACGAATTTTGTTTAGTAGATGTGTGGTTAATATCGTTATAATATCATTTTCTCAAAAACACAAAGACAATGTCCTAAACATGTCAGAGAAACAGTGTCCGATAAATTCGGGATCTAATGAAACAAAATAGAATGTCAGTAACTTGTCAGATAAATAGAGGAGATTCATACAAACAACTCCCATTTTGCTGATAATATTTGGAAAAACCACAAACCCACCAATAGTATGAGGACTACCTGTTTGTTGATGAAAAAATGATGACCCCGACAAAGATCTGTGGTAGCAGATCGTGTTATGTGTGTGAATGTGAAAAGTACTTTAACTTGACCCTGGTAAGTGTGATGTGCACAGCAGCAGAGACGACTTTCAGTGTTAACTATAGATCAGTTCTAGTTACTGTTGCACACTGTATTGTGGATGTTATACTGTTGCCCACTGTATTGTGGATGTTAGTAATTCTATTCCTCTGACACCTCAACATATAAACTGCCTCATCTGGTCACACAAGATTCATGGTTTGTTCCTATCTAAACAGTATCGAGAACTCTCATTTACAACAACGGAATTTTATTAGGACCAGATAAGAGTTTCGATTTAGTGAAGTCGCCTTCAAAGTCTTACTTCTCATTGCAACATAAGATACTTTGTTTTGTACAAATTTTAATACACTTATGGATGTATTCCATACTGAGCATCGTCCTCAAGTTTGAAGACTTTTTTTTTATTGACTCTTATTCTGAAAGCTATACTTTTGTTCAAAAGGAACGTTAAGCCATTGATTTCTGTTGTTCATGTTGTAAACGTATCAAAAATTTAACTTGAGGCCATCGAGTAACTGTAGGTGAAACATAAGTGGTGATGTAAAAGTTATGTTATGCCTGCAGAGTGACTATACAAAATATTTTTACCCTTGTCTCTGGGACAGCCGAGATTATAAAAATCACTAAAAATGAGTATTGTACAGTGATAGAAAACATGCATGCCATGGAAACAAAAGATCGAGTATCACCTTTAATGAATCCTTAGAATAAAGTTCTGCCTGACGAGTTTTGTAAAATAAATGAACAATGGTAATTGTATCAAACCTGCCCGACAAGTTTTCAAAAATCACAAATAAATATAAACATATTTGGACTACAGATTGGGAATGTGCTGATGCATGATTTGGAAACAATACTGCTAGAAAGAACTTTCTGCCTGAATATCATTTTAACTAGTTTTCCTATATGTTCGAGAACTATAGTAAAATGGGGTCTAGGATAACGCTAAAGATACATTTCTTACGCTTCCATTTAGACTTCATTCCAAATGATTTAGATACAGTGAGTGCTTAGCATGGTAAGCCCTCCCACAAAGATGTATTTTCTCCGATTGAACTGAGACATCAAGGATAGTGGAATCCTAAAAATGATTGCTGTTGATTCTCGGTATAAAACTGAGAACATACATGAAACGTGCAACAAATCAAGCATAATATTTTCTAATTTAAAAACAAATACCGCGATGAATGTTTTAAATATAGCTTGAATATATATATATATATATACTCATTGCTTTCATAAACTGGTAGTGGTATTATATATAGTTTTCGAATATTCTGAATACAATGTTCACTGTATAGATAGTTATGAAAGTAAAACCAATTTTCATGGAATTAATGACCAGAAACTCACTTGAAGTAAACACTTTAACCTGAAAATGATCTAAAAGTCGAAACATTGTCTTTAAATTAAAAATTAATACCCATACCAATTATCTTTAGAATACAATTTCATGGAATGTAAGAATATTTTGAAATAAATCTATCGTAGATCAAACACGGATAAAATAAATTGCATACATTTTTAAAATCAACATCGTTAAATTAAACAATTGTATTTTTTCTATTATTGGGTAAATTATTTTTGTTTTTGCCCGATGATAGTTAAACAGATGTAGCGCTAGTGTAACATTAACCGAGAAAAATATTTGTTTGGATCGCTAACTTATACATAAGTTAGTAAATACCTTTCAATTGTCCCCTGACATTGAACAATAAAGTACAGCATATAATACGTTATTTTATAGATTACATTGAAAAATGGCATATGAATCAATTTAGGATACCAGGATATCAAAAGACACGTGAATAGTCTTATTATAGAATTGTATAGGAGTCTTTTATCAGTTTTTACAAAAGAAATTACACTGCAAGGCTACTAACAACTCGCGTGTTCGTCCGGACTGTGCGAGACGACATTAAACGTACAAATGGTGAATTGTTTTAAAATAACTTGCATAATATCTGCATGATTTAGGGGTACACGAAAATCGTTATTTTAGGGTTTATAAAGTTACAATTTTCATGCTTTATACAAGTGATAGCAGGCTCAAAAACTTTGAAAAAACTGTTATAGCTAGCAGCATAACCATGTGCGATGACGCTGGAAAGACACTGCCACGTCTAATTTACCTTTACTAATACTGAATGTATATATTTGTGTTTAAGTGTTTAAATCCATATTCTAGAATTAAATAATTAAAACATTCAAATAGAAATATAACGTGTGGCTTAAAACCTGCATGGAAAGACCAAGTGGAAAAAATGATAAACGTCTTCTAACAATATAGACTTCAATAGCTTTGTTTACTGAGACACTTGTGTTACAATTATTATTTTAATATTGCCATTGTTTATATTTTATCCTAGTGGCATTAGTGAAAGTTAAAGGTTTCGGAAAAAACGATGGCAGACATGTATCGTATCATGTTAAAGTGAAAAAGGAATTCAAGGTAAGTTGGAATATACCATAAAATATACATGAAATAAAGAATACAGTAGAACAATCACAAAGTTTTGTAATTTGAAAACTTTGAAGTATCGAAAATATGAAGTTTGGCGGTTTATCATATATTCTATAATTTTTTAGAAATTAGAACAAGCTCATAGTTAAGCCTTTTTAAGCCTGTATCACCTACTATAAGTATAAATTAGAACAAGCGCTTAGTTAAACCTTTTTAAGCCTGTATCACCAACTATAAATTAGAACAAGCTCATAGTTAAACCTTTTAAGCCTGTATCACCAACAATAGGTATAAATTAGAACAAGCTCAGTTAAACCTTGTTAAGCATGTATCACCAACTACAAGTATAAATTAGAACAAGCTCAGTTAAACCTTTTTAAGCCTGTATCACCTGCTACAAGTGTAAATTAGAACAAGCTCAGTTAAACCTTTTTAAGCCTGTATCACCTGCTACAAGTGTAAATTAGAACAAGCTCAGTTAAACCTTTTTAAGCCTGTATCACCTGCTACAAGTATAAATTAGAACAAGCTCATAGTTAAACCTTGTTAAGCTTGTATCACCTGCTACAAGTATAAATTAGAACAAGCTCATAGTTAAACCTTGTTAAGCTTGTATCACCTGCTACAAGTATAAATTAGAACAAGCTCATAGTTAAACCTTGTTAAGCTTGTATCACCAACTACAAGTATAAATTAGAACAAGCTCAGTTAAACCTTTTTAAGCCTGTATCACCAACAATAGGTATAAATTAGAACAAGCTCACAGTTAAACCTTTTTAAGCTTGTATCACCAACTACAAGTATAAATTAGAACAAGCTCACAGTTAAACCTTTTTAAGCCTGTATCACCAACAATAGGTATAAATTAGAACAAGCTCACAGTTAAACCTTTTTAAGCCTGTATCACCAACAATAGGTATAAATTAGAACAAGCTCACAGTTAAACCTTTTTAAGCCTGTATCACCTACTGGAAGTGTAAGGTATTCTTTAACAGTCGTGTTGTTAAACCCATACTGGCAAAATGGACTGAGAAAAATAACATCAAGGTATTTTGTTTTAAAAGTTAAAACACTCAATGAAAATGACTTTTTTTAATTAAAATATATATATTTAGAATTTTTGAACGCTTTTGTAAAGTTAGATTGGACCAGAGTATCTGGTTTAGTTTCATAAGTTTAATTTTATAAAGTTTTACCCGTTCTCAGTATTCTCGAAGCAGAGTTCTCTGAGTTTATGACAATTTTAAAAATTGGAGTTCGTGTTTTATGAACAAGTTTTCAGAAAGTGAACATGATATTGGCTCATTAGAATTACCTTTTTTATTACGTATTCTGTATCGCAGGGAATCAGTCACTTTATATGTGAAACGAACTTTAAAAACGCCTTTAAACTCTCATAAGATTCGTACTAAAACAATCTGTATTCTAGATGACGCATAAGGCTCGTGAAGCTCTAAGCCACGGGTTCGTGTGGACCTCTCCATATGAATCTAGTTGTGGAGTGTTCCTTGGTAGATCGAAGTATGTCATAACAGGTATGTGCGCCTTTCTTGTGTATCAGAACTTGACTAGCACTGGGCCCACCCATCATAGGACTAATACAGATAGTCGACAAATGTAAGTTTTGACTTGGTTGCTGACAGACAATACGTCTATTTGTTTCATTAAGAAACTGAAACCTAATCCCATTTGTATGACACACCCTTCATTATTCGATAGACGAGCTTATTTCTATCTGTACATCGCAACAGTCTTACCTTCCAGACATGATAAACTAGACAAATTTTGTTTGTCTTGTTTTCGCCAAAATAAACATGAATCCAGGTGTTATTCTCCACATAAAGTCGGGACAACTCGGTCTGCTCTGGGATCACATTTGTCCTGTTTTTCTCCTGATGCGTGATATACTTCGCATTATACAGTTAATCGTATTTTGTAACTTGCAACCCATAATTAAGAACTATTTCTAATCCTCGACAGTAAAATAATTGTTGGAGGTCATCTAAGTCAATGTTAAAATCATCGTTGGGAAGGTTTCTCAGTAAATAGTCCCTGTTTTTACTCGTCCCCAGGTTATGTGAATGGTGAAAAAGCTCTTACTTCCCTCTG
Organism: Carcinoscorpius rotundicauda; assembly: GCA_011833715.1. Classification (NCBI taxonomy): domain Eukaryota; kingdom Metazoa; phylum Arthropoda; class Merostomata; order Xiphosura; family Limulidae; genus Carcinoscorpius; species Carcinoscorpius rotundicauda. The sequence continues at coordinate 186,674,100 of CM022391.1, forward strand.
TGGGTACGTTCAAGAATGGTCAACACTGAGCAGAAAACAGAGAAAAGGGTTTCGAAAACTGTATCAACATGGCTGTAGGTGCAGGGTAAGTAACCAGCCTTATTCAATAAACCATATGTTCCGGCAGTAAAAAAACCTCCTAACCAGGCTCTTTTGAGTGTTAGGAATACCACCAACTGATATTTATCTGTTGTATACCTCCTCACTCTTCTTGCAAAGTTAGGTTTGGGATGTCCAGGTGGTTAAGGCATTCGACTCGTAATCTGATGGTCGCGAGTTCTAGTCCCCTTCACATCAAACATGCTTTTCAGCCGTGGGGGAGTAATGTCACGGTCAATCCCACTATTCGTTGTCAAAATGGTAAGAGTAGCTCAAGAGTTGGCGGTGGGTGGTGATGACTAGTTGCCTCCCCTCTAGTCTTGCACCCCTAAATTAGGAACGGCTACCGCGTATAGCCCTCGTGTAACTTTGCGCGAAATTCAAAACAAACCATACTCAAAGTTAAATGCGGCACACCTTAAAAGACTCATCAACGAAAATAGTCGCAAAGAAATATCCTGCACTCGAACGTAGTAATACAGTAGCACGTCCAAAGAAATATCCTGCACTCGAACATGCTGATACAATAGCACGCCCAAAGAAATATCCTGCACTCGAACGTAGTAATACAGTAGCACGTCCAAAGAAATATCCTGCACTCGAACATGCTGATACAATAGCACGCCCAAAGAAATATCCTGCACTCGAAGATGCTGATACAATAGCACGCGCAATTTTTTTCCAATAAACATTACTGAGACAAACACAAGACTTGTCGCAGATTATGAAAACTCGTTATTAGCAAATGAAATATCCCAATAAGAACTACTTGAAGCAATAAAAAAAACACAAACAAATCTCCACGTGAAGATGAAATACAAGCCATCCTTCAAAAAAAAAAAAAAAAAACACTGAAATTGTTTGACCACCTAAAAACACTAATCTATTTATCCTCAGGATACATCCCAGTTTCTTGGAAGCTGATTAATATATTAATGTTCCATAAGTAAGGAAAACCAGCAAATAAACCTAACAGCTACCGACCAATCAGCATGACCAGCTGTGTAGGTAAAATTTTTAAAAGAATTAGTAACAGACTCTCCACATTCTTGGAGATAACATCAAAATTACCAAAAACAAAATGGATTCAGGAAATTTAAACAAACGACAGATCATCAGTGATGTCGAGAAAATCCACTTTTAGAGAAATATATGTGCAAAAACGGCTCGTTTGGGTTGAAAATGTTTTGCATAGAAGAGCGAACAACATTTCGACCTTCTTCGGTCATCGACAGGTTCATAAAGAAAGAGGTAACTGACCGGCAGCTGACCACATGTTTGGAAGGGGTTTTGTAACTGAGTGTCGGAATGTAGAGGGCGGTGTTAGATGTTTCAATATATAGTTTTATTTTATTATATTAATATAGGCGTTCCTTTATATTAGTTTATTTTGGGTTTAAATTGTTGTACAAGTAAGGCTTCATTAATTTTGCGTTTGTTTATGTTTGTTTCTTTATTTTGTATTTGAGCGTTTTTCATGGTTGTGTTTATTTGGCTTGCAGTGTTCGAAAACGTGTGATGGTGACTTTTTATGTTCTTTGAATCTGGTTTCCATTTTTCTACTTGTTTCTCCAATATAGAAGTCGTGGCAGTTATCACATTGTAGTTTATAAATAATGTTGGTGTGGTGTTTGTCCGTGTAGTTTTTACATAGTATAGACCTCAGTTTTGTGCCTAGTTTTTGAATAAATTTGGTGTTAACTGGAATGTCATATTTTGTTGCTAGTTTTTGCCAAATGTTGGTTATTTGTCTGCTGATGTCGGGAATATATGGTATACAGCAGTATGCGGTTTCGTGATTTTTTGACTCGTGAGATATATTTATTTGTTCGTTGATTTTGCTTTCTGTCTAGGTGTGTGCGTATAATGTTTTCTACGGTTTGTGGAGGAAACTTATTGACGTTGACGAAGTATTGTTTTATTTTGTCTAATTCATCGTTAATTTTATCTGGTGAGCATAGTTTTATGTCTGTGTTTATTTGGTTTCTTAGTATGTTGAGTTTTTGTTTTGTTTCATGTGCTGAGTGAGTCCCAAGAAATGTATAGTCCAGTATGGGTGATTTTTCAGTGGATTTCTGTTTTGAATTGCGTGTCGATTCTTGTAATTTTGAGGTTAAGAAATGATATTTGATTGCTTTTTTCCTGTTCACATGTAAAGTTAATGTTAGGATGTATAGAGTTAATGTGGTTGAAAATATTAAGTATGTGTTCTGTAGATTTGATTCCTACAACCATGTCATCTACATATCTGTACCAGTATAGTGGTGGATGTAATGCTGTGTTAATTGCTTGTTTCAACTTGTGTCATAAAAATATTGGCTAGAACTGGTGATACTGGGTTGCCAATACTCAGGCCATTTGTTTGTATATAGGTGTGGTTGTTGAACATGAAGTTTGTCTTTATCGTGGTGAATTCTAGGAGGGTTTCTTATTGGTTGCTGGGAATAACCAATATGAAGGAACGCCATTATACCTATAATAATATTATAGATAAAATTATATATTCAAACATCTAACCCCGCCCTCTACATTGCGACACTCAGCTACACAACCCCTTAAAACATGTGGTCAGCTTCCTGTCAGTTACCTCTTTCTTTGTGAACCTGACGATGACCGAAGAAGGTCGAAACGTTGTTCGCTCTTCTACGTAAAATATTTTCTCAATCCAAACGAGCCGTTTTTGAATAGACGACAAATCATTTAATTAGATTAACCGAAACTATAATAAATAGTTTCAATAAAAAAAAGAATGCAGTGTCTCTTGCTTCCTCGATATCGAGAAAACATTTGACACTGTATGGCACGATGGTCAAAGTTCAGTATGAATGAAATGGGACTACCGTGTGGAATTATTCGCTGGTTATCTGACGTTTTGTAAAATAGAAAGTGTAGAGTGAATGTTGAGGGTACCTTTTCTGGGTACTTTACTCCACAAGCTGGAGTCCCTCAGGGAAGGGTGGTTAGCCCTATACTCTTCATCATGTATGTAAGCAATATGCCACTGAAGGATCCTAATCATGGATTCTCTTCATAGTTCGCAGATGGTGTGGCAGTCTGGGAAAGTGCTGCAACACCAACAATAGCAGCCACTAACATACAACAACTAAATAGAACAGGTGGATACTGTCAAAAATATAGAATAAAAATAAACACGGCAAAAACACAACTCGTAGCCTTTACGAAATTGACAAAACACAAAAACTACAACCAGAAGTATATATGAATGGTACACAACTTCAGACTGCCACGTCGGTAACATTTTTAGTTCTAACCTATGATTCAAAACTAACATGGATCAATCACGTATATGAAATTAAAATCTGGCGAAGAACTAGCTATGCTAGGAGTCTAACTGGTAAACACAGTGGAGTATCTACAGATAACATACTGAAGGTGTACAAAACATATATTAGACCTGTAATAGACTATGCAGCTCCAGCATGGATAACTAAGTAATAAAATTAAAACTAAACTACAAACAATCCAAAATACTCCGCACAACAACATAGTCCCAAGAACAATATCATCTGAATTCATACATAAATATTCGAACATACGAACCATACCTAACAGACTCCTACATAGTACAATAATGTACTTTAAGAATTGGATGAAAAATGAATTTCTGTGCAAACTAGATAGGTACTTCATACGTGAAGTTGGTCCTAAATATCTAAATATTTCAAACATAAAAATAAACAATTATAAAAATTAAAAAGTGCCACCGACAAACTTTACATTCTGCTGATAGAATAATAACCATGTGTGTACCACAATGGATGGACATTGTAAGGATCAGAACAATATTCAGTATAGTAATTACAATACAGCAAGACCATAAATACGGGGAGGAAGGAGAGGTCACAGAGAACCTGACCCTCCAGGGTATGAACATATCTTACCCAAACACCGAGAGAGAACTACTAATGAAGTCTGGAAGCGGGTTTTTTCCATATCTTATTGATAATGGTTATAATGCTGAAGTTTACGGTTCTGACACTGTGGGTGAAGATAGCACAGACAGTCCACTGTGTGCTTATAAAAACAATCTAATAGTGTCTCCACAGGGGGTAATAAAGTTGTTTAATGATTTGTGAAATTATAGGTTACAATTTAGACACTAATAGAAATGATGCTCTTCGTTGGTCAGTCACATAGTCGGCAGTTTCAATAAACAGTAAAATATTACTTATTTCTGTTTTAAAAGTATTGATAAAAATAACTTACTTTATTCACTATCATACCGTATAATCACTAGACCTAGTTTTAGGAATTATCGTTAATTTTATTACCGATGTAGCGTTATTTCTCTAGAGCTCCACTAAGCCTACATTTGAATAAATGTCTTGTATTATGAGTTGTCGATTAACCATCTTCGGTGGATCTTCATTGAAATAATTCATCGTTTTATCAAATGTAATGAATCTACTATAGCTCATAATAATTAGGCCTTATTTTAGTAAAGTAATATTTACCTTATTCACCTCTTCTTTTATAATTGCTAGTCTCACTAGGCCTTGTTTTCATACGAGTTGTAATACAACGCTTGAATTTTCTTTAAAAGTGAAATATGTATTTAAATTTAGGTGACTGCTAATTTCACTGCAAATTTTATGAAGTATGAAACATTTCCTGGTTCCAGTAATATTTATAACAGAAACCGATGGTGATAGTCAATCCTATGTACGTAGTATTATCAAAGAATGAATTTCTGTGACGTCACTTTTCACTGTATACAACTACGAATAATATGGTATTTTATATATCAGATATCACTTACAGGTTATTTAATCGTAATGTGATAGCAAAGAGTAAGTATACGCGTTTCTTATAAAATGTTGCATGTATATCCTTAAAATTAAGTTTCCCTTTCGTTTGTTTTGTTAGGTTCTATCGTCTTTCCAGTCACGACTGTTCGGAAAAGGTCTTCTCTCCGAGAAAGGACGCTACTGCCCTTGGATAACTGTTTGGGATGGAGATAGAGATTGTGAAGGCCTACATTCAGTGTGTGTACCACATAACGACACGTGCAGATGGCTTCCTAACCGCGTGTATAAACGTTGCATGAAGCAACGCCAAAAGCAACTGGACACGGCGAGAAGGCGGGAACCGTAACGCCATTGCTAAGAAATTCTTTATTTCTGTTTAATGAAGCGCCACTTGTTATGCTCCACACTCAACTCGTCTGTAATCCGTGAAATTACGCTCAACAAAATATTGTTTACAAAAGTCATGAAGTATGGTTTTAATGTTTCGGTTTTAAATTGTAGGTGGGGTTTCATGAAGGCGAAATGCTATCGTTTGTAGGAAAATCTTTTAGTACAAAGATACTGGTTGTTACCAACATTATAAATTATTGTACTTTACTATTAAATTAGTGTTTTATGACTTACTTTGCAAATCGATAAAACCATTTGAGGATACGTTAACTATTCGAACAACGTAGCAATATGTACACCTAACGTGATACTACTAATTCTAAAAAGTTTCGTAAACTGTTAATAAATACTGCGCTGTGTATCAGGTAAAATCTGTGTATGACACAAGTGAACAGAAATGTGTTGATGGATTTATTTTAAGTTGTTTTTATTTCAGCTGAATATAAGCGTGAACTACTTTAAGGATAAATACTTAGAAACTATTTTGCTCGAAATTAATATTAATTATTCTGTGACAGTTTAGGCACAACATTTAGAAACACTTAAGTCAAATGAACTCGTTTGAGGTAATCGTGATTTGGTCTGAGTGAATACTGTAGTGTATGTAGAACCGTTAACACTGTTAGAGGGTCACCTTTTTGATAAATAAAATATATATTAGTTGAGTGTCTATTTGCACAGGAACAAGCGAAGAATAAAAGTAGGCAACAAATGTTTTAAAAATGTGGCACGTAAATAAGTGTATTAAACTTTCTACAATAATAATTAATAACAAAAGTTTAAGAACAAATCGTCTGTTCCCTTAACGTTAACTGATCCAAACACGTAGTTCATCAGACGAACCTTTCCTTGTTGTGTTATTAATACTTCTGTACTTTTTATCTATCGGTCCTGCATTTCTGGATGTTTTCCTGCAACGGATCTA